>CAJVGC010000432.1:20440065-20508608 GCA_910822075.1 Senecio squalidus | reverse complement strand
GCCACAAAAACAACGCGAAATAAACACGTATGAAAAATAGTGCACACATTGCAATCAGAGAAAATCAATTCAAAAAGTCTATGGTCATAGTCCAAGTGATTTACTCAGTTAAAATCACTCGGTTCGCTATAACCTTTGGCTCTGATACCAACTTCTGTCACACCCCGCTAATAGCGGAAACACGGAATGTTCCAGTTATAATATCAAGAGTCAAGATTACAACAATATAACTGATAAACAAATCATCAAATTAAATAGATCATGCCAAATGTTACAAAATACATCATAAAGTCAAAGGCGATAAGACGCCAAATACAAATACAATTCCAAAAGAAATAAACAACGGATCGTCATGGAAATTACAATAAACAGTTCAAATTCAACTTTCCCAAAAGCAAGCGATCCGAAAATAAACTATGGCATGATCAACGGAAATCCTCAATTTCCTGCAAAGCGTTAAAACGACATCAACAACATGTTGGTGAATTATTCGCAATTTTAAAGTAAAAGTGACCCATCGACAAGTTTCATTAAAACAACGTTAATTTCCAGTGATATATCTTGTTTTCAACAACCAATAGTGATAGGAACTTTGCTTAGACTAATCATACACTGAACCTGACCGTACAACCCCAAATCCTGAGGTCGCCAACCAAAGGTAACAATTAATTAACCGGCCATAACAACCGCTCCTAGAAACATTCTACCGAGCAGTGAGGGTTAGGTCTATAACCCATATAGATCTATATATATGTAAAACCGTTGGGCTCAAAGCTTAACAAGTGTATCAGGGGGCCCCAACAAGGGCTAATGGCTTTCAATCTAAGGCAGACCTAATCCACTAGGCAAACAAGATAATCAACAACATTCCGCATACGAGCAGACAATTTAAAATACGCTTTACAGCCCAAAATATTTAAGACAAGGGCTACGAATAACTCACAAAACAGCTTCAGCAAATCTCGGGTAAATACAATCACGGGACCACAATTCCACCGTCTAAGTGCCCTAAAACAGTAAATAATATAGTCTCAGTACCTCTATAAGTATCGTTCGGTTTAGCCTTGTCGGTTGAGATTTAAATTAATATGATTATTCCAACGATTAATAATTCGAATTAGAATGACGGATTAAGAAGACGATGTTCCGCGCCAGAAAAGGGCCGATCGGCAAGATATCGATCTTCACGTCAACAGCGACCGTTGGGAACGAGTGATAACTCCAAGTCGAAAGGAATATTAATACCAATGTTCATTATAATGACCAAGATTAAGATGTTGACTTATAGAAGTCAAAG
Source organism: Senecio squalidus (assembly GCA_910822075.1). Lineage (NCBI taxonomy): Eukaryota > Viridiplantae > Streptophyta > Magnoliopsida > Asterales > Asteraceae > Senecio > Senecio squalidus. Next base: position 20,507,311 of record CAJVGC010000432.1, on the reverse strand, counting down.
GTCAATTATGTTGACTTATGAAAGTCAAATGTCAATCATGTTGACTTATTAAAGTCAAAATCAATTTAAAGGTCCAATTTGACACTTTGAATAATTTGAAGTGTTTTCATACCAAAATGTTTAGAGTAAAATGTCTTTCAAAACCATTTATAAAGTTTGCCGCAAAACATATGTTGATGACTTAAAACGATGATCAAATTGAGGCGAAGTTTAAAGTATCGCAAAGAGGTTTAAAATGTCCGTTTTAAGTAATATTATGACATTTGTGATTGCGTTGGTGTCTTTGAGTCCAAAGACAATGTTATTGTAAAATATGTTACTTTTGTATACAATTTATTTATATAAGTGTTTTAATGTCGCAAAAAGTCGTGAGATGAAATTTCGGCAGCGCTTCCGCGTCATAAAATATTCGTCCAAATTTCAATCACTTTCCCGCTTAACAACAATTTCATTTTAACCCATTATTCATAATACATAATACAATAATAAGTTTAATACAATTCTTTGGTTAATTCATAATTTAAATTTATTTGTCCAATCTCAGTCCGATCCGAAGAAATACAACGAGTGTTGGTCTAATAATTTATCCTAACCGTTTTCAAGGCTAAAACCGAATATGAATATATTGAAATCACAAGATTCACAAGAGTAACAAGTTATACCGCTAACACCCGCTTGATTTGACAAGAATCTGGAATGACAACTTCAGTGGTGTAGTGATGAGAATATCCGCCTCCAAAACACAAGACAACCACCGATAATTAGCAAAACGAAGATTTTATGTTAACAGATTGATCCAGCCGCCGGCTGGGACTATCCAGCCGCCCGCTGGAAGCCCACAGTCAGCTTCGGATTTTTGTTATTTTGTCGATTTTAAGCATTTTCAAGAGTATTTTCGGTAGATCTCGACATGCAACTTATAAACCTTTAATAACATCCATTTATTTCTTCAAATAACATCTTTTTATATCAAGATCTAAGGTAAAAGTTAATAAAATTTATGTTTTTAGATAAATCTCCATAGAAACTTTTATAAAACCTTTCGTTGATCTTTGATGATACATGCATGTAATAAATGATAAAAATGTAAATAAAATCAGTGAGTAAAAGTTATTATACCGCAAGAATGTCGAAAGCAAGATGATCTAGCTTGATCTTTATGAAGAATAGGCCCGAAAATGATGGAAACCAAAGAAGCAAACCGGAAGGATCACCACCTCTTGCTCCTTTTAATGAATATACTTGATTATTGTAATGTTTATGGTGTTTTATTGGTGATTAAAGGCTGGGATTCACAGCCAAGGTGAAGAAAATGAAAAAGATGGAGAGAGTTTGAGAGAGAGGATTTCAAAGAAAACACCAAAGTGTGTGTGTGTGTGATTGAAGAAATGAGAGAAAATGATAACAAAGAGTGATAGTACCACATTGGGGCTGTGAAATCTGCAGAAAAGGGGGTCCAATCGAGTTAAGACAAGTTGCACCACTCAATTTTCATGCAAAAATGAGTCACCAAAGCTGACCAGACACATCCAGCCGCCGGCTGGATGGGCTCAGCCGCCGGCTGAAGCCCTGCCAGCTGCTAGCTGGTCGGCTGGCTCGGCAGACTTGTTTTTGACCGTGAAGGAGTTTCGTTCGTCGAAAACTCCCGATTCTTTTTGCGTTGAACTTAGAAAAGTTCATACTTTGATTTACTTTACGTTAAGTTCATTTAATATTATATTTTCACTTTTGATTTCGAGATTCGCACGATTTCGGTAAAAGAGTACACAAGAGCAAAAGCACGATATCTCGAGGATAAAGGATCCGATAACCGACAAATTTGGCATAAACCTTCTTACTTATAATTATGAGGATACTAACTAATTGGCACTTAGATAAAATAATATTATTACGTCTCAGGGACGAATCAGCAAATACAGAAAACCCGATACTCAATAACAGTAAATCGTGAGCAAAACAAAGCGAAATACAAGGGTCGAAATCAATTGCGAATAAAATATAAATAATGACGGTAACTCAAGTACCTCAAATAGACGGGACGTCACAGAAGATTGTATCATGGGTTCAAATCCCATTTCTTCCAGTCTTTTCCTACTGAACACTTTCCTGCTCAAGATAGGGTACTAGAAAGTCTGTCACACCCCGCTATAGCGGAAACACGGAATGTGAGAGCTGGAATATCATTACACGGTCATAAGAAAATTAAACGATTCAAGTCATTTCATTTGAAAATAAAATAGTTCAAGTTTTAAACAACCAAGCAGTTCACAAATTTAAATTAAGTACAAATACAAAGTTTCCAAAACAAATTCCCAAAATAGAAAGGTCTTTCCCAAGTGCGCCTCACGTAACCATAGTGACCCTTCCTTGCCATGCATCCCGACACTTACACTAATTTCCTGAAACATAAGATAAAGTGTCAACTACATAAAGTAGTGAGTGAGTTACAGTTTAGAGTTTCGATAAAAGTTTCCAAAAATAGAAAGATGTAATATCTATGATGACGTCAAAAGTAAAAGGAACGGAGCGACGTTAGAACATATATGTAAATAGTAAAAGGTTTTGTACACACGCAAGTAAAACAAATAAAACTCGTATAAATAAAGTTGTAGCGGAATCCAGGCGCTAAAAAGGTATATGCGTAGGAAATATGTGCTTAACTAAATAGTAACTCGTATCAATCACTTGGTATAATATAGGTTGTAAGTTTACACTAAACCGATTGTCTGGTCAGGATCTAGCCCCAAAATGTTTAATTGAGTTTCCACCTGAATCTTAGTAATATGTACTTGGGTCGCTAACCCTGAGTAAGGAGTGACCTCTCCTAAGTATCGATACTCGTAATACTAACGGCTATTGCTAATAGTGTGTAAAGTTTCCGAGTCCAAAACGGGGCAACTGAGTTCTGTTTCTAAAATAGTAGGCACTTACGGGTTTATATTCTCATCAAGGATTGGTTGCTCTAACAAGTATCCTAATTTAGTTAACCAATTAAGGAGTAACAGCACATATACGCATATTAGTTTCACAAGTTTCCAAGTTTCCCAAAGTTTCAAAGTTTCCAAAGAGTTTCAAGTTTAGTACAAGTTTCCAAAGTTTACGAGTTTCATAAGTTTCAAAGAGGTTTCAAGTTTCCAAGGTTTCAATAAGTTCCAAGTTTCACACGAGTTTCCAAATGTTTCAATAAAGTTTCGAAAGTACCAAGTTTCCAATAGTTTCAACAAATCGCAAATAGTTTCGAAGTTTCAATTCATACAATCTTATGTTTCCCCCAAATAATGTTTAAAAGCATAAAAGTAAAACAAAGTGGGGTTGTAACTCACGGTTTGCGAAGTAAAGTAAGAATACTAAAAGCACAAGCGAAGCGGAACGCGTCGGGAATCAAAAGTGACCTAGAACACCGGAATAACGTATAAATATTATTAGTATGAATTAGGTTATGTTAAAGTTCCATTTTAACATTTTAAACTTCAAGTTCTAATATTTTAGATTCTGTCCCAAAAAGATTATTACGGAAGGTTGTGCGATTAAACGAGTTCGTGTACGGTTTAGGGTCCGATATGTCCAATTAAGTCCAAAAAGTGTCAAAGTTCAAAGTCAAAGTGTATAAGTCCCGAAAATATTAAGTTACTGAAATTGAAGAATACTTTACGGTGAAATTTGGGCAGCGCTTCCGCGCTATAAAAATTTAATCCAATTTCCAAACACTTTCCCGCTTTAAAACACGCAATATATCCAATATGAATGGTAATACAAATGTTTCAATTCCAAAAACTTTTCCAAACAGTTCCTTTGTCTAAAACAGTGAGTTTTCCAAAATATATAATCTGTGGTGACTTATATTAGCTTATTTTTACGTTTAAAGCCTTTAAAACGACAAATATTATGAACAGCAGTATTCAGGCGGCGGCTGGAGACACTCAGCCGCCGGCTGGACTTTAGCCGTCGGCTGAGAACCTTCAGCCGCCGGCCAAAAGCCTTCGGCTAGTTTCAAGATTACGTTATTTTTCGATTTTTAGCTTGTTTAAAGGTTAGATTCGACATGCAAACTGTTATTTATCAAATATATGAGTTTTTAGAGTAAAATCACTGTTTCTTTTAGATTTATATGTTAAAAATGTAGATCTATTATAAAAACTCGTTTTTAAGCAAGAAAACGTTTTAGATCATTATAAAAACATATTTTCAGTTTATGGATCTTACATGCAAGTGATTATTTAGATGAAAACAGTAAAAAGAAAGGGTTCTACCGAAGGAAAAAGCAAAGTGACGGTTTGATGAGTTTCTAGCTTCAAAAGTAGGTGAAAACTTCTCCAAAAACCCGATTTAAACCTTCTCCTTGTTACCCCTTGACCTTAGGACGATTTGTATGTGTTTTGATGGTCGATTTTTGATGTTTATGAACTGGAAATGGTGTTAGATTTTCTGTTTTTGGTTTGTTCTTGGGAGGAAATGTAGGGGGAGTTTTAGAGAGAGAGAGAGAAGAGTGTGTCTTTGTGTGTGTGTTTGAAAATGAGTTGTGAGGGAAAAAGTGGAGTAAAAGACTGGTGTGGGAAGCCTCAATGGCAGTAAATGGTCCAATACCCGAGTTGGGAAGTTGGCCATTCACGATGCATGCAATTATGAGTCATCAAGGCACAGTCAGCGGCCTTTTAGCCGCCGGCTGGCCATATCCAGCCGTCGGCTGGATGGGAATTCCAGCTTTGTGACGTTTTAAGTTTTCCGTTAAAGTTAGTTAAGGACCAGAATCTTATTAGTTTCCGTTATGAACTTAGTCAAGTTCTTGTATTGTTTATTTGGTGTTAGGATTTATAGATTGATTCCGACTTTTGGTTCCGACAATAAAAGACACGACAATTATGAACCCGAACAATATGATCACGATAAAAGAGTAACTAGAGATTCGAACCGATTAAGTAACTGAGAATCACCTGAAATTTAGACGGTTGTCACATCATCCCCGGGTTGAAAAGAATTTCGTCCCGAAATTTGACTCGTCCAATCAGGTAGAAGTATCTTTGAACAAATGCGGATACTTTTGACGTATCTGGTCTTCACGTTCCCATGTGAATTCGTGACCACGTCGGGAGTTCCAACGAACCTTGACAATAGGAACACGACTTTGTCTGAGTTGCTTGACCTCTCGATCTACAACTTCAAGCGGTTCCTCAATGAAATTGAGTTTGTTGTCGATCTTGACCTCGTCGAGCGGGATGACGATGGTCTCATCAGATAGGCACTTTTTCAAGTGCGAGACATGGAACACGTTATGAACATTGGAAAGAGCTTGCGGAAGTTGGAGTCGATACGCTACTGGACCAATACGCTCGATGACTTCAAACGGTCCGGTGTACCTTGGGCTTAGCTTGCCGCGTTTCCCGAAGCGAACTACCCCTTTCCATGGCGATACTTTAAGAAGCACACGATCGCCGACCTGGAACTCGAGGGGTTTCCTTCGGTTATCGGCGTAGCTCTTCTGCCGAGTACGGGACGTCTTCAGTCGTTCTCTGATGGTGGTGATCTTGTCGATGGTTTCTTGAACGATGTCGAGCCTTGTGAGTTGTCGATCACCGGCTTCTAGCCAACAAAGCGGCGACCGGCACTTACGTCCATATAAGGCCTCGAACGGGGCACACTTAATGCTAGCATGGTAGCTGTTGTTGTAAGAAAACTCGACCAAGGGAAGGTGAGTATCCCAACTTCCTCCGAAGTCAACTACGCATGCTCTAAGCATATCTTCAAGTGTTTGGATCGTTCTCTCGCTTTGACCGTCGGTCTGAGGGTGGTAAGCTGTGCTAAGATCTAGTCGTGTCCCGAGAGATTTTTGAAGCGCGTTCCAAAAGCGGGACGTGAACCGACTATCCCTGTCAGAGATGATAGAGAGAGGTGTTCCGTGGCGAGAGATGATCTCGTTAAAATAGATTTGCCGCGAACTTCTCCATTGAGTGAGTTTCTCGTACCGGCAAGAAATGAGCAGACTTCGTCAATCGGTCCACAATTACCCAAATTGTGTCGTTACCTTTTGCCGTCCGGGGTAACTTGGTAATGAAATCCATGGAGATTTGTTCCCACTTCGACATAGGAATCTCTGGTTGCTGCAATAGTCCTGATGGCTTTTGGTATTCCGCCTTGACCTTGGAGCAAGTAAGACACTTGGCCACGTACAAGGCGATATCCTTCTTCATGCCCGGCCACCAATAATACTCCCTAAGGTCCTTGTACAACTTGTCGGATCCTGGGTGAATGGAGTATCGGGAACGGTGGCCCTCATCCAAGATTAGCTTTCGAAGATCCTCGGACTTCGGAATCCATGCTCGGCCCTTGAAGTAGTGAATTCCGTCGGATTTGCGTTCGAACTCCATCTCATGATTGTGCAAAGTTTCTCCGTTTAGGTTCTCGGGCTTCAACGCTTCTATCTTAGCCGGATCCACATGGATCCCTTCTTGGTTGACCACATGACCAAGGAAATGTACTTCCCGGAGCCAGAATTCACACTTAGAGAATTTGGCGTACAGTTTCTGTTCTCGGAGGAGTTCTAAGATGAGATTCAAGTGTTTCGCGTGGTCCTCCTTGTTTCTCGAGTAGATAAGAATGTCGTCAATGAACACGATCACGAATTTGTCCAAATAAGGTCTACACACCCTGTTAATAACCATTATGCATCCGTTTTGTTCGATTCTGGTGCCGAAAGAAGCTTTGTATCCTTAGAATTTAGACCCCTCATTAACTTAGGATCTAAGGTTCTTAAGGATAGCTTCACCATAGAGTACGCTAACGGTCAGGAGTTCGAAGCTAAGGATATAATCGTAGGATGTTCCATATGCCTGTCCGATAAAATTTTCCCTATTGATTTAATTCCAATCGAGCTGAAAAGCTTTGATGTTATCGTCGGAATGGACTGGCTCTCCCGTCTCCGAGCCGAGATCGTCTGTTTTGACAAACTTATCCGCATACCTCTCTCTGACACCGAGACTTTAGTTGTTCAAGGAGACAAACTCGGACGATCACTCCGTATCGTGTCATCCATAAAAATGCGCAAGTACCTCGAGAAGGACTGTGACGCGTTTCTTGCTCACGTTGTCGAACGTAAACCCAAGGAGATCCGTATTCAAGATATTCCAATAGTCAAGGATCACCCTGAAGTCTTTCTCGAAGATTTACCCGGGCTACCTCCGCATCGACAAGTGGAATTCCGAATAGACCTCGTTCCTGGTGCAGCACCGGTCGCTAGGACACCGTATCGTCTAGCCCCACCGGAAATGCAAGAGCTGTCTAAACAGCTTCAGGAACTCTTGGATCATGGTCTTATTCGTCCAAGCTCGTCCCAATGGGGAGCCCCAATACTCTTCGTTAAAAAGAAAGACGGATCCTTTCGTATGTGCATCGACTACCGCGAACTGAACAAGCTAACCGTCAAGAACCGATACCCACTCCCGAGGATCGATGACCTTTTCGACCAGTTGCAGGGTGAAACTTATTTCTCGAAAATCGATCTCCGTTCGGGTTATCATCAGGTTCGTGTCAGCGAGACCGACATTCCAAAAACCGCTTTTCGCACTCGATACGGTCATTACGAATTCCTTACCTAAAATAAAGCTCCAAGTAACTAAGTCTCATCTTTGAGTCTTACTAAGACTTATAATTACTAAGACTCATAATCACTAAGACTCATAACACACTTAGTCTTAGAAGTTACCTAGACTTAGATTATGACTCATCAGATTTATAAGTTGGGTTTTAATCATTGGTTTTTCCCAACAATCTCCCCCTATCTGATGATGTCAAAATCTTTTCACAAACATACACTAAGTATAAAAACTTACTCAGACTATAAAAGTAGATAATATAAAACGTAAGTCTGAAACAGAAAAATAATTCTTCTTTTCTTCATCCATTCCAATCTGTCCTTCTTCCATGTAGACACTTTAGAAGACTTCTTTCAATCTTTCTTTTAGCTCCTCCTATTTGATGATGACAAAACAAATAAACTGATTACAAGAAATGTATTGTTTGAGTTGTTTACTTTGTAGCTTGAATCTCCCCCTTAACATCGCAACTCTTTTTCTTGTTAATCTTTTAAACTTTTCTCCCCCGTTTTGTTATCATCCTTCTTCAATAAATAAAGTTTGAACGCATCTAAAAACTTTATATTCGGCTTCATAGATGTTAATTACCCTTGAGCTAGCCTTTATTTTGAATTCTGGATTCGTGTGAGATTGAGTTCATGTAAAACTGATTTGCCTGGGGCTGAGTTACTCGTGGGGCTGAGTTGCTCAATCTGACCTCTGGGTCTGACCTACTCAGTCTGAGTTTTAGGGCTGACCCGCTCAGACTGACCTTTGGTGAGACTAACTCACGTCTTACTCTAAGACTGACTTGGTCATACTGAAAATTTGCAGCAGATTCAACATTAAATATATCCTAGATGACATGTCTGATCAAGCTCAAATTTAACCACAAGGTAGATCTATGTCTCTTTAAATACATATCCAAAAATCAAGACAATCCAACGGTTAACGAACACACAGTAGTCGTTTTACCACAGCTTCGCATAAAAATCAGCAAACATTCAGCATTCATCTTTGAAATTATATATCTATTTTTTGAAACATCTGATGAGACTGAAACTTTGACAAAACTTAGATCTGTACGCCTTGAAGATTATATCAAAAAATCACCAAGATCTAATGTGTAACGAATAAATGGTGATCATTTTAATATAGTTATACACAGTAACAATAAACTTTCTGCAACAGACTTCAAAAATACACATCTCTTGATCAGAAGCTCCGATTGAAAATTCCTTCTGTCATAATGTGCGCCTATGTGTAAATCATCTTCAGTAAAAAGTTCATGAAAATCAGACGGCTAACGAATGAGATATGCCCTTTTTATCACCGCTGCCCAGAATATGACGAACTTAAACACGAATTTTCAACAATCTTCTTTGAATACGATATCTTTTATCTTGAATGGATCTTTACAGATCTGGAATAGATCTGACACGCTCTGATACCAATTGTTAGTCCCGTTTCATTCAAACAAAAGATATAACGATTAATATTGCGAAGAACACAAAGAAATCAATGAACTTGATACGTTTTATTCATTGACAAAGTACGGAATTCACTTAGAAAACCGGAGGAATTCACACAGAATCCATGGGTGTTAATAAACCCTAAGAACTCTATAAATAGAGTTCTTGATAAACTTGGAAAATAAGATAAGTGCAAATCTCTCTAACAAATAAGAGATATGCATAACAACTTACCTAAAATAAAGCTCCAAGTAACTAAGTCTCATCTTTGAGTCTTACTAAGACTTATAATTACTAAGACTCATAATCACTAAGACTCATAACACACTTAGTCTTAGAAGTCACCTAGACTTAGATTATGACTCATCATATTTATAAGTTGGGTTTTAATCATTGGTTTTTCCCAACAGAGAGTATATGTAGCTAGAGAGAGGGTGAGGAATAAGGGTGTGTAAGTGTGTGTGTGTAATGTATAAATGAGATACTGGTCTAAAGGGAGTTATCAGGCATGCAAAGACAGGTGTCTTCAAGTTTGACACGTTTGGAGGTGAGTCACAACATTTAAAAATTTGGCTGTCTGCGCCCTCCACCGCGGCGCACTGGGCTCACCGCGGCGCGCTGGAGGCCAGAACTTGCCTTTTTCGTTTTTCGTTTGATTTATCGTTAAGCATCTTCGCTAGTCGAAAGTTTACGATTTGTTTTGAGATGAAATTAGGCAAGTTCATTAAGTGCTTTCTTGGTATTAGGATTCATTTAATGATTCACTTTCCGATTTCCAATTCCGAATCCGAGACACACACGTTTTATGTTTAAGTAACGAAAACCTACGTTAAAGTTTTTGTATGAGTTACATCGAGTTTAGCTTAAAGAGTTATGTTTACGTAACCACGTAACACATAAAGTTAGTTATAGCAAGTATCAAATATAAGTATCGAGGTTATAAGTTAGCATTCTCGACCTGAGTTTTGACGGTTGTCACAGCCCCCACCTCGCACTATCTACGAAGTGTATGTCTGAACTTAGTAATATGTACTTAGACTGCTATCTAAGTAAGGAGCGATCCTCTCCTAAGTATCGATACCCATAAATACTAACGGCTTAAAGCTAATAGTGTGCCCGAACAGAAAACGGGGCACTTATGCAATTTTTAAAATGATAGTAGTCACTTACGAAGCATGTTATATTATCATCAAGGGTCGGAAGCATATACAATCAATCATAGTTTCGAACAAGTGCCGATCGGGGGCAAGCCATAAAGTCAATAGTGTCGAACAGGGGCAATTAAAACAGTTTACAAATATAAGTTCATAAAGTACTCAAAAGTTCATAAATGTTCAAAAGTTGATAGATGTTCAAAAGTTCATAAAGCATTTAGATCTCATGTTTCCCCCAAAAAGAGTTAAGTAAAAACATTAAACAATAGGGGATGTAACTCACGGATTGCTACGCGACGAGACAAATGCGAAACACGGTCGAAACGTGTCGGAATCACAGAAATCCTATAGGAATACCAAGATTAGATAAGTATAAGGATTAATTTATGTTAATATGTATAACATTTTATAAGTTGCGATCTTTAGTTAACTTTTAGTGTCAACGGTTAATAAGTCCGAATATTTTCCATATCGTTTATCGTTACATTTAGTCCAAAAGTGTTCAAAGTCAATATTATTATGATAAGTTATATGTTCGTTACTGAAGTGTTATGATATCGTCTATCGGAATTTGGGCAGCGCTACCGCGCCATAATTTTTATGTCCAAAATGTCCACACATTCCCGCTCACAAAATACATACGTTTAATCGATACATTTCACCAAGTTTATTTCAATGTAATAAGTCAAATAAATCATCCCAAACACAAGTATTTTATTAATCTCAGTTCCAAATATTCAGATTCGAAAAACCAGATTGCGGAGATACGTTTTTATGGCAAAACGAAGATTTTCCGGAATCTGCCAGCAGCCACGGTGCGCCGTTCTGGGTCCTAGGACGGCTCCCTGGTTGCTGCAGTTTTTCCGAAAATCGTTTTCTTAGCAAAATGGTTATTTTAAACGGTGGATTTCGACATGCAACTAATATAAAACTTATTATACATCATTTTCTCAGTTTATATGTAATTTTTAACCACAAAAACTAAGATCTAAGTAACATTTTATATAAACCTGTTTTTGTATAAAAATGGTTATAAAACTTTATAAAAACTTCTTTTTAAGTGTTAGATCGTCCATGCAATGATCTATTTCAGTAATAAAAGTAAAAAGAAGAGTTTCTACGGGATTAAAAGCTTTGATGATGATTTGGAGGAGATTTAATGCTTCAAAAAGTGTAGAAAACGTCTTTTGACCGAAATGAGTGAATCCTTCTTGCTTCCCTTGCTATTTGGAACAATTTGTGAATGTTTTTAGGGTGATTTTTCTGTGATTATAGCTGTGAATTTACTGGAATTGAAAGGAGTTTTAGAGAGGATTTGTTTGTGTGTGTTTTGAATGTGTGTATGTGTTTTGAAAATATGAGAGAGAAGAGTGATGTCTTGGGACCAACTAAGGCAAATTTCTGTCACAAGGGAGGTGCAACCGAGTTTGGCCAGGTGGTTGGATGGTGTAACCATCGAGATTGAGCCTTAAAAGCTCTCAAATTTGGAATCTGCCCCGCCAGGGCGTCGTCCTGGGTTCCTTAGGGCAGCGTCCTGACACTTTTTCAGCATTTTTCGTTTTACGTTTTTGTTATCGTTAAGCCTTTTCGCTAATTGAAAGTTTCCGATTTTTATATGAAATGAACTTAGGAAAGTTCCTTATGTGTTTTCTTGGTATTTGAACTTATTTATAGATTCCGAATTTTTGATTCCGATACCTTTTCCCAAACATCCAAACGCTTGAATTGGTATAACTCTTCTTGCATCGATTTTATCCAATTTGGATCACTAAAAGCCTCGTGGATGTTTTTCGGTTCAATGGAGCTTAAGAAGATTGAGAAAAGACATTCATTCGCCGTAGCCTTACGAGTGCGAACACGTTCGTTAACATCACCAAGGATTTGATTACGAGGATGAGATTTCGTCCACAGTTTGACACGTTGAGTTGATGATGATGGTTGTTGAACATTTAGATTGGTTACAATTGTTGTATTAGTCGAAATGGTGGGTGAATTAGGTTGTGGATTTGAAGTTTCTTCGGTTTCATCTTGTTGTTTTTGAACATGTGAAGATTCTGGTGCATCATCATGTGATAATTTTGTTTCATCATTGTTTGCGGATTCGGGTTCATCATGAATTGAGGTTTCTTTTTGTTCATCCAAAATGATTGTTTCATTTGGCGTAGAATTGAAAAAGGAGTTCGTGAATTACGTGATAATCCAAACTCATTGTTCCAAACTCATCAAATGAAACATTTACACTTTCCACAATAACCTTTGTCCGAATGTCGTAAACACGAAACTCCTTTGACTCCGTAGAATATCCGACAAACACCACTTCATCCGCCTTATCATCAAATTTTGTTAATTGATCTTTGTCATTTAACACAAAACTCTTGCATCCAAAAACATGTAGAAATTTGAGGTTTGGAGGACGGCCATTCATTATTTCATATGGGGTGATAATGAATCATTTGTTGATTGTTGAACGGTTTTGAGTAAAGCATAATGAAAGAGGTAATTTGGAATAGGAATGCATTGTTCTTGCAACCTCCACTAGTGTCCGATTACGCCTTTCAACGACTCCATTTTGTTGAGGAGTTCGAGCCGCCGAATATTGATGTGTGATTCCCACCTTTGTTAGAAAATCACTGAGAATGTGATTTTTAGATTCTGTTCCATTATCCGAGCATGCAATTGCTTATTCTTGATGAAAGAAATCACAATTTCTGAAGTTTTCGACTTTGAATGGAGAAAATATACCCAAGTGAAACGAGAATAGTCTTCGACAATCACAAGAATATATTTCTTCTTACTTCGACTCTCCACTTGCATTGGTTCGCACAAATCCATATGGATTAGTTGAAGGACATGCGATGTATCCCAAATTTGCTTTGAAGAGTGAGATGATTTTGTCAACTTTCGTTTTTCACACGCATCACAAAGTTGATCTTTGACGAACTTGAGTTTAGGAAGTCCGGTGACTAAACCTTTAACAGCAAGTTTCGTGATGTTGTTGAAATTCATATGAGAAAGTCGCTGATGCCATAACCACGTATCTTGTAAATCGTCTTAAGATAAAAGACACACGGTCTTGTCGTTTTATATTGCTTCATATTGATTGTGTAGAGATTTGTCTTTCTTGATCCCGTTATCATATTCTTCCCATCATAATCACGAACCGCACACACGGTATTCCAAAAATTCACCTCAAGATCTTTATCACAAAACTGACCAATAACGAACAAATTATGATTCAAATCCCGTACATAAGCAACATCCTTGATTGTAATCTTGTCGAATTTCAAATCCCCAATGCCTTCAATTGTTCCAAAATGATCATTTCTGAATCGTACCGTGCCCATGTATTTCTTCACAAAGTTTGACAATAGATTTTCTCTCCCGGTCATGTGTTTTGAACATCCAGAATCCAAATACCACACATGACGGGCCTGCACAATACGATTAAGTAGATTTAGGTACCCACTTAAAGATGGGTCCTTTTTTCTTAGTAATTGTAGAATTATAAGAAACATCAACAATTTCATTGTATTTAAAACCAAATTCAAACATCGTTTTTAAGCATTTGTTTACAAGTTTAGAATTATTGAATGACAAATTGTTTTTAACGACACTCTTATTACAAATTTTATTCTCAAATTTAGACTCTTTCTTCTTCGGCAACCGTTTGTCCTTGACTTCTTTCTTTTCACCTTTTGCTTTACAAATTCCCTTTACACTCCCTTTCCTTTGCACTGAAACACTAGAAACTTTATTAGCAACCACTTTTGATGGTGTAACTACCTTAGATTTCTTTGCATCTTTGGTAGTTACTTTCGTGTTTTTCGTAAAGAAGTGCTCAAACGAAGTATCAAAAGTTTCATCCGAATCAAACCAATCATCCATGTCTTTTGAATTACAATCAAGTTTTGTTGCCAATTTATTAATGTCTTGTTTGGTCTTAACTTCTTGAAATTTTACATGTTTCGGAGATTTACTTGTTAAATTTGTCATTACCGAATCTTTCTTTTTGAGTGAACTTTTAAATGAGCCATTTTCCATTGATTTTTCCATGGAATGAATCTTTGGAGATGGTGTCTTAAAATTTTTATCATTAGAAAGATTTGGTTTAGACACATTTAGCACATCAATCCGTTTTTGAAAAACATCAATGGTTTGTTCTTTTTCATTTAACGTCTTTTGATAAAAAAAATTACTTTTTGATCAAATTGTGTTTTTGGGACATGTAAGTTTATTGACGACGACACATTTGAAAGCGATTTGACGTGTTCTTGTTGGATACAAAAATTTTCCCACAATTTCTCATATTCTAATTTCTCTTGTGAAAACCGTCTAATTTTCAGGTGAAATCCGCATTCTATGTCTTTGAGTTATTTGTTAATTGATCTTAACTGTACTTTTACCATAAACGGGTGTGAGTCAGAATCGAAATCGGAATCATAAAATGAATCCTAATACTAAGAAAACACATAGTGAACTTGCCTAATTTCCTATCTAAACTAACCGTAAACTTTCAACTAACGAAAATGCTAAACGATGGAACAAACGAAAAACGAAAAATTGCAAAATCTGACCCAAATGCTCCGCATAAGGGGCCTAATGCGCCGCATTGTGGGTGCAAACAAGCAATTTTTGTAAACTCTTTAAACTTATCTAAACGGGCCCAAACCCAACAACTCCGGTTTAAACTAGTCCAAAGGCTTTTCTATGGTCGAGTAAGTCCATTTAAACACCCCCACAACTCTTGGTTCATAAACACGAAACACAAACACACCAAACACACACAAACACTCTCATTACTCTCTCTCTCTCTCTCTCTCTCTCATTGCAAAATCTCTCAAGAACACTCCCTTTTCTTTCCATTTACAGGGATTAAACACTGAAAAAATCACAGAAAAACCCTCACCTTAACACCACAAAATCGTTCATAATCAAGAGGGAAACAAGTAATCTTCATTTGGGTCAAGGAAAATCGATTTCAAGCATTTTGGGTCTAAAATCACCAAAGGAACACTTCAATCTCCTTCAAATCACCATCCATTCGGTACCTGTTTTTACAAGATAAACTCTTTGCATGTGTGATCTAACAACTAAAAACAAGTTTTTATGAAGATTTATGACCATTTATATACAAAAACCGGTTTTTATAAAATGGATGTTTAGATCTACGAATTTGTGGTTAAAAACTCAATATAAATTGTAAAACATCAAGTATTTGGTTGTATATATCGTTGCATGTCGAAATCCATCACCAAAATAACATTTTTGAGCAACAAAACGATTTTCCCAAGAATCTGGTACCAGAATGCGGCGCATCTGGGCCTAGATGCGGCGCATTCCTGGCCCAGATTCCGGAAAATTTGTCGTTTCGGCTATTAAACGTAATCTTTAGCTTATTTCTTCAAAACCGAGTTAAATAACCTGTAATAAGCTTAATTTTGTGTAAAAAGGGACTAATTGGACATGTTAACATACAAATGTGTTTGGTGTAATTATATAAACTAATGTTAAGCGGGAAAGTGTTTAAAAATTGGATTTAAAAATTATAGCGCAGAAGCGCTGCCCGATTTTTGTTAGACTTAAACACAACACTTATATTAAAAGCATTTTCGTTGACTAATGACATTATAAACTCATAAAAAATCGTACTTATTCAATCTTGGTATTACTATAAGATTTACGTGATTCCGACCCGTTTCGACCACTTTTCGCACTCGTATCTTCTCTAGCAAACCGTGAGTTACATCCCCACTTCTATTTACTGTTTTCAAATAATTATTTGGGGGAAGCATGAGAACCAAACTTTTACATATTATATGCAAACATATTTTGTTGCCACACTCGGCACAGAACATATTTTATTGCCACACTCGGCACTCGTATGAACACATTTTATTGCCACACTCGGCACTCGTATGAACACATTTTATTGCCACACTCGGCACTCGTATGAACTTTGATTGATCGTATAACTAACGACTCTTGAGGAATATAACTAACCATAAGTGACTACTATCAGTTTTGAACAAAAGTGCCCAATTTTTTTCGTAAAACACTATTAGATTTGTTAAGCCGTTTAGTAATTATGGGTATCGATACTTAGGAAATCACCGTTCCTTACTTCGGCGGCAGTCTAAGTACATATTACTGGATCGAACACGACTCGGGGTAAGGGGCTTCGCGGTTGGTTAATTGGTTTAGTGTGAACACTTAATTTATATTATGCCAAGTAGTCGTTATACATGATTTCAATCAATAGTTTACTTTTCGCAACTATCTTTTAAGTATTGTCACACTTAACGCAACTATTTAAGTATCTTATACTTGTCGCAAACTATTTTAGTCGAGGACTAGAAAACTGTAACTCACTCACTACTTTATGTAGTTTGACACTTTTTCTCATGTTTCAGGAAACCAAATGTAAGGACACGAAGTGCATATCATGGATGGGTCAAGCAAGTCACGTGCATATCTTCTTCTATGTGAAGTCTCTGATGCTGCACATCGACTGTCTGAACAGTCAATCCGAGTCATCACATCGGCTCAAGCCACGTCGAGGACGGTGCAACGTCTCGTCAGCGCTTGCCTGATTATGGGGACCCTGATTGCGGTCATCTTGGTGAAGATGTTCCTTGATAGGCGTCGTTAGGCATTTCACTTTATGTACTGTATCGTAAGCTTAATTCGTATTTTTCCATATGCACACGACTTAAAGCTAGCTCGCATTTTATTTATGTTGTATTGTACTTGTATTCGAACCTTTCACATTATGAACCTTGTAATCGTATTATCGTATTATCGAATGAATTTCTACTTTTATATATGTACTTGTCTATATTGTTGAACAATATTATCATACCTTAATTGTTATCGCACGTATGTCAATTATCCTTCCAGATTACTCTTGCGTATCATTGTTATTATCCATTATTCTTATCGCTTATTCCTATTCGTGCGTTCTAAACTGCTTTCCTTTGTCTGTTGTAGAATCATGGCAC
This sequence comes from Senecio squalidus, assembly GCA_910822075.1. Taxonomy (NCBI): domain Eukaryota; kingdom Viridiplantae; phylum Streptophyta; class Magnoliopsida; order Asterales; family Asteraceae; genus Senecio; species Senecio squalidus. Next base: position 20,490,122 of record CAJVGC010000432.1, on the reverse strand, counting down.
CTACACGCTCCAACGCTAGCCTCATAGCCGAGCAGGTCGCTGCTTAGCTAAACGCTGCCATGCCCAACATGATCGCTCAGATCACTGCTGGGATAAACAACAACGTCAACAACAACCAGCAACAGCAACAGCAGCAGCAACAACAACAACAACATCAGGGAGGTAACCAAAACCCTCCCATCTGCAACTACAAGGGCTTCATGGCATGTAAGCCTAAAGATTTTCACGGCACCACTGGTGCTGTAGGACTTGTATCCTGGTTCGAGAGCATCGAATCAGTCCTGCACATCAGCGGATGTGCTGAAGCTGACAAGGTGGAGTACGCCTCTTGCGTACTACACGGAAAAGCCCTGACCTGGTGGAACAGTGTGGTCTGAACCCGAGGGCGTGAAACTGCCTATGCCCTTACCTGGGATCAATTCAAGAACCTCCTAATTGAGGAATACTGTCCTAAAGGAGAAATTAAGAAGCTCGAGGCGGAGCTTTGGGATCACACGATGGTCGGAAACGACATCGAAGGGTACACTACCCGATTCCATGAGCTGGCCCGACTGGTTCCGAGGCTAGTAACTCCCGAGGAGAATCGAGTTGACCAATACATCTTCGGTCTCGTTCCTGAAATCCGGGGAATGGTCATCTCAGCAGAACCCCAGACACTCCAAAGCGCCATCATTCTGGCGCATCGATTAACAAGCAATCTCCTCTCCACCCCAGCATCCTCCAAGAAGGAGGGAAGAGAGAAAAGGAAAACCGAGCAAACACCAAGGAGAAGCGACAGGAACAAGAAGAACAAAACCACCCGCAACTACGCGGCGACTGTTGCGACTCCACCACCACCAGCTGGAACCCGAACCTATACGGGGACACATCCCAAGTGCAACAAGTGCAACTTACACCACCACGGGAACTGCCCGGTGTGTCAAAAGTGCCAAAAGGTGGGGCACTTCGCCAAGTACTGTTCAGAGAAGACAATCGTCCAAGGCCAGAAGCCGGTGTGCTTCGAGTGTGGGAGTGACCAACACTTCCAGAACGCCTGCCCCAAACTCCAGAATGCCCAATCAAACCAAGGCGGGCGAGGTCGAGGACGTGCTTTTTCACTCACAGCCGAGGAGGCTCGTCAGGACCCAAATGCAGTTACGGGTACGTTTTCCATAAACAACCATTTTGCCTCTGTACTGTTCGACTCAGGAGCTGAGAGAAGCTTTGTCTCCTTAGAATTTAGACCCCTTATTAATCTAGGATCTAAAGTTCTTAAGGATAGCTTCACTATCGAATATGCAAATGGTCAAGAGTTCGAAGCTAAGGATATAATCTTAGGATGCTCAATGTGCCTAGCTGATAAAACTTTCCCCATCGACCTGATCCCGATTGAGTCGAAAAGCTTTGACATCATCATCGGAATGGACTGGTTATCTCGTTTCCGAGCTGAGATCGTCTGTTTTGACAAACTCATTCGTATCCCTCTCTCAGACGGTGAAACCCTCGTTGTACAGGGAGATAAACCTGGACAACAACTCCGCATCGTCTCAATCATGAAAATGCGCAAGTACCTTGAGAAGGACTGTGATGCATTCCTCGCTCATGTCGTCGAACGAAAACCCAAAGAGAACCGAGTACAAGACATCCCCGTAGTCAAGGATCATCCAGAGGTCTTTCCCGAGGATTTACCCGGGCTACCGCCGCATCAACAAGTAGAATTCCGAATAGACCTCGCTCCTGGCGCAGCACCCGGTTGCCAAGACACCATATCATCTGGCACCACCCGAAATGCAAGAATTGTCGAAACAACTGCAGGAACTTCTAGATCATGGTATGATTCGCCCAAGTTCGTCCCCCTGGGGAGCCCCAATCCTCTTCGTGAAAAAGAAAGACGGATCCTTTCGAATGTGCATCGATTACCGCGAACTGAACAAACTGACCGTCAAGAACCGATACCCACTCCCGAGGATCGATGATCTGTTCGACCAGTTGCAGGGTGAAACTTATTTCTCTAAGATCGATCTCCGTTCGGGTTATCATCAGGTTCGAGTCAGTGAGACCGACATTCCAAAAACCGCTTTTCGAACTCGTTACGGGCACTACGAATTCCTCGTTATGCCTTTCGGTCTGACCAACGCACCAGCGGTATTCATGGATCTGATGAACAGGGTGTGTACACCGTATCTGGATAAGTTTATGATCGTATTCATAGACGATATCCTCATCTACTCAAGGAACAAGGAGGATCACGCCAAACATTTGAAACTCATTCTAGAACTCCTTAGAGATTAGAAACTGTACGCCAAATTCTCGAAGTGCGAATTTTGGCTCCGAGAGGTACACTTCCTTTGTCATGTGATCAACCAAGAGGGAATTCATGTCGACCCAGCAAAGATCAAAGCGATCGAGAAATGGCAAGCTCCAACCACTCCTACGGAAATCCGACAATTCCTAGGGTTGGCAGGCTATTACCGAAGGTTCATTAAAAATTTCTCGAAGGTCGCTAAGCCTCTAACCGAACGTACTCAAAAGGATAAGAATTTTCTTTGGGGTAAAGAACATGACGAATCCTTCCAGAAACTCAAACACGAGCTGTTCCATGCATCGATTCTGTCCCTACCGGAGGGCACATATAATTTTGTAGTGTATTACGATGCATCCCACCAAGGACTTGGGTGCGTCCTTATGTAAAAGGACAAGGTCATCGCATACGCGTCGAGGCAATTGAAGGTACATGAACAAAATTATACCACACACGACTTAGAGCTGGGAGCTGTCGTGTTCGGATTAAAGATCTGGAGGCACTACTTATACGGTACTAAGTGCACGGTTTTTACGGATCACAAAAGCCTCCAACACATCCTCGATCAGAAAATGCTCAACATGAGACAACGGAGGTGGATTGAACTTCTAAACGACTACGATTGCGAGATCAAGTACCACCCGGGTAAAGCAAACGTAGTAGAAGATGCCCTGAGTCGGAAGGAAAGGGTAAAACCATCCCGAGTTAGAGCATTGGGAATTCAAACAAGCCTTCAAACACAGATTGCTAAAGCTCAGAAGGAAGCATTGAAACCCGAGAACCTCAAGGACGAAACCTTGCACAAGCACGAGAAGGAATTTGAACTCAAACCGGATGGAAATCAGAGTTTTACATGATTAAGGAAAAGTGTTACCAGAGTTCACAAAACAAAGATTTACATTACATAACTTATAAGAAAATAAGTAATGCAAGGGAAATCTCCCAAAAGCGTGAGTTTGAAATATGCGACTCTGTCATATTCCAAAATCCCTCCGTCGAAATCCCTTTCGACTAAGAACCTGAGACATACATGCAAAAGTCAACATAAAGTTGGTGAATTCATAGGTTTAGTTTAGTAATGAAGTGGACCACAAGATTTCCATTTAAGTAAAAGTCTTACAGTTGCACCTAAGCTCATGACATCGAAGCGTAACAAAGTTCCTTACCCCATAAGTATTCCTATGTTATAGCCAAATAACATATATAGTTTCAAAAGTAAAGCACCCTACTCGAGTCCACGAGTTAGTTGTGGTAGACGTGGGTTACATCGTCTAGCCGTTGGGTGAGGGTTGTCAAACCCTAATAGATCTATCCAATACCATCGCGCTTAAGTCCTTAACTAGCGATTCATGATATGGGAATTTCCTTTGGCTTAGTGGTAACTTAGGCAACTAGTAAAGGTTTTAAGTACTTGTGTCCATAAGTAAAAGAGCATATAATCTCACCCCAAGTATGATATAAAAACAAGTAAAAAGCGTGGCTATGAACTCACCTTAGCAAGCCAGCTAAAAGTAATGAGGTAGTGTGTGTAAGCCAACACGTAGGAGTCTCAAATCCGAGAATCAGGTAGGTCTAACCTTGACCTATTAAGTTTTGGAATTAAGGTTTTTATATTCTAGTCCAATGCACATGAAAAGGTATGTATAAGTATGAATAAGGTAGGGTTAAGGTTCGGGTTTGATAATAATAAACTAACACCGTTCGGGCCATTATATACAAGACCATTCTATAATCGCATGCGGAGCTAGGACACTTTAAATCGTAAATCCAGCAAGCTCGGTGCTACGAAATATCGAGATGTATTCATTGCATACAAAGCTCCCTAGTATTGTGTTATCGCTATTATTATCGAGTTGTTTTTAAAAGTTAGTTTTTATAAAAGTTTATAAAAACTCAGCAACTATCTTTAAGTTTTACCCAACTTTAAAGTAATATATCTCGCCCGTTTCTTATCCGATTTTAATGAATCTTATATAGAAACGACCGCGTTTGAAATACCTTTCCAATGGTTTAGGCCTTGAAACCAGATTGAAAGTCTACTGATATTTATAACAGAAACACTAACAGTAGGTTTTAGGGTTTTCTCAAAGTACATGTTAACTTGAAAGTATCATAATTCCTTGGTCGTTTATCTGTTTTTAGTGTTCTTTTTATGGAAATGTAGGCATTTGATTTATCTTTCAAATGCCACAGGTATCATGGCCCCATTCTAAACCATTTTTCCCAGATTTAATAAAAGGTCCGCTGGTATGCAGTTTGGGGGTCAAGGAATTAGGTCAAACTTCAAAATGGTATATCTTGCTCGATATTTATCCGTTTTTAACGAATCTCATATCGAAACGTTTGTTTTTGAGTTAAATTTAACATAGCTAAGGTCTCCAATTATGTTTTAATGTTCGTTTTCCCAGATTTCCCAAAAATAGTCCGTGTAGACAGTTTATGTAGCTGAAACGTATGTTGTTGCGTAAAATACTTTTAAAATACTTAAACATATCCAAAAATTATGATTTTTATGTCTATATCTTCAGAAAACATAGTAGTATCTTTTCTTTAAAATGGTTTATCCAAAACATTTGAGTAAGATGGTTAAAAAGTGTCTACAAGTTGGTGTAAGTTTTCGGTTAACAAATAACTTAACTTTTCTTTGTTTATGCTAAGTTGTTGTATAAAATGCATAAGTTTTATGACAAACGAGTATGTAAATATGTTGCATGAAGAGAGTTTTTAGGACATACCTAAGAGTATATGAATGCAAGACTTGATGTTCCTTCCTTATGATCAAAGCTTAGAACTAGGGTTTTGATGTATGGAATGTGTGTTGGTGATTTCTTTCTTCTTCTTTCCTTTTGCCGATTTTAGAGAGAGAGTGGGGAGGTGATTTGTGAGTTTTGAGCAAGGATAAATGAATGCTAGGGACTTCTATTTATAGAGTGGATCTTGGGTTATAATTTAACCCTAGTTAGTCATTGTTTCAACCATGGTTAAGTGTCATTGATTGGTATGGGCAATTTAGTTCAATAGTGACATTCTATTCATCCAAGTGACCACCAAATCTAGCCAACAAAGTCAATAATCCCATGTGGGACCCCCTATTGGCCGGCCATGGTGTTTAGGTAGGGGGGTTTGGGTAGTTTTATCAAAGTCTAGGGTGTTTATGCATGTATTGATGACTTAAGGGTTATTCAGGTATGTTTTGGTAACTTATACTACATGCATGCAACAATTCATGCAAAGATGATGAATGCAAGGTTATAGTTTTATGCCTTTCATGTTGGACTAGAAATATAGTTGTAAAAATATATACGTTTACGTAAAGTGAATACCGTACCTAATTCCGGTATCCGTATATGTTTAGACATAGTTATTAAGCATCATTTATGTATAGTGTGATCTACCGGTCGTACATAATTGAAAACATATACTAGTGGTTTAAGAGGTCGAGTTGGTGTGAACCTGGATTTTTGTGGGTTTTCACAGTCTCCCCTTGTTATGGAAATTTCGTCCCGAAATTTAGTTGGTTTGTTCTGGAGGTTGGGTGTTTGAGAGGAGATGAGGGTACTTGAGTTTCATCTCGTCCTCTCGTTCCCAAGTGAGTTCAGGTCCTTGGCGGGAATTCCATCGAACCTGTACGATAGGTATTCGACTCTGTCGACGTTGTTTGATCTCAAGATCCATGATTTCGACGGGTTGTTCGATGAAGTTTAGTTTGGTGTCAATCTGAAGTTCCTCTTGAGGGATTATTAGAGTTTCATCCGACAAGCACTTCTTCAGATTACTGACGTGGAACGTGTTATGTATTCCGTCTAGTTCTTGGGGTAGGTCGAGTCGGTAAGCTACCGGTCCAATTCTTTCCAGAATTTTGAAGGGTCCGATGTATCGGGGGTTTAGTTTTCCTCGCTTTCCGAAGCGAATGGTGCCTTTCCATGGTGATACTTTGAGCATCACCTTGTCTCCAACTTGGAATTCTAGTGGCTTACGCCTTCGGTCTGCGTAACTCTTCTGTCGGCTGCGCGCCGTTCGGAGTCTCTCCTGAATTTTCACGATCTTTTCTGTGGTCTCGTGAAGAATATCTGGACCAATAAGTTGGCTATCCCCAACTTCGATCCAAAATACGGGTGATCGGCACTTTCGTCCGTAAAGTGCCTCAAATGGTGCAGCCTTGATGCTGGTGTGATACTTGTTGTTGTAGGAGAATTCTGCTAAGGGCAAGTGTAAATCCCATCGCTTTCCAAAATCGATGACACATGCTCTTAACATATCCTCCAACTTTTGGATTGTTCTTTCACTTTGGCCGTCGGTTTGTGGGTGATATGCAGTGCTCATATCCAGACGCGTTCCTAGAGCCTTTTGCAAAGATCTCCAGAATCTAGATGTGAAACGACTATCTCTATCAGTTATGATTGAAACAGGAACCCCATGCCTAGAGACGACTTATTTAAGGTATAACTGTGTTAATTTTTCCATTTTGTATGTCTCTTTGATGGGTAGAAAATGCTCGGACTTTGTTAGACGGTCAACTATTACCTATATAGTGTCGTAACCGTGCGGGGTTTTGGGTAGCTTTGTGATGAAGTCCATTGCTATTCCTTCCCATTTCCATTGAGGTATCTCGGGTTGTATCAATAATCCAGAAGGCTTTTGGTATTCAATCTTTACTTTTGAGCACGTTAAACATTTGCTCACAAAAGTAGCGATCTCCGATTTCATATTTGGCCACCAGTACAACATCTTGAGGTCTTGGTACATTTTGCCCGATCCGGGATGTATGGAGTACTTGGAGTTGTGTGATTCTTTCATGATTAACTCTCTTAATCCTCCAAAGCAGGGTAACCAACTTCTGTCCTCAAAACATTTGGTTCCATTGATTTTGGTTTTGAATGATTTGTCCATACCTCGCATGTTTTCGTTCTTTATGTTTTCGTCTTTAAGGGCTTCGATTTGAGCATCGCGGATTTGTGAGGGTAGATTCGATTGAATCGTCATAACCAAAGCTCGAACTCGTAATGGTTTACCTCGCTCCTTTCGGCTTAGAGCGTCTGCCACTACGTTGGCTTTTCCAGGATGGTAACGGATGTCACAATCGTAATCACTAAGTAGTTCGATCCAACGACGCTGCCTCATGTTCAGTTCTTTTTGATCAAGAATGTGTTGCAGACTCTTGTGATATGTGAACACTGTACACTTAGTGCCGTATAAATAGTGTCTCCAGATCTTGAGTGCGAACACTACAGCTCCTAACTCTAAGTCATATGTTGTGTAGTTTTCTTCGTGAGTTTTGAGCTATCGTGAGGCGTAGGCCATAACCTTTTCCATTTTCATTAACACACAACCTAATCCTTTGTGTGATGCTTCGCAATATACCACAAAATCTTCTGTTCCCTCGGGAAATGATAGAATCGGTGCACTACAAAGCTTTTGCTTCAATAGTTGGAATGTTGACTCTTGTTCTTCACCCCAAACGAACTTCTCATTTTTCTGCGTCAACCTCGTCAAGGCTTTAGCTATCTTGGAGAAATTTTCGATGAAGCGTCGGTAATAACCGGCAAAACCTAAGAATTGGCGTATCTCCGTTGCGGTTCTAGGGACAGCCCAATCCTTAATGGATTCAATTTTTGATGGGTCTACGTGGATGCCTTGACTGTCGATAACGTGGCCAAGGAATTGAACCTTCTCGATCCAAAATTCACACTTAGAGAATTTTGCGTACAATTCCTCCTTTTTCAGTAATTCGAGGATTAATCTCAAATGCTCTTCATGTTCTTTCTTACTTTTCGAATATATCAAGATGTCGTCAATGAATACGATCACAAAATTATCCAAGTACGGTTTACACACCCGATTCATAAGATCCATGAATACCGCTGGTGCGTTGGTCAAACCGAAAGGCATAACCTGGAATTCGTAGTGACCATAGTGAGTTCTAAATGCGGTTTTCTGAACATCTTCTTCTCGTACTCTAAGTTGATGATAACCTGACCGTAGGTCAATTTTATAGTAGATACTTGATCCTTGAAGCTGATCGAAAAGATCGTCAATCCTTGGAAGTGGATTACGATTCTTCACGGTTAGCTTGTTCAGTTCTCTGTAGTCTATACACATCCTGAAGGATCCATCCTTCTTTTTGACAAAAAGAACTGGTGCTCCCCAAGGCGAGGAACTTGGACGAATGAATCCTCGATCTAGTAACTCTTGGAGTTGGTTGGATAACTCTTCCATTTCCGATGGAGCGAGTCGATATGGTGCTCGAGCCACTGGTGCGGCTCCTGGCACTAAATCGATGTGAAATTGGAATTGTCTTGGAGGTGGAAGACCGGGTAAGTCTTCTGGGAAGACTTCGGGAAATTCTCGAACAATCGGTACGTCGTTTAGTTGTTTCTCCTTCGTCCGTCATGTAAGGCAAATAGGCGTCACATCCTTTCTGTAAGTACTTCAGCGTTTTTAAGTTGGATATGATGCTTAACTTTGATCGGCTCCCATCTCCCTTGATCAAGAGAGTTTTCCCGTCGGTGCGTAGAATACGGACAATCTTCTTGTTACATATGATTTCGGCGTGATTTAGAGATAGCCAATCCATTCCTATTACTATGTCGAAAATTCCGAGTTGAATAGGTATTAGATCGATATTGAATGTGTGGTCAGCTAGGGTTAAGGTACAACCTCGAATGATACTATTTGTTGTTACCAATTTCCCGTTTGCTAATTCTATTGTGTACTAAGCTTCTAAGGTAGTTGGGGCATTATTGATCAAAGTTTTAAATTTTGTAGATACAAAGCTCCTATCAGCACCAGTATCAAATAAAACAGTTGCGTGTTGATTATTGAGGAGAAACGTACCCGTTACGACGTTTGGGCCTGGTTGTTTTTCTCCTGCTCTAATTACAAACGCCCTGCCCTGAGCTCTACCATTGTTGTCTTGGTTTTGAGGGCAGTCCTTCTTGAAGTGTCCCGGTTCTCTGCATTTAAAGCAGAGGTTAGGAACCTTCACATTAGCTACAGGGGCAGCTTTCCTACAATCTTTAGTTTGGTGGCCCGTCTTGTTTCAGTTTTTGCAGACCACAGTACACTGGCCGGTATGATGGATCTTGCATCGGTTGCAAAGTGGTTTGTTTCCCTAATAGTTACCGGGGGCAGCCGTGTAAGCCTATGTTGTTTCAGGCTTCTTGGTGGGTTGTTGATTGTAGCTTTTCCCGGAAGTATCCTCCCACTTCTGTTTGTTATCAGATGATTTCTTTTCAGATGAACCTCGATGGACAAACTGGTCCATCAAGCTATGCGCCATGCGGATGGCTCCCTTGCTGTTTGCCGGCTCGGAGGAAGTAACATTTCCCTGGATTTGGGGTGGTAATCCCCAGATGTACCTTTCAACCTTTTTGTATTCCGGGGTTACCATTCCTGGGCACAATAGGGATAGCTCCTGGAAACGGGTGGTATAACCAGTTATGTCATCTCCCTTCACTGACAAATTCCAAAATTCGGATTCCAATTTTTGGATCTCATTTCTGGGGCAGTACTCCTCCTTCATCATTTGCTTCAGGTCCTCCCATGGCAATAAATATGCCGCATCAATCCCTACAGTTTGAGCGTAGGCATTCCACCATGTTAGCGAATTGTTTTGGAGGGTGCAAGTAGCATACTTGACCTTATTTGCTTCATTGCAGTTTCAAATGCGGAATACGGATTCCAGCTTCTCAAACCATCGGAGAAGTCCGACAGCTCCCTCGGTACCATTGAAATAATGGGGTTTGCAGTTCATGAATTCCTTGTAAGAACATCCACGATGGGCGTTCTCGTCCCCTCCAGCTGTATTGCTGGTTTACCCCCCCCCCCCCCCCCCCCCCACCATTGGTGCTTGCGTGGTTAGCTACATAAACAGCAATAGCGTCTGCTACTCGCTGAGCTATGATAGCTTCCGTGTCATCAGGGTTTGGGTTTCATGAGTTCCTGGTGGTCCTTGTGTTTCTCTTTGGCGGCATAATTCTTCAAAACAAATAATAAAAACCAAACATAGCATCAACCACACATACACGACATATAAGCAGTAATAAATATGCAATCATACCAAACACAAGTCATACAATAGAATAAGTAGATTAAAACCAATATTTCATTTATATAACTTGAATACATTGATTTCAAAGGAAATAAAACAAAAGAATGGGTTTATAAAACACCCATTTTAGTTCAAGTACAAAATAAAATATATTGGGCACAACCCGCCCTAGAAGGTTTAAAATACTAGCTATGTCTATGGATGACTAGGTTGTCCTTTGGTAAGTGCACTACTCAGGCCTCGAACCAACTCCTCCAACTCAGCAATGCGTCTCTCAGATGTCTCGACTCGGGTCTGAAGTGTGGCGATGTCACCACGTGTATGCATGACACGTGCATGTGTAGCACTCGCCGCCTGATCTGCTAAGACTGCATCCTCTCGGACCGCATCAAAACTCTGCCTGATGTTAGCAGTATTTCGAGAGGTATAACTCCCGAAATCCTGCTCAAGCATCATCTGCTCCCTTTCCAAACGGGCTACTCGTGCTACGAGTATCGTAGTAACTGGAGCTAAGACGGGAGCATTAGATGACTCCCCAATCTCGTATGTGTTGGGTATCCTCTCAGCGTTCCTCCAAGCCTGGAGGGTAGCATACATCCAGTCCCGGTACTGTGAGCTATAGTCCCGCAGAGGTGTGGTGGAGATGGGTATGGGAGTGGTGATGGGAGTAGTAGTAGTAGTAGTAGGAATGGGTGTGGTGGTAGGTGTAGTAGTAACTACGTGCACATCATGGTAGTCCCTTCTGACGACAGTACTGTCGGGAGTAGGTGCAGTCCGTCTGGCAACGACCTGAGGGTGGTATCTATGAGGTGCGGTAGGAAGGATGGGAACTGACTTCCGTGCGGTCAAACGGGTGTGGGGTCCTCCTCCCCCGGAGATGTGAGCATGAATGTAGCGGTGGGACTCCATGGCTGGGATAGTGGCGGGAGGTGTAGTGAAAGTATCGGAAGAGGCAGTGTCGGAGTCATCCTCCGAGGGATCCTCCTCCTCCTCCTCCTCTTCCTCCGTCTCAGGGTATACAAATCCCTCGGGAGTAGGAGAGTATCCCGAGTTAGCTCGGAGAGTAGGAGTGTCATGGGTAGTAGGCTCGGCAGTAGGAGTAAGAACGAAAGGTTCGTCCTCCGGGATGAATCTGTCATACTGAATAGAAGGCGTGCCTAGCACGGACGTGTCGGTATACATCTCATCATCCGAATCCGTGTCGGATAAGTAGATGATGGTGGTGGTATGCTCGCTCTCGAAGCCATCGTATCCGTCGTATGGTATAACTGGGGATCCTAGTAGAAGAGATGTCCATATCGACGCTCGAGTCAGCGTCTGGAGAAGTAGGTGTATGTGGAGGATAGTCATCCTCAGAATCAGAAAGTATAACGTAGTAGGGAGTCGACATACTGTGATAAGGTCCAAAAGTGTAAGAAATTCTATTTAAAGTATAAGTAAGTAGTGGGGAAGCAAAAGTCTTAAAAGCTCAGTTATAGACTAGGACAAATGCAACCTAGTTCACTATAACCAGAGCTTTGATACCAATCTGTCACACCCCCAAATCTCGTGTTCCCGAGACTCGAGGTGTTGACTTCATGGGTCCCAGATAGCAATGATATATAGGAGAACGACCTCTATATTAGTCGTTTTAAAAAAAAACATACATTCATTGATATTGAAAATAAGAGTTTTACATGATTAAGGAAAAGTGTTACCAGAGTTCACAAAACAAAGATTTACATTACATAACTTAAAAGAAAATAAGTAATGCAAGGGAAATCTCCCAAAAGCGTGAGTTTGAAATATGCGACTCTGTCATATTCCAAAATCCCTCCGTCGAAATCCCTTTCGACTAAGAACCTGAGACATACATGCAAAAGTCAACATAAAGTTGGTGAATTCATAGGTTTAGTTTAGTAATGAAGTGGACCACAAGATTTCCATTTAAGTAAAAGTCTTACAGTTGCACCTAAGCTCATGACATCGAAGCGTAACAAAGTTCCTTACCCCATAAGTATTCCTATGTTATAGCCAAATAACATATATAGTTTCAAAAGTAAAGCACCCTACTCGAGCCCACGAGTTAGTTGTGGTAGACGTGGGTTACATCGTCTAGCCGTTGGGTGAGGGTTGTCAAACCCTAATAGATCTATCCAATACCATCGCGCTTAAGTCCTTAACTAGCGATTCATGATATGGGAATTTCCTTTGGCTTAGTGGTAACTTAGGCAACTAGTAAAGGTTTTAAGTACTTGTGTCCATAAGTAAAAGATCATATAATCTCACCCCAAGTATGATATAAAAACAAGTAAAAGGCGGGGCTATGAACTCACCTTAGCAAGCCAGCTAAAAGTAATGAGGTAGTGTGTGTAAGCCAACACGTAGGAGTCTCAAATCCGAGAATCAGGTAGGTCTAACCTTGACCTATTAAGTTTTATGAATTAAGGTTTTTATATTCTAGTCCAGTGCACATGAAAAGGTATGTATAAGTATGAATAAGGTAGGGTTAAGGTTCGGGTTTGATAATAATAAACTAACACCGTTCGGGCCATTATATACAAGACCATTTTATAATCGCATGCGGAGCTAGGACACTTTAAATCGTAAATCCAGCAAGCTCGGCGCTATGAAATATCGAGATGTATTCATTGCATACAAAGCTCCCTAGTATTGTGTTATCGCTATTATTATCGAGTTGTTTTTAAAAGTTAGTTTTTATAAAAGTTTATAAAAACTCAGCAACTATCTTTAAGTTTTACCCAACTTTAAAGTAATATATCTCGCCCGTTTCTTATCCGATTTTAATGAATCTTATATAGAAACGACCGCGTTTGAAATACCTTTCAAATGGTTTAGGCCTTGAAACCAGATTTAAAGTCTACTTATATTTATAACAGAAACACTAACAGTAGGTTTTAGGGTTTTCTCAAAGTACATGTTAACTTGAAAGTATCATAATTCTTTGGTCGTTTATCTGTTTTTAGTGTTCTTTTTATGGAAATGTAGGCATTTGATTTATCTTTCAAATGCCACAGGTATCATGGCCCCATTCAAAACCATTTTTCCCAGATTTAATAAAAGGTCCGCTGGTATGCAGTTTGGGGGTCAAGGAATTAGGTCAAACTTCAAAATGGTATATCTTGCTCGATATTTATCCGTTTTTAACGAATCTCATATCGAAACGTTTGTTTTTGAGTTAAATTTAACATAGCTAAGGTCTCCAATTATGTTTTAATGTTCGTTTTCCCAGATTTCCCAAAAACAGTCCGTGTAGACAGTTTATGTAGCTGAAACGTATGTTGTTGCGTAAAATACTTTTAAAATACTTAAACATATCCAAAAATTATGATTTTTATGTCTAAATCTTCAGAAAACATAGTAGTATCTTTTCTTTAAAATGGTTTATCCAAAACATTTGAGTAAGATGGTTAAAAAGTGTCTACAAGTTGGTGTAAGTTTTCGGTTAACAAATAACTTAAATTTTCTTTGTTTATGCTAGGTTGTTGTATAAAATGCATAAGTTTTATGACAAACGAGTATGTAAATATGTTGCATGAAGAGAGTTTTTAGGACATACCTAAGAGTATATGAATGCAAGACTTGATGTTCCTTCCTTATGATCAAAGCTTAGAACTAGGGTTTTGATGTATGGAATGTGTGTTGGTGATTTCTTTCTTCTTCTTTCCTTTTGCCGATTTTAGAGAGAGAGTGGGGAGGTGATTTGTGAGTTTTGAGCAAGGATAAATGAATGCTAGGGACTTCTATTTATAGAGTGGATCTTGGGTTATAATTTAACCCTAGTTAGTCATTGTTTCAACCATGGTTAAGTGTCATTGATTGGTATGGGCAATTTAGTTCAATAGTGACATTCTATTCATCCAAGTGACCACCAAATCTAGCCAACAAAGTCAAGAATCCCATGTGGGACCCCCTATTGGCCGGCCATGGTGTTTAGGGAGGGGGGTTTGGGTAGTTTTATCAAAGTCTAGGGTGTTTATGCATGTATTGATGACTTAAGGGTTATTCATGTAAGTTTTTGTAACTTATACTACATGCATGCAAAAATTCATGCAAAGATGATGAATACAAGGTTAGAGTTTTATGCCTTTCATGTTGGACCAGAAATATAGTTGTAAAAATATATACGTTTACGTAAAGTGAATACCGTACCTAATTCCGGTATCCGTATATGTTTAGACATAGTTATTAAGCATCATTTATGTATAGTGTGACCTACCGGTCGTACATAATTGAAAACATATACTAGTGGTTTAAGAGGTCGAGTTGGTGTGAACCTGGATTTTTGTGGGTTGTCACATAATCGTTGTAATCTTCATTCTTTCAAAGTTCCACCGATGATGATTTGATCATTGACGAAGTTAATCATCTTCACTGCCAACAGAATCTCTTGATTTGTCAATCTGATTTCATATTAGGAGCTCAACACCACACCCTTTCTCAAATTGATAACTCGTGTTTTCGCTCCATACACCAACCGTCTTTGAATACATATGTGTAACACCAGATCCACCACGAACACCTTGAAATCTTCACATATTCTTAAATACAGCTCTTCAATTTCACTTCGGACTTCTTCAATTTCACTTCGGACTCCTTCAATTCACTAATAGTTTGACATAATTTTCGAATCAAGTCAAATTGATGAATCAGACTCAATTGAATTTAATCAATTGATTTGACTGGCTCTGATACCAATTGACAGGTCCTGAATTTCTCATCTCTCACTCAGCGAATCGAAATGAAACACGTCATGATGCGGAATCTCATGACCTGAGTTGGAATCCAAACGAGAAACATGAAATCGAATTTATAACTGAAATTGAAAGAACTGATAAACACAAAAATGCGTAACTATTTAAGATTTCATTGATAGTGTGAACTGGTTTTGGATCGAGCTTGTTACAACCGACATTCAAGCTCGACGGAACCTCTTTGAGAGAGTTCCGGGTTCAAAGACAACAAACTGATAACAACCTATCACACTATTTATAGACAAAATCTAAAACACTACGAACTAAATTATTACAACATATCATCATCTTAATTTCAACTCGGGGAGTTCACTTCAGTTTTGAATCAAAGTCTCCATCCTACGAATTGATATCTTCAATGTTGACTTTTGTTGACTTAAGTTAAACTTCAGTTTATTTTCAGTTCGGAGGAACTTCATTTAGTTCAGAGTATCTGAACTAACTTGTTCTCCGAACTGAAAATTTCACTTCGGATTATTCTTGATGATTTTAGTTCGGACCCTCCACGAACTAAAATCATCTTTATTCCATCACACAGAAGACTCCATAGCTTCATCCAGTCAATTTCTTGGCCCAATATTTATAGATCCGCGTAATACACAGAAAAATATATCAAAAATAATAGATGTTTTAATATGTATAAAGCTAAGGGCATTCACTATGAAAGCTTTATAAATAGGTTTATAAAACATTAATAGGTTTATTATTTAAGCAATCATAGTGACATTATATTTATGATGACATGTCTTTGAAGAGGTTTGAGTTTATAAACCTCTTCAAATCATTATTTGTATAAAACTCATTTAATGTTAATTGAGATTTCTTTCATTCTTAAACTTTTCAAAGGTTTATGATATAGTGAAATTAGGTTTATAAAATAAAAAAGATGATGGTAAAATGATATACATGACATGGCAAATATATAAACCTTTTGAAAAACTTTACCATTATGGATGTTTAAATAACATAATACTATCTTAAAAGCGGTGTGATTATTCCCGCCTTAATTCCTCATCAAGGAGGGATGAAAGCAGGTTAGAAATACGTTATAACACTATTGACTAATAAAATAACACAAAACAAAAACCAGTTTCGGCAATGTATGGATGTATAATTTTAAATAACTCGCAAAAAATTGACACCTTTAAATTGTTTATACATAGAAACTGGAGATGCTCTAGTCGTAAAAATCATTAAAATGGATGAAAAATACATTAGTAGTCAACTAAATGCATACTGGATCAAATGTAAAAAGAGACATTTAATGAAATACACTAATCATACCATGTAATTATATTTCTAATAGGAATTAGATCATGTGTGAAGTAACGAAAGATTATGTAAATATCATCTAAAAAAGATCATGAAAAACAAAAAGAACCTCCTTACACCACCAAAGTACGGAATCAAAAAACTGGTTATAGCAGTAAATACTTTAATAAAACTTCAAAACAAAATATAAAGATTAAAGGTTCCACGGTACCTAAAAAACCCAAACAGACTACTAAACATGTTAGGAGGAATTAGTAATAAAATAATCATAATTCCACACTGATACAAAATAAAAAAGACCAATTGCTTGTCACAAAATGGAAAGTTGTTGGGTTAATCGGGTTTTGTTTATTTATCGGGTCATAGTTCGGTTTAGTATTCTAACCGTAAATTCTGATTTGGTCATTGTTGACCACATCTTAGTAGGGAATAAGATTGAGTAGTTAGCACAATATTAGGTGAATATGGGCTAGTGGTAGAACCCACGTACTTAGGGAAGTTGGTATTTTTTGCTATTTAAGTTATTTTATTTCCATGCAATGTAACTCATTCATTTTGACGTAATACACTAGAAAAAGTGACAAAAGTGTTTGTAGTCTGTGTTTGTTAAAGGTCTGATTTCCAACACTTGGTATCAGAGCCAGAGGGCTCGTAGGTAGCGGGTTTGAAGATCGAAGGCAGCCTCCGCCGGCGGGTATGTCGGTCGGTGGAGGACATACGTGAAAAGGGATTGAAGGTCCAGTTGTTAGCATCGGAAGACGGAGGCGGTAAAGTGTTTCGGTTCAGTCGTTGTCGTGATGGAAGCACCATTTGAAACGACGGGGGTGACTGGTGATAAACGTTGGTACTCCGGGGTTGTTAGCGGCTGTCCAAGAAAGAAAATTGTACTTTTGATCGGGCTTGTTGGTAACGAAAGGCTAACCGGGTTGCAGGATAAACGGACAGGAAGAGTCGGGAAAAGCAGGTGGCTTTGATTCAGTTCGTTTTGCGGGTGATTGAAAACGGTAAAGGTGGTGGTAACCTTGTTTTCTTGATTGGTGGAAGAGTGCTCTCGGAACAAGCGGGTGTCAAGATAAGAAAAGAATGGAGAAACAACATTGTGTGAACATTATGGCGGTGGAAGTTCAAATCTGGTGGCTTAGGACGTGGCCGGGGAGGAGGTCGTTGGTCCGGGAGAAGTCGAGATGTTAATGAACGTGTCCAACGGGATGCCATGTTATATGTTACCGGTGTTGCGAATAATCGAAAGAATTTGAACCGAGAAGACTTTGGATGTGACCGAGATGGAGGTCGGGTATCCGGTAAAAGTCTAGGTGGTTCGAAAGAAGACGATTAACTGTTGTAATAAAGAATGGTGTAAATAAACAACGATTAAGGGGGTGATTGTTGGGTTAATCGGGTTTTGTTTATTTATCGGGTCATAGTTCGGTTTAGTATTCTAACCGTAAATTCTGATTTGGTCATTGTTGACCACATCTTAGTAGGGAATAAGATTGAGTAGTTAGCACAATATTAGGTGAATATGGGCTAGTGGTAGAACCCACGTACTTAGGGAAGTTGGTATTTTTTGCTATTTAAGTTATTTTATTTCCATGCAATGTAACTCATTCATTTTGACGTAATACACTAGAAAAAGTGACAAAAGTGTTTGTAGTCTGTGTTTGTTAAAGGTCTGATTTCCAACAAAAGTATAAGCTAACAGTCGACTTTTGAAGAAACGGATTTTGAAACATGGCTGCATTAGGAAAACCTAATTAAATAATTTAAAAAACTTGGATGACATAAAATTATATCATGTTTTTGATCTTATGATTTAAATTTTAAGATAAAACTCATCCGAAAGTTATATTTTTACCATATAAAATATCATGTTTCTCTTTTTATATATATATATAAAATCATAGCCCCTATAAGCTTAAGCTATAAGTCGCAGCTCCTGCTCCAAATAATCTCAATCTCCAACTTAAGTTAGTTTTGCCAAACACACCGTCGGTATTTATATTATCATTTATAAGAATTTTTGCCATCCCGCAAGTTGTGGCGGATTGAAAAATTCATCTGGAAAAACATAAAGTTTAAAAGATAAAATTGTATATCGTTTTTTTTTATATGTCATTAACAATCATTTAAGTTTTTAAACGTTTTACACTAAAAAGAAATAAAATCATCTTTAGTGAAAAGCGTATGTTTTATACTTTTTTTTTAGTTTAGGTAAATTTAATACCTCTAGTTAAAAGTGTTCAAAAAGATTATGTATTTCTATTTTTGTCATAATTATTAATAATGACTATTAGTTTACTAACTATTAATATAATAATAATCCTAGCTAAAATTAAAAAATAAAAATAAGGAAAATAATAATATTTCAATTAAGAGAGATTAAGAGTTGATGAAATAAAACAAAAATATTTGATAAATATCTATAATACTTAAAAATTGAGTCCATGTAATAAGTTTAGTTAATAAATATCATATAATCAATATATTAAGTTTAAGAATATGAAATACTAAAACGTTCTGTCATAAATCTATAATACTTAAAAAATGAGTCCTTGCGAATTGAGTCCATGTAATAAGTTTAGGTAATAAATATCATATAATTGATACATTAAGTTTTATAATTCTTAAAATTGAGTCCATGTAATAACTTTAGGTAATAGATATTATACAATCAATACATTAAGTTTAATAATACGAAAGACTAAAAGGTTTTTTGTCATAAATTATGATAATACTTAAAAATTGAATCCATGTAAATTGAGTCCATGTAATAAGTTTAGGTAATAAATATCATATATCTGATACATTAAGTTTTATAATACTTAAAATTGAATCCATGTAATAAGTTTAGGTACTAATCTATAATACTTAAAAATTGAGTCAAAGTAATAAGTTTAGGTAATAAATATCATATATGAAATACTAAAACGTTTTGTCATAAATCTGTAATACGTAAAAATTGAGTCCATGTAAATTGAGTCTATGTAATAAGTTTAGGTAATAATATCACATAATTGATACATTAAGTTTTATAATACTTAAAATTGAGTCAATGTAATAAGTTTAGGTAATAAATATCATATATCAATACATTAAGTTTAAGAATATAAAATACTAAAGCGTTTTGTTATAAATCTATAATACTTAAAAATAGAGTCTATGTAAACAGTTTATGTTAGGAATAGAATATTCATAACATTGAATTTGTATTTGTTCTTAAGGGCATAATTGTAATAATTAGGAAGTCTTTGAAAAGTCACCACACTCCTATAAATAGGAGTGTGGGGTGTGATTAATGGAACTAATGGTGCTTAATGCTAAATCCACTTTCTCTCTCTAGATTAAGTTTCTCTCTCTCTAGACTTATAAGACCCATCAATTGGTATCAAAGCGGGGTGCTCGAAAACACTTCGTTCCACCAGATTTGTGTGATTCGACTAGGAGATTCGAATGGATATTGTACATACACGAATAGGAAGTTAATTCGTGCTAGCTAAAAATTGAATCGAATTGGTTATTCGTGTGAGATTTGGATATTTGTGTGGAAAAAAACTTAGCATTCAACCAGATAGATTCGACTAGAAAATCAACTGAGACGAATAGGAATGGAGTTCATGGAGTTCGAACATGTTGATTTTGAGGTCGTGTGATGTTTAGTGAAATTGGGTGTTAGTTCGTGATAGTAGAAAAACCATTCGAATTGTAATTCGTGTGAAGATTTTGTCATTCGACCACGTTGATTTGAATAAGGGAGTATTCGAATAGGTTGCTCGGACAAAGTTCTCGGATAGCTTTGGAAAAAGTTCTCGGATAATCTCGGACAAGTGTTGGAACGACTAGGGAGAGTACACGAACTCCGTTTTGAATAGATCAATCACGGTAATTTGCTCGGAAGTTCGAATTACACAAGAAGTGGAGAATTTGAACGGAAAAATTACTAAGTCATCATTCGAACTAGTTTTTAACACACACGAACATAATCATTCGAACTAGTTTTGAACACACACGAATAGAGCATTCGACCAGGTTTTGAACACACACGAATAGAGCATTCGACCAACATTTCAACACACGAATAAGAGAGGATTAGACTAAGTCATTCGAACACGAAGTAGTGTTTACAACGAGCACAAAAGATCACGATCAATTGAAAACGAGGGTTTCGAGTACTTTTTACCTCGAGAAAAACTGAAGTTTTGCGATTCCACGTTTTCACGTTGGAGACGAAATCGAAAACACAAACTTTTTTAAAGAGAGCGATTTTTATTTTTTCCGACAGTTTTCGGATACTAATTAAGCGTACGCGGCGAATTTTGACAAGATTCAAGCATTGGGAAAATACGAGATTATTATATTTCCGGAATCGAAATTGAAAAGCAAATTCCACGGTGCTATTCTAAGAGATTGGTTCAATAAGATTCGGGAAAAAGATTGTACAAGCGTGAGATACCACAGGTGAAGATTATCCGGATTTTCGTCAAATTTTCAGAATTGTGAAATTTTCTACCAATTTTTAAGGGATTTTCGCCATCAAATTTGCATTATACAGAAAGATATTTTCGGAAATATTGTGGATCTCACAATCGACAAAGATGACGGGCTTACATTTTATTGTTCTCTGGATCAAGCTTGGACAAAACTAGAGGAGCTAGAGAAGTTGTGTGATAAAACGGAAAATCAAGTGAATCCTTCTAATTGGAACATTCATGTTAGAATGCGAAACGCTGCTACACGTGCACGAGAATTTTTATCGACGATATCGCATTCCAACTTATCGTCATGTCAGGACAACGTCGCAGAGGTACAATCTTTATCTCGTTCTACCCTTGATAATAAGAACATTGAGTTGGAAAAGAAGTTGCAAACTAACACCGAATTGGTTTTAAGGTTTTCAAACGAAAAGGCTAATCTTTTAAATGAGAATTCTAAGCTTTCAAATGAAATTCAAATTTTGACATCTCAACTTCAAGCTTTAAACCTTACCAATTCCAAACTCGAAGAGTTTAAAGAGTTAGCAACTTCTTGGAAGGGTAAATATGATCAAAGTGTTATTCGACTTCAAAATCTTACAAATGAACTTAATGGAAAAATTGGAGTTAATCAATACACTTCAAAAACAATCAAAAACCATTAAGTTTGATGAGAGGAAATAGAATCAAAGTGTTTTATTGGAACTCGAGAATCTTAAGAAAGAACAAATGAATAAAAGGATGAAAAGAATGAATGAAAAGATGGATTTAAGCAATGAATTAGAAAATGAAAGAATGGAGAATATCCGTGCTAAAGATAATCTTATGCTTTTAAGAAAACAAATTGAAGATTATAAAACGGAAATTACATCTTTAAAATCTCAAGCTTATGAAGCTGAAAATCGAAATGAAAATTCAAAGCGAAATTGTTTGAGAGAACAAACGAATCAACTCATCTTTCCAAACAAACCGAAAGAATTTCGATTTTTCAATCCACAAAAAGGTTTGGGTCATGATAAACCAAAATATCTAAAGAAAGCTATGTATCATGCTCCCGGTCTTTACGACACAAAATCTTTGGGAAAAGCAAATTTTACAATGGCTTTCATTAGATCATCAAAAGAAATTGAAGAACAAAAGGATGCTAAACGAAAAAATTTTAAAACGCAATTATCTTTTGATTACAAATCATTAAATGAGATTTACAAAACTAGGAAAATTACTCTTTCAGATGATTACTTTCCAAATTATGATGAAAAGGAACTTCATTCCGATGATGTTTTGGAACAATTTGTTTTTCAAAAAGTATACGTTCCAACTCTTATTTTTGAAAAACAATTTTCGAAACTTGAGCAAGAGTTGGAATATCGAACTAATTACTTTGAGAATGAAAAACGTAACTTTTTAGAGAAAATTGCGTCTTTTGAAAAAGCATCACTTGATAAATCTTCAACTTCAAATGACAAATCTTCATTGGAAACGACGGTTAAAATTAACAATGTTTCAAAACAAGAATCTACATCTTTTTTCCTCGAATGAACAATCTCTAGCTAAGATATCATTTCTTCAAAATGTCTTACATTCAAAAGAAAAAGATATTGAAGCTTTAACGAAAAACATTGATTCAATGTGAAAAATGAATGGTCCGGTTTCACAACAAACCCCAATTCTTTCACATGAGGAGAAACGGAAATCTAAAACTCTTGAAAAAGATTCTAAAAAGTAAGTTAAAGTTCCATTGAAGGTTTACAACGGTAAATCTTCCAAAACATTTTCAAACGTGGTTTCTCCGAGTACTAATTCTTTCCCGAAAAAGAGTCAAAAGTATTCTCCGAAATCACAAACTAATGGAACTTTTACAACACCTTTGAAACCTTCGAGTTTGAAATCCAAAATCGTGTCAACCAAACATGTTGAAAAGAAAGCACTTTGTCCTCCAATGAACAAAAAGGAAACGAAAGCGTTCACTTACTCAATACCCGAGTTATTTGAATTTGCACCATCACACTTTAAATATTCGGTGCAAAAAGTGAATAGTTTTGTTTCTAAATCTGAAACGAACTTCAATGAAATCAAATGGTTTTGTCCCAAGAACTCCTTCACCAACTCATAAACGGAAATGGATTCCAAAGTCTCCACCAATTTCAAAAACAAACACACCGATTGCAAAATCAACTATCTCAAATGTGTGTTTACCAGAGAAATGGAATTTATATTCTTTGCATAGAATCAATACAACTTATCAATAGTTTTCGAATAAAGCTAACAAAAAAAGGACCCAAAATTCAATGGGTACCAAAAGCAGTTTGTTTTGATTGTGCAGAAACGTAGGGTATCACGATGACTCTGGAATACTTCAGTTTCGGACTCGATCTTCATGTAGTGCTTACACGATTATGTTTAGGCTTTCAATTATTTCAAATTGAAACCCGTTCTAAAACGGATTTCAATCTCGACTAGAACTAACATATCTAAATACAAGTTTAATATGATGAATGTGAATAGTAGCGGATTTTCAATCTCGACTAGAACTAACATATTCAAAGTATTATCTTTGTGTTTGATAGTATTTTCGGAATTAACAAGTGTTTTCGAAATGACAAATCTTTTCAAAATTATAAACTAGAAAATTTAATTATATCGACTAGAACTAGATTCAATCGAAAAAGATGATTTAATAGCGGATTTTGAATCTCGACTAGAATTATTTCATCTTTTAGAGAGGATTTAGTAGCGGTTTTTCTTATTTCAACTAGTTTTTTAAAACACTTACCTGATCGAACATGGAGAATCTATATTTGAGGGGGAGTTCATAAACTCATTTTTCGAACTACCTTCTAAATCTTTCAAATGAGCTTCCACGAAACAATTTTTCAAATAAATCTTTCGAAATGAAATATTCTTTCCTGAACACATCAAATGTATTTTCGAAAAAGGACTTCCCATAATAAAAACGTTTTTGTCATGCATATGTTGAGGGGGAGCGTCTTTTCGAAAATATTGCAAACTTCCAAGTCACTTTGGAAATCTTTTTCATAATTTGGCTAAATGTTGATGCACCTTGAGCGGTTTTCAAAAACATATCTTTTTTCCTATAGTCCACCCAGAGCCGGAGGGACTTACCCAAGGAATCACTTTCGAATGTGAGGGTTCTTTAGGTCTAGGATTGGAGATTAAAAGTGCAAAATCAACATCAACATCGTTTTTAAAATGCCAAAATGATGGTGGAGTTGAAAATTATGAGAGGTTGAGTGAGGAGCGTGTGATACGGTTAAAATAATGAGAGACCGTTTCTTCACCGATTAAATCGCCGGGTAGCCAAGTTTCTATCGAATTTCATGTGTTGATTTTCGATATTGAAAAAGACATCATGGACCTAGTGATGCAATGCACATATGCCTCATAGCCACTCAAATTTTTCACAAGAATTTGTTTCAATATACACGGAGAATTTGCACATTTCTATCATATTCTCACTCGGAGAATGTTGATATTGAAACAAGAGAAAACCAACTCCATTTCTTGACTTCATTTCATGCACTATTGAGTCTAGCGCCAAAATGTTAAACATTTTCTAGGACACGAATGGATTTTCAAAAAGCATGTCTTTGTGATATTGCTCGGAACATTTGTAGTGGTACCAACGATATTGGTATTTCACAATGATCGAATGGAAATCCTACCAATGCTAACGCTTTTCCAACATTGAACGTAGGTCACACAATCGACTTCTTTTGTGATTTTGATTGTTGTGTTGACGAGCAATCTAACTGATCTCGTAGTTACTTACCCATTTTCACGCCCATGGATACTATTTGAGGATACTATTTGGGTACACGTTTACATGATGATTACAACAAGTCATAATCATCATGAGGGGGAAGAAGAACGTGTACCAAAGGGAAAAACATGTGTAAATGGTGTACCAATGGGAAGAACTTGAAGTAAAGAAGAATGCTCATCATCAAGCTACAACGAAGTAACACATCAACTTTCGGATAGTTGATTACAAGTATCAGTTGAGGGAGAGCTAGATGAAAAATCAAAACGTCAAGGAATTTGGAACAATTGCTCAATCAAAAGAAGCTTCAAACAAAGAAATCCAATCAAGCTTCTACAAGTTGAACGATAAAGTGAAACTACTCAGTTAAGGGGGAGCGTTCCACTTTATGGTTCAAACGATCAAAGGAAATGAATGTTATGTCTACATCAGAATCAAGAAATCAAAGACTACAAGTCTACATTCAACATTCATTTGAAATGAAAGATTCTTCAAGTCAACTTTCAAAGTGTGCTTTCCGCGATACAAAGATTTAAACGCTACTCTGATGAAATCAAAAGTTGAATTTGAAGATCACGAAAACAAAGGAGGAGATCGTTAAGACTATCATTCAAGGTTCGCCAAAAAGATATTTGGATGATTAGGTTCTTAAGACTTCTTCAAAGAGCAAGACCTTCGAGAATACTTCATCAATGACATATTGAATACAACATCAAGGTCAAGCTTTCGAGAGAAAAGAAAATGATTCTTCAGCAACTTATCTTTAGATACAAAAGTATCAAAGATTACAACAAGCTACTCTGATGAAATCCAAAGTTGCGGTTGAAGATCAAATCAAGCATCTACCCCGTTCAAGATAACAACAATGAAGATGCTTCAAGACAAAGACTTCATATTTTGAACAACCATAAATAAGGGGGAATTGTTAGGAATAGAATATTCATTACATTGTATTTGTATTTGTTATTAGGGGTATAATTGTAATAATTAGGAAGTCCTTGTTAAGTCCCCACACTCCTATAAATGGGAGTGTGGGGTGTGATTAATGGTAACCATTAGAGCTTAATGCAAGATTAACTTTCTCTCTCTAGATTAAGTTTCTCTCTCTAGACTGATCAGACCCAACAATGGATGACAACACAGAAGATAAATTGAAAGAGGCTGAAACTATGGAAAAGAAGGTTGTTGAAGAAGAGAATGTAGAATCTGTGAGTGAAATAGTTAAGTCTTATGTTGGTGGAAGAAAGAAGCAAAGGCAATGAAGTCTGTAAATTTGGTGCCAAGCAAAGTGGTGGAATTAAAGAAGAAATTGATTGGGTATAGAAGAGTTATGTCTGAAGCCAACTATAAATCACATCTCAAGAATTATTTGGTGTCTATGAAGATGTTCACACCAAGATCAGTAGGACAAATGAAGATTGAGACTTTGGAAAGATTTTGGTTAGATGTTCAGACAAAATAAATATTGGAAGAGATAAAAATGAAAAGAGAAAAGAGAATTCTAGATGAGATGAATAAGAAACAAAAAGAAGATCAATCAAAGGAAAGTGAGAAACCAATTGAAGATGATCAAGCAAAAGAGGGTGAGAAACAGTTGAAGATCCATCTGTTGGAGAAAAGGATGTCGGAGGATCTTATTCTCAAGCTAGTAAAACTAGTCAAACTGTTACTCTTGAATCTCTAGTTGCAAAGCAGAGACAGGAAGTTCATTTGAAGACTAAATTTAAGCTAGAACAAGATTATGATCCTTTTGTCGAGTATATGGATGTTGAAACAGAGGTGCAAACTAAAACTGAAGTGCAGGCTACTTTGGATGAGGATTATTAAGTTTCAGATCCTACGGCTCAAAATATAATTGAAGAAATATCTCATTGGGTGGATAATATAGATGCATCTGGTAATTATCTTGACAAGTATGGTTTCCCAGTGGATGAACATAATGCAACTCAGTCAAAGAATGAAGAAAGCTCTGGTTCAATAGTTAGAGAGCAAACTCAAGAAGAGACTAGAGCTGAGAGGTTAGAGATGGTAAACAGAAAGAAGGGAATCTTTCCACCAATTTTTGGATGGAGATTTGATTCATACAGAGGAGCCATTGCTATTAAAAGAAATGGAGTTGCTAGAAGTGTTCAAGTCACTTACTTCAAAACTACTGATGATCTCAAGAAAATCACAGTGGAAGATGCAAGACAATTGAGCAAACTGAAGATGGTGAATCATGGCGGTTATCCTTAAGGAGGTGATTATAAAAAATTCATTAATGTGCTAAAACAAACTTCATTGACTTTGGCAAAAAGCTTAAAACTAAAAGAAAGTCAATGGCTATGGAAAGAGCACCAATGAAGGGAATAAAGATTGTTCATCAAAAACCCATAATTGTTAGATGGTGGATGGATTGTCCTCATGATGAGATTGTATTGGTAAGGGAAGATGGAGAAGAAGAACGATTGTATGAGAATGTTGAATTAAGGGAACTAACAAATACATGTTTGCTTACTATTCATAAACTTCCTTTTGAGAAACATGAAGATTATGGAGATGAAGGAAAACAGTTTCTTGAAGTTGTTTCTCTTAAGTTTGATAGAATTCAGTTGGAATATAGATTGACGATGGGAATGGAGCTTAACTAGCAAGATGTAGATTTTGGAAGCATCATCCAAAGGGAAGATTGTTGGAGCTGAAACTTGGTGATGGATGAAGCTTCAAATACTACATCAGACTTTTGTTTTTTTCTAAGTGAATAGGTCGGGTAAACAGTATTCATCACCCGACTTAAACCCTAGAAAGTCTTTCAGTGAAGACTTTAACTGGGTTGAACAATTTTATTCATCATACTTAAATGAAGTTTACCAGAGTTAAATTTAAATGAAGACTTAATGCATTTTGTTTACCAGAAGTATTCTTAAATAAATATAAGGGTCATTTAATGTAGTAGTTAGATTGAGATGTTAGCCTAAAATAAGTGAGAGATCAGTCATGTGTAAGGGGTACTTGAGAGATGAACTTTTATGTAACCGTTTCTCCAGCCATTTCTAGGCTTTGAATGAAATAACTCTTTTGCAATATTCTGCTTTGATTCATTGGTTGATCTCACAACTCAATTACTAATTCGTGATTCTGCCACATTTTAGTAATTCTAACCACCTAGATATTCAGTTTAGATAATTCAAGATCTGTCAATCTTCTAAAAGTGAATCAATTTTTTCTTTATAAACCTTTTCAGATTTCAAAAATTCCTTTTGAGGAAATTTGACCAAATCAATCTCTTTGAGCAGTCTTTGATTGTGTTCTCTAACATATCTAAGAGTATTCAAACATTCAATTGAGCATGATTTAGAAAGTACCTCATCAGATGCTATTGAATCAATCTTACTCATTAGAGATTTAACACTTTTGTTCTTGAAATCATACTCTTGAACACCATCCGATTCACCAAATGTGATGAAAGCCTACTTCTGTCCACATGAGTTTGAATCATCATTTCCCACTTTAACCTCAACTAAAGTCAACTCCCTTGCATCATCTTTGAATTTATAGTTGTTCCTTTGGTAAGTATTGTTCATCCTTCTAGGTGCTCTGCATTCTCTAGCAAAGTGTCCCAGTTCATCACAGTTGAAACACTTCACTTTAGTCTTATCAAATCCAACCTATCTCCATTCTCCTTTCTGAAATTGTTACTCCCAGTCCTCTTAAAAAAAAAATTCTCTCCCACTTACCATTGCCATCTGCCATTAAATCAATTTCTTCCAGATCATCAAGGTGTATCCACTCAAGATCTTCTTTAGCCAATTCATCTTGTGTCAAACTTCAAGCTACAAAATCTTCATAACTTGCCACAAATGCTTTGTATAACACATATTTGTCTCCTAAACCATTCACATTAATCCACTCATACTTGAGTTCAAACTAGAAGACTGATATGCACTTAATTCCCCATTTTGAGTAGAAAAACTTCCATAGCTATTACCATTGTACCCAACAGATGCCTGGCTTGGAGAATAACAACTTCCAGAAAGACAATTGTTATGAGGCTGAGCTTGACTTGGATAATGAGTTGAATTTACAGGAACTTGAGCTTTCAGAGCACATCCATAAACATTGCTTGTTTGCTTCTTATCATCTGACTTCATATCCACTTCATAAGATTGCAGAATTCCTATCAGTTCCACCAAAGTCATAGCATTGAGATTTGTAGTTCGTTTGATAATCATCACTGGAACAGACCATTTTTTGGGTAAAGGGGAAAATGGTTACCCCGGTAAATTATTGAACAGACCATTTGGTAGGGAGTGAACTCAACAATTTCTTACAAATATCACTATCCTTCATCTCAACTCCTGCACTTTTCAAATCACTAATCAACAGGTAAACCTACTCACTTGCTCAGACAAGCTTTCACCTCTTACATACTCAAATGACTCATAAAACTTCTTTAGCATATCTTTCTTGCTTTCCTTCAATTCCAAGCTTCCTTTATAACGTATCTCCATAGCATCCATCAACTCTTTAGTGGATGTACAATCCTTAAAATGGTTATAGATCTTTGTAGGTAAAGCTAGAATCGCAGCTCCTAATGCACGGGAATCTATGTCAATTGGTTTGTTGCCAGCTTCATTGTATCTCTCAGGTTCCACATCAACCATTTGAGTACCACTAGTCTCCTACACCATAGGACGATGTGGTCCATTCACAATTGAATTCCAAATTGGTACTTCACTGTAGTATATGAACGCCTTGAACCGTAGCTTCCACATCATGAAATCAGCTCCTGGAAGAAATTTAGGAGGTCTTCCTCCAGAACCTGTCTTGTTATCATAATTCACAATAGGAGCAGCCATTATCTCTCAAAAAATTTAGATCGGATAAATGAATGTTAGTTCGGATGAACTGATTTTAGGTCGGAAACGATGATCACTATCAATTAGCTTCAAAATCTCAACAAACTTCAACCAAATATCAAACGAATCCTAGATTAATACTCTATTTATCAAATTTTCACTAAAACAATCAATTAACAATGAACTTCCTTAGTAACGTTTTTTTATCGCCAAAATTTCAATTAAAAATTGCTCAAACTGTTGATCTTATCGCCTAATCCTTTTCAACTCTTCTAAACACCTCAGAATTAGCTCACTATCACTCGAAAACTGAGCTGAATCAAATTAGATTTGATGTATTAGCCCTGATACCAATTGTCAAGTCCTGAATTATCTAAACTGAATAACTAGGTGATTAGAATCACTAAAATGTGGCGGAATCACGAATTAGTAATTGAGTTATGAGATTAAACAATGAATCAAAGCAGAATATAGCAAAAGAGTTATTTCATTCAAAGCCTAGAAATGGCGGGAGAAACGGTTACATGAAAGTTAATCTCTAAAAGCACACCTTACACATGATTGATCTTTCACTATTTCTAGGCTAACATCTATCACTAACTATTACATTACATGACCCTTATATTCAATTAAGAATACTTCAGGTAAAAAAAAATACATTAAGTCTTCATTAACTTTAACTCTGGTGAACTTCATTTAAGGCTGATGAATAAACTTGTTCACCCGAGTTAAAATCTTCACTGAAAGACTTTCGAGGGTTTAAGTCGGGTGATGAACATTGTTCACCCGACCTATTCACTTAGACAAAAACATAAGTCTGATGTAGAACTTGAAGCTTCATCCATCATCAAGTTTCAGCTCCAACAAGAAAGATGAACAATGTTGTTTTACTAAATATTCATTTTTATTCAAACCCTTAAATGGCAGGAAAATTTGTTACAACTAATATTCAAGCACGCTTCTAAATGTAACCTAGAACACCTATTTATTGACTTATATGAGAACATAAATTACAAAACAAGTATCACGTGTTTATCTGAAAACACTTCGGATACTAACTAATACTAAGTGTTCATCTCCATTTACTTCTAAAGTAGTTCAGGTTACTTCGGAAGATAACTCGTCTTCAACTTTGAATTTGGTTAACCAACCAAGGTTTACCTCGGAAGTTAACATTTATTCTTCCGAGCTAAATACTTAATTCAAAACAACCTCTAGAAGATTTGCAGCTTCATCCATTTATCTTCAATACTCAATAATATACTTCTTTTTGCTTGGACTCACTACGAGATTTGGTCCGCACAAATCCATATGGATTAGTTGAAGGACATGAGTTGTATTCCATACAAATTTTGAGGAATGAGACGTTTTCTTCAATTTTCCATTCTCACAAGCATCACATAATTGATCTTTTACGAATTCAACTTGGGAAGTCCGGTGAGAAATTGCTTCATCCGAGCTTTCTCCGTCAAGATTTTATTTGTTGTCTTCAATCATGTTCATGTTGAGTGGCATTGAGTATTTTGAAGATGGTTGAAATGTATGAAGAAATGCCTTTGAGTTTTTTTCGGAGACTGAAGTTTTCTTAGCAAGATCATCAATCTTGTTTATCATGAGGGCAAGACGATCATTATCTCTCTTTGATTTATTCTTGATTTCACTCTCGATTTCCAAAACTTCTTCTTCATTTTGCATCGAATATTCAAATATATCATGCACCGGGTTTTTTTGAATGTTAATGTTTTGCATGAGGTTTGAAGTAAAACGTTTCCATAATGGCTTGAGCGTCTTCATAAACTTCACATTAGCTTCCAAGTAAGTCCTTTCGAATCCATTCTGTGACAACCGTCTAAATTTCAGGTGAAATTCGTACTCTATATCTTTGAAATGTCTGTTATTGTCTTTAACCGTACTTATACCGAAAACGCGTCTGTGTCGGAATCAAAATTCAGAATCTATAAATAAGTTCATATACCAAGAAAACACATAAGGAACTTTCCTAAGTTCATTTCATATAAAAAATCGGAAAATTTCAGTTAGCGAAAAGGCTTAACGATAACAAAAACGTAAAACAAAAAATGCTTAAAAAGAGCCAGGACGCCGCCCTAAGGAAACCAGGACGACGCCCTGGCTGGCCAGATTCAAAATTTTGGAGCTTTTAAGGCTCAATCTCGATTGCTACAACTTACTCAACCACTTAGCTCGGGATTGGACCCTTTTGGCCAGTGATTGCAGGTCCCTAGACCCTAATGCACCCCCCTTTTGTCATTTCCTTTCACTTTTACAACCAAAAACACACACAAACCCACTTTTCTCTCTAGCTTCTCTCTAGTCTCTCTCTAAACTCTCTCAAGTCCAGGGAAATCCAGCAAGAAAACAATAAGAAATCACCTTAAATCATACACAAATCGCTCTATTAATCAAGAGGAACAAGAAGCCATCATCAAGACACCACTTTCTACCGATTTTGAAGCTTAAATCTCTTCCAAATCATCATCCAAGCTTTTCATCCGGTAGAAACTCTTCTTTTTAATTTTATTACTGAAATAAGTCATTGCATGGATAATCTAACACCTAAAAACAAGTTTTTATAAAGTTTTATAACCATTTTTATACAAAAACGGGTTTATATAAAATGTTACTTAGATCTTTGTTTTTGTGGTTAAAAAGTATTTATAAACTGAGAAAATGATGTATAATAAAGTTTATATCAGTTGCATGTCGAAATCTACCGTTTAAAATAACCATTTTTACAAAGAAAATGATTTTCGGAAAAACTGCAGCGACCAGGGCGCTGTCCTAGGCCCCAGAACGGCGCACCGTGGCTGCTGGCAGATTCCCGGAAATCTTCGTTTGTCGTTAAAAAGTCATCTCTGCAACCTGGTTTTTCGAATCTGAATATTTGGAACTGAGATAAATAAAATACTTGTGTTTGGGATGATTTATTTGACTTATTACATTTAAATAAACTTGGTGAAATGTATCGATTAAACGTATGTATTTTGTGAGCGGGAAAGTGTGGACATTTTGGACATAAAAATTATGGCTCGGAAGCGCTGCCCAAATTCCGTTAGACCATATTATAACACTTCAGTAACGAACATATAACTTATCGTAATAATATTGACTTTGGACACTTTTTGAGTAAACGTAACGATAAACGATTTGGACAATATTCAGACATATTAACTTTTGACACTTAAAGTTAACTAAAGATTACAACTTATAAAATGTTATATGACATATTAACATAAAGTAACCCTTATACTTATTTAATCTTGGTATTCCTATAGGATTTCCGTGATTCCGACATGTTTCGACCGCTTTTCGCATTTGTCTCGTCCCGTACTAATCCGTGAGTTACATCCCCTATTCTTTAATATTTTTACTTAACTCTTTTTGGGGGAAACATGAGAACCAAATATTTTATGAACTCTTGTACATTTATGAACTTTTGTACATTTTATGAACCTTTTGATCGTTTTGATGAACTAATATGCGTAAACTGTTTAATTGCCCATGTTCGGCACTTGTTGACTTTATGGTTTGTCGCCGCACCGGCTCTCGTTCGAAACTATGATTGATTGTATATGCTTCCAACCCTTGATGAGAATATAACATGCTTCGTAAGTGCCTACTATCAGTTTTAAATTAAATTAAAGTGCCCCGTTTTAGTTCATTACACACTATTAGCTTGCTTAGTCGTATAGTAATTATGGGTATCGATACTTAGGAGAGGATCGCTCCTTACTTTAGATGGCAATCTAAGTACATATTACTGAGTTCAGACATAAACTTAGTAGATAGTGCGAGGTGGGGGTTGTTCACGAAAAGGATTAATCGGTTTGTGTGAACACTTACGGTTATATTATGCCAAGAGGTTGATACAATGTTTTAATCATTAGTTACTTTTATTTACGCATTCTCTTTTTGCTCTTGATCCGTAACCAGTCTTTTCCAAGTATTGTTCTACTTGCCTATGATCATTTTTAAAGTATATATATTTTAAGCGCATGTTCCGCTTCATTTCTTTTGAGAAGTCTTTTATTCATATATACTTGTCGGAACCTTTTTGTCGAGAACTAGAAAAACTATAACTCACTCACTACTTTATGTAGTTTGACACTTTTTCTCATGTTTCAGGAAATCAAGTGTAAGTCTTGAAGTGCATAGTGTGGACGGGTCAGGCAAGTTGCGTGAAGTATGAATCGGGAGAAGACCTGTCTTTTATTTTGGGAATTTTATGAAAATGTTTGATTATGTATTTGTTGTGATGAACTACTAGACACTTGGTTATTTTTCGAACATGTAAACTTTTATTTCTATTTTAATGACTTGAAACCGTTGCATTTATTATGACTCGTGTAATGATATTCTTGCTCTTCGCACATCGCGTTTCCGCTTTAGCGGGGTGTCACACATTCTTTCTCAACTCATTTAGTAACCCACAAAATCGATTGTAAGTTTGTTCTAGCATCTCATCATTGTGTGCTTTGAAACTTTCAAACTTGATTGCGTTTATCATCTTGATGCTTTTTCCAGCTTTGCTACCTTGTAATTGCTTAGTGATTTCATCGAACATTTCCTTTGCGGTTTGATCACTATCAATGTTCATGAAGATATTATTTGGAATAGCATTGATAATATGAGACTTTGCAAGTTTTTTTGCTTTGTGATAACGTTTTTCTTCATCGGTTATTTGAGAAAAAGTCTTTGGTGTAGTAGCCTCTTGTTGTGTCTGTTCATCTTCATTTATTATGTTTACACATATCTTCTTTTGACCTACTTCAATCACTCATTTCATTTCTTCTCCATACTCTACTCTTGACCTTCAATAAAGTCGAAGAAACGAGCTCTTCACTGTTCATAATCACCTCGGAATAAAACTGGAGGTCGTGTTTCAGATCCAATGGACATTTGATCCCGAGACATGATGACTTGATTCCATTAATCTTTTAAGCTTGTTGTGAAACATCTTTCTTGTCCAACGCTACGCTTAACAAAAATCTGTCTTGTTCAAATAACCCGTAAAATTCTTGTTATCCGTGAACGTAACTCAAAAATCCTTAAACTAAATCTTCTGGTCGAAGAAGTACAAAAGCTAGTCGGATAGCTTTAAGTCGAATAAATCTAGTCGAACACAACTTCGGTCGTGTATGATAAAATTTGGGTGAAGCCTATTTTCCAGTCGGATCAATACAAATTTGAGTCGAATAGCTTTGATCCGTGTCAAGTCTCTAGTCGTGTATGAGTAAATCTTAAGTTGTCCGGATTAACCTTAGTCGGATAACCACCTATCCTTAGTCGGACCAACACTTAACCAAAATAGTCCAAGTCTAATCAAATGTAAACCTAGTCATGGTCGACTGACACAAAACCCTTAGTCGAATATGTTGAATTCTTCTTCGAATAACAAAAACTCCCCAGTGGTATCAAAATATCCTAGTCGAATATGAACAAATTCTGGTCATGTGCTTCTATACGATGTGTACAAAGGTTGGTCGTGAGTCGTATGTGTACAAATGTTGGTCAAGAGACTCTAGTCGGATACGTTGATATTCTAGTCGGATAGGTACAAAGTTGATCCGACTTGAAATTCTCCAGTCGGATAGTCGGATAAGAGTCGAACAAGAAGAAAAATGAGTCAAACAAGGTATTTTTCGAGCACCTTGTTCTGATACCAATTGTTAGGTTTGAGAATCAGAATGAACAATGATTTATTCTCTTATTACACCCTTCAAAGTTACATCTTATAAGCTACACCCACTCACCTATTTATAGACAAAGGGGTGTTTGCATTAATTACAATTCCTATCCTTCTAGAAACATAATTAACTAGAACTATCTTTTACAAATATGTAACATGAATCAGAAGTAAATGTTGTAGTAATTTTTTTGTCACAAACTTGAGAAACAGACAATGAGTTGTAATTTAGTTCTTGGACAAAGTTTACATGATCCAGAGCTTCCCCTCCAAAAGCCACACTTCCACCGTGAAATGATATGAAATTATGCAACAATCTTGCATTCACAGTCATGTGCCTGGAGCATCCACTATCTACTATCCAGGTGTTATCATTACTATGAGTAGAGTGCTCATGATCAGTAGTAGTAGAATTCACCTTAGACATGAGTACATGTGCTGGTTTATTCATGAACTCTCCTTCATTCAATTCATCTCATTCTCCAACTGTTGTGATGAAAGCAGTCTTTTGAGTTGATAAAGATGCTTTAGCTTGTTCAATCTTCCTAACAGGAGTTAGACTTTGACTTTCACCATCATTGATTGAATAATAATTCTTCTGAAACCAGAGTTTTCTCTCCTTGGTGTCCTGCACTCTCTAGCAAAATGCCGCATACCATCACAATTGTAACACTTAACCTTGGTTTTATCAAATCCAGTTATGTGACCATTTTTTCTCCTAAAACGGTTCCTTCTATTCCTTTTGAAAAAATTGTTTGCCGCTAGTGTAATCATCGTCAACTGACACGTTATGGCCATCTCCTCTATGTCATAAGGATGCACCTGCTCTAAATCATCTCTAGCAAACTCTGATTGAGTCACGTTTCCTGCAACAAAGGCCTCATAGCTGCCCACAAAAGTTTTGTATAGTACTCCATTCTCTTTTAAACTTTCCTTCTTTTCATTTGAACTTGAATTCACACTAGAAGCTTGAATAGGTACTGAGTATCAACTTGACATCATTCCTTGTTGTTGATTTGTATTATTCACCACTCCTTGATGATGACCTCCTCCAGCACATGATGAGAAGTTTTGACTGGTCAGTTGATTGACTTTGCTTTGGATTCTTAGAAGTGAATAGTGTACATCCAAAACCATAACTTTATTTGTTCTTCTCACTTGTGTTCATATCAACCTCTACAGAATTCCGGTTAGTTCTTCAAATGTCATTGTGTTCATATTTCCTTTCCTTTTGATTATCATAACCTAGACACTCCATTTGTTTGGCAATGAGCTTATGAGCTTCTTGCAGACATCATTTTCCTTCAATGAAACTCCAAAACTTTTCAAATCACTCACTGATTGAAAACTTATTAATCTGCTCAATCAAGCTTTCATCCCTAATCCACTCAAATAACTCATTAGACTTCCTTAATCTATTTCTCCTACTCTCTTTCAATTCTAAACTTCCTTCATATCTACACTATAAATATTGGATGGACATGACGATAATGACTTGATACACCAATGTCACTGCCAATGTCAAGCACCTTAGGTCATAACTCCAGTAAACTAACACATTAGATAGTTTGTGTGGCCTCCTACCATCGAGTTGATAGGGCGGAAATTTGAATGATGTGTCGCTGGCACAAAGGTCGTGCGGTCCATCGAGTTATCAAGAATCATCGTAGTAACGGACAGATCCCCCGTCGACCTTTTATCTAATAAATGCATCCTTTCCAGAAGTCAGGGTTTCTTGCACGTATTAGATGTAGAATTACTACGATTATCCAAGTAGCAGATACCATCAAACAAACTATAACTGATTTAATAAACAAACTATAACTGATTTAATGAGCCATTCATAGTTTCACAGTGTGAATTTGTTCATTCTTACACATGCATGGCTTAATATCTGAGACAAGCATTTTGCACATATGTGACTACGAATTTAATTATTCAAAGCAATTGACGTAATATTCTTGAACCTGTCATGTTATATAAATATATTTTTTAAAGGTTTTGATAATCTATGTATATTTTATTCGAAACTCTACATAAATTTCTAGAGCTACAACTTGTACATGTTAATATCTTATACTTGAACATACACAAGTTCCTTACATGCATGCATTTATCATTTTAATAATTTTGGCTTGTTAATTTTTTTCCTCAAGAAGTAGAGGACTATACCGAGGAACGGCAATGTTGTCATGATGGCGATATAAGAAAGCATCCATGTTGATCTTCTATTTTGAAGAAACAGCTGATCCAACCATTTTATGATGCCAGTCAGATCAAGTGGTTTGTTAGAGATTTGACCACTACTAGTGACTACATGTTCTTGAGCATCTGGTACAACAATATCATCTTTCACTTTCTGCTTTTCGTAAGCATCATCTACGACAACATCACTTGATGACGGATCACTGCTGATGGCAGCAACCATGCCATTTGTAACATTAACATATGGGCCTTGATCAACAGAAGATACTTCTAGTCTAGAATGTGGAGGATTCTGAGACAATATGTTACCAAGTTTGAAAATATTATCAGTATAAGATATAAAAAATATATATTCACCAAAGAGCCAAATTAACGAACTGATTTTCACCTTCTTCTGTGTATGCATGAACGGGCTTCCATGCAGAACACCAAGGAATTCATTTACAGCCTTCACCCACCTGGAAGTTGGACAGCAAGGAAATTTACAACCATGATAACAGCATCCAACCTAAATTGATTGTACTACTTCATTTTAAATCATCCAATTTTGATAGCATGTCCAAATTAATAAACTGTTATATTATACAAATGGATATTCTCATCACTCGATAATTCATTGTTTTCTTTCAAAACAAATATTTCCTACACCCCTTCATGTCAAAATAGAAAATGAAATACAGAACATAAAATAAATTAAGAGCATACCATAAACTAGATGCAGTTAAACCCTCGAAAAAAGCAAGATGTCCTCCATGTCGTGTTACCGCCAGCACAATATTTGTATTTGCTCTACAATGACCCAGATGTATGAAGTAATAAATGTCCCAAGGTAAAAAAGTTAATGGAAATGAAATTACATATAAATACTAGTGGCATAAGGGCATACCTGCATTCGTCCCATGGAATTGCCTCCCAAGTACAGACTGGGTCATCTAAAGAACTTATACATAGTAACGGAATAGCAACTTTTGTCACATACTGAGCACTACTACAATGCCTATAGTATGTATCCACGGTCTTCAACAACAAGAATAAAAAGTCACTGATAACAACTTATGCAACAACGATATTTATTTGTTAACAGACATAGGTTTACCTCAAACTTCCCAACAAGACGAGTAGCATAATTGTCAAAATCCCGTATAGAACGTGACTAGAAAGGGGAGAAAGATTATGACAGGTTAAATAAAGGTTATGCTTCAAATAACCAACAAAAATCTATTGTACATTTCATAAAGATAAAACTGTAAAAATAAAAATTAACAAACACAAAGCAGTAATAGGTAAAGAATCAAGAAAAATAGATCTGAAAAATGGTCCTTTAGAAATGACACCGTCATTATTAAGGCGTGAAAAACCTATAGCATTATTTCTATCTCTTCAAGAATGTATGTTTAAGCAGGGAATATGAAAAGATGTAGTGGTTGTTCAAGCTATGGCTTGAGGTTAATGTGATACTCAGTCACATTCCATTGTACTTATTGGTTTTTGGGTGATTAATATATTTTACCGGGGATGTCCCCTTTACCTAAAAAAAATGAAAAGATGTAGTAACCAATTAAGTGAAACTGGGAAACGTACATTAAACAGTGGTAAATAATTTGGCTATATCAGGTTCAAGAGCCTATTTATGTTTTGCTTAGAAGTTAACAAACCCGATGGAACGGATGTTGGGGATGGAATGAATAAAAGAACATGTTTGGTTAGTCCTAGGTAATGCAATGTGGCATTCACCTTAGTATTGATGACCGTGAGGCTAACAAAAAGATATGCAGGGGTAATCATCATATAATGTATTAAACACTGAGATAAAACTTCATGATTATAGACTAATATATTCTCCGAGTAGAAAAGAAAACAGGATAGAATATACATCATTTGGTAATGTGCATGAACTTTAATATATATTTTCTTTCTTCTATTGGCTATATTGTAGAGTTTGTGTCGAATATTTTTATTACACATAAATAAAAATCCACCCCACAGACGGATTGATGCACCATTAGGCTGCTCGCTTGAGCCACATCCATAACATGATCTATTGCTAATCGTATTCTAGACAGCCAGTACTACAATCACAATCAAATGTTTCCAAAACCAATCAGAGAGATGAATCCAAACAATTATTGTTTTTACCAGGCTTTACCCGCTTCAGTCTTTTATTATTAACAAGAGCAGTCTTTACAGCTTTTGTATTATTTAAATTGAATTTCTGACCCAGAATAATATAAATCCAAAGCGCATTTATATAGCCAATTTAATTAAACATTCAAATAAAACCTAAATTAGTGCTATTATTTTTATATCAAAATAATAAAATAATTATGAAAGTAATAAAAGTTTCAAATTAATAGATAAATAGTATTAATAGATACTTAATCTTATATAAAAGTTCTCATCAGTTCA
Source organism: Senecio squalidus (assembly GCA_910822075.1). Classification (NCBI taxonomy): domain Eukaryota; kingdom Viridiplantae; phylum Streptophyta; class Magnoliopsida; order Asterales; family Asteraceae; genus Senecio; species Senecio squalidus. Next base: position 20,450,362 of record CAJVGC010000432.1, on the reverse strand, counting down.
TACCCAAAACGAACCGAAATGAGCCTACCCCCTTCGAACCAAAATTAGTACTATTATTGTTATATCAAAATCATAAATGCATATGAAAGTAATAGAAGTTTCAAAATACTAAATAAAGATGAATAAAGATAACTAATGTTTACAACAATACAGCCTCCATACCTTTATTATACCATCCCAATCCGCAAGTCGGGAATAAAGAGGTTGATGCCTGTAATATTTAAACAAAAATTTAAAATGAAGTAGCAGATAGCTTTTCGTCAAAACATGGAAAAAGGGAGAAAATTTTCATATGATGTATTGAAGTGACCAGTGATTAAAGAAAACTACGTACAATTGTGCATACTCTTGAAGACCAACTGTAAGAGCCCTATCATAGAACTTCTGCACAGTCCTGCGACATATGAATTTAGACCCAATCTGCAAAAAAATATATAAACAAATAATGTCAACATGTATAAAAAAAGTTCAATATATTTGGAACACAAGTTTCCAATTTAGGATGACCATTAAAAAATAAGAATTTTATATAACCCCAGGTTTTGAGATACACATATCGACATTGTACTAGTAATTAACTGATTCTGAGAAGAGGTTGATTACTGGGGTAAGATTCAGATCACAATGTCTTTGAACGAACGGATTTCGGCAAAACATCAAAACGATGTTTGCTGGAAATAGCACCTGTGCGCCGTCCTGGATGCCAGGACGACGCAGCGGGGCCTTTTCCAGCAAAATTTTCGTTTTGCTTGTTTGGCCGTCTTGACGTTTTGTACCGTAAATTGTCGTTTTAAAGCCTCCGATTTCATGTTATGTTTCTAAACAACTCTAAAGACTTGTATAAACATAATATAATATATGAAAGTAACATATTTCGATAAAATATCGTCTTTGGACTCAAAGACGCCAACGCAATCAAAAATGTCAATTACTTAGTTAAAACGGATTTATTACCTACATTTTGATAAATAAACAATTGTTACAAATAACGATCGTAATTTAAAGCCGTCGACTAATATTTTTTGCGATAAACTTTGATTAAAAACATTATAAAGACATTTTACACTATATTTTGATAAGTAAAGTCTTTTAAACCTTCAAAGCGTCAAAGTGAGATTTTCGCGACAACTTCGATTGTCTTTCAAATTATCTATGTTTCCACCTAAAATAGTTGTTTTAACTTTGCAAAATCAACATTTTTGACATTTGACTTTCATAGGTCAACATCCTTTACAATTGACTTTTATAAGTCAACATTGTTGACATTTGACCTTTCTAAGTCAACTTCTTTAACATTGGACTTTTACAAAGTCAACATCTTTAACCTTGGTCAATCTAATAAAACCTTGGTATTCAATATTCCTTTCAACCAATATTCCTAGTAGTCGTTTCGACTCGGAATATTATCCTTTTCGAATTATTGTTATGACGTGAAATGCCGACATCTTTCCGAGCGGTCCTGATTGACGCGGAACAACGCCTTCTAAATACGTCACCTCATTTAAACTTATTTATTATTGGATTATCTTATTAACCTAATCTTAACCGACAAGGCTAAACCGAACTATACTTCTAGAGATACTGAGACTATATTATTTACTGTTTTAGGGCACTTAGACGGTGGAATTGTGGTCCCGTGATTGTATTTACCCGAGATTTGCTGAAGTTGTTTTGTGAGTTATTCGTAGCCCTTGTCTTAAATACTTTTGGGCTGTAAAGCGTACTTTAAAATGTTTGCATTTATGCGATAATGTTATTAATTATCTTGTTTACCCAGTGAATTTGGTCTGCCTTAGTTTTAAGTGTCTAAGCCATGGTGGCTCCCCTCCAATACACTCGTTAAGCTTTATGCCCGCGGTTTTCATATATATAGATCTATATCGGGTTATGTACCTAACCCCCATTCCTCTGTAGGCTGATACTACGAGCGGATGTTATGGCCGTTACTATTAAACTGTACGATTAAACTGATTGCCTTTGGTTTGACACACCTTAGGATAGGGGATTAAACTGATTGGTTCAAGAGCGAGATGTATGACTACTTAGGCATAGTACCTTTCACTAATGGATGAATACAAGATATATGATTTTAAACTTACATTGTTTACTGAAACTTGTCGATGGGTCACTTTTTACTTAAAATTGCGAATAATTCACCAACATGTTGTTGATGTCGTTTTAACGCTTTGCAGGAAATTGAGGATTTCCGTTGATCATGCCATAGTTGTTTTCGGATCGCTTGCTTTTGTGAAATTTGAATTTGGAATGTTTATTGTAATTTCCATGACGATCCGTTTGTTTATTTCTTTTGGAATTGTATTTGTACTTGGCGTCTTATCGCCTTTGACTTTATGATGTATTTTGTAACATTTGGCATGATCTATTTAATTTGATGTTTTGTTTATCGGTTATATTGTTGTAATCTTGACTCTTGATATTATAACTGGAACATTCCGTGTTTCCGCTATTAGCGGGGTGTGGTTGGTATCAGAGCCAAAGGTTATAGCGAACCGAATGATTTTAACTGAGTAAATCACTTGGACTATGACCATAGGCTTTTTAAATCGATTTTTTTTTTTTTTTCCTTCTCTGATTGCAATGTGTGCACTATTTTCCATACGTATTTATTTTCGCGTTGGTATTTTGGCGTTTGGCCTTGTTTTTGTGTTGCACACATTTGCTGATCGAGTTTTATTTTCTTTCGTCTCTTTTAGAACGACGCCGCCTGTGAAGACGACAGCGACGAGATGGTCAGCGAGGCATGGTCGCCCGAGCGCGGAAGCTGTTGACACGACTCCGAATGTGGAAGTCAGTGATGAGGAAATGGATATGACGACGGACGTCAATCAGCTCATAGCCGAGCAATTGAAAGCCATGATGCCTACCATGATTGCTCAGATTAAGGATAGTATCGGTACGGAAACTGGTACGGGGTCTGATGGTTCGGATCAGGATGGTTCCGAGCCGAGGATTAAAGGTAAAGGTCCTGAGGTCGATGGTACCGGTGGAGGAACGGGGCACGATGGTTTGAGGATATGGATACCGGGTCTAGTGGACCCGAGGTTGGTGTACTTGACGGTGTTGATTCCTCCAACCCGAGCACTTTCCAGAGCGATGTGGATATGGTGACTATGTTGATCCAGAACGCGGTTTTCATATATATAGATCTATATCGGGTTATGTACGTAACCCCCATTCCTCTGTAGGCTGATACTACGAGCGGATGTTATGGCCGTTACTATTAAACTGTACGATTAAACTGATTGCCTTTGGTTTGACACACCTTAGGATAGGGGATTAAACTGATTGGTTCAGGAGCGAGATGTATGACTACTTAGGCATAGTACCTTTCACTAATGGATGAATACAAGATATATGATTTTAAACTTACATTGTTTACTGAACTTGTCGATGGGTCACTTTTTACTTAAAATTGCGAATAAATCACCAACATGTTGGTGATGTCGTTTTTAACGCTTTTCAGGAAAATTGAGGATTTCCGTTGATCATGCCATAGTTGTTTTCGGATCGCTTGCTTTTGTGAAATTTGAATTTGGAATGTTTATTGTAATTTCCATGACGATCCGTTTGTTTATTTCTTTTGGAATTGTATTTGTACTTGGCGTCTTATCGCCTTTGACTTTATGATGTATTTTGTAACATTTGGCATGATCTATTTAATTTGATGTTTTGTTTATCGGTTATATTGTTGTAATCTTGACTCTTGATATTATAACTGGAACATTCCGTGTTTCCGCTATTAGCGGGGTGTGACAGAGGGCCTTACACAAAACCTTACAATTCAATTAAGACGAAGGGTAGGTGGACAAGAGGTGGTGGATTCAAAGGAGAAAGGAGCAACTAACAGTTTCATCTTACCTCAAGTTCTTGAAAAGGTTAGGTGATCACGGAGAACCGTTAAAAACAGTAGCGGAACGTGTAGTAGAGTATTACTTACTAGTATTGCTTTTTAATCGTACCAATTGATATCACTGAAAAAAATTCTCGAAATATACTAGTCATCCGGAAAAAAGATTGGAAAACTTGGAAGGTGAAATTGTTCAACTTCGTATTGATGATTTGATTCTGAAGCAAGGCAGAAGAAGAACACCAATAAATTTTAAGATAACCTCAAAGCTATAAGCAAACTGGTTTCCACTATCAATAACTTATCTATCAATATGGATCGGATGGAACGAGAATCTAAGGAACCTTTCTATGGTTTGCTACAAGGATGAAACTGGGCATCAAAACAATCAATATATTCCACCAAGATGATACGTAGAAGTGTGTGGTTGAACTTGCAAGAACTCGGGCAATATCTCCTACGAGCCCAATAAAACATGAAAAAACAATTTATACTCACGGTCGGGAAGATCAATTTTGGGTCAGTAACATAATTTCTTATAGTTATACTCATAAAGCTATGTTTGTATCGACAACAATCATTGGTCAAACATCGAAATGAAAAGCTAGCTCCATGTTGCTTGAGACCCTATGTAGAAAATGAAACGATCTTGAAGTTGACATAAGGTTTACACAACTACCATCATCCTTTGTCATTCAATGTGTTTCGAAATTCTCTACAGAGGCGTGCCGTGTGTCATTGGATCATACATTGAGTCCTACACTACGAGCCAACCAAAAGGAAAAACCACCCAAATGATGAACCTGAGGTCTAGATAGAGCTAGGTATGTTGCGGAACATAAACAAATATGAAGGATACGGATATAAATGTCAATGGAAGAACCTTCCCTATGAAGAATCTTAGGAAACCTTTGCAGTAAGCCAACCAAATGTTGTTCTTGTGTTACTCACGGTCAGAATGGGGAACGGTGTTATTATCCTAGACTCCAGGTCTTAACAGCTATCTTATGTCACTTTTTCTTATGAATGTCCTTTCACTATTGTAGTCATATCAGTCACCAAATATACATTACATACTCTCTTAATGTCGGGAAGATGAACAGCCTACAATAACTCTAACTCATCCTGATATTAAAAACTCTGTTAGGGTTGGGAGTCAATTCAATTCTTCTCCAACAGCTGTGCAAGAAATGCTATATTTAAGTCGAAGTCACACTAGTATAGTGCAATTCTAAAATGCAAACTGAGCAACATCTAAATTCCACTACACTTCCTTTCTCCCACATCCTTTTCTCATTTAACTTGTTTTTATTATTTTGTTTAAAATCTAAACTAACGAGTTTGAAACACATATGTCCCAAATTAAAGTTAAATGTCAAATTAAATGTTAAATGTCAATCAGGTAACAGTTTCAAAAATTCCACCTAGAGGACAAGGTATACCGCTACGAAGGGGCAGGATGGAACCATAATGGGCCAAGGCCCTCATCCCATATTCACGTTATAAAAAGGGAATTATATATGATTGGCCTAAACAAAGTATTAGTGAAGTTATTATTAGTAGATTGCTAATTTAGGATAGAGAGGAAATAGTTTTTACTATTAATGCTCATTGAGATTGAATGTCTTTCTTGATTGATTATTCAGCATGTTAGATATTAAACTTATTGAGTGATCACTTAGGAAAGATAAGCAAGCCGCCTTCTATATCATTTTCGAAAGCTTCTGTGTTACTGAATATACCTGAGTAGGTTCAAGAAAAATACCTTTTCTAGAGTAGCAAACCAAAATAATGGAGTGGCTAATTTTGTGTCATATATGACATCAGATATCAACACATATTCAATAGGGTTCGTAATAGTTGAATGTGATATCATACTGCAAAAGCATGGTCAGATGTAGGATTCAAATATTTACATCTTAAAGGTATGTCATATAGATGAGTACGGATCTTAATCTATTTTCTGGTATGTAGTATATATCTTAGAACACGTCCTATCATGTATACAAACAATCTGAGTGTCCTGCTATCATTCTTCCTCGACAAACTACAACCCTATACAGAACAAAACAACAATCTTGCATGCACACAAGTAAATGTCTAGTTTACTGATCTCTTAGGAAAGATCTATTTGGGAAATACAATTTATCATTTTCGTTAACACTAACCAAGAGGTCCCAAGGAGAGCATATAGCAACAGCTCCAGCAATAGGAATATCTTCCCCATCTTCTCCAAGATACTTGACCTAAGTATATAGACCAAGAAAATAGTTTAATGATCTTTATTTAAATCACAGTATGCCAGTACAGAACATACAAGTAGTTCTATATATAGTGCATCACAATGGCACTGATTTTATATCAGTAACAGAAACTTACTACTAGGAAGGAAATATATAAGTATAGAAGATTTAAATGTACCAGAATGTTGGCACCAATGCTAGTCCCAACAGCAAAAAGAGGTGCATTGGGATATTCATGATGAAGATGGTTAATGACATCTCGTGTGTCCTTTGTCCACCCCGCATTATAAAAGCAATCTGACTGTATTTATAAACCGATAAACAATTAACTTCAACTTCAAAGATCCGAATAAGAAATACTTGGCAAATCAAAGATGAGATGACAAAGTACATAAAATAAAATAAAAAAAGCTAACCAACATTAGAGTTGTAGTAAAGTAAAAAGTAGTGCATAAAAAACTGAATTTGTTTGAAACAAGTTAGTTAGCAAACTTAAACTCCAATCTGTATCAGATATGAATGATCAGTTTGAACATTTTAACTATCCTTTGATTCAAGAATGAAACATGATACTCACAGTAACAGATATCCCTCCAAGTCCACGGTGATTGCAAACAACAACATTCCATCCTCGTTTTGCGGTGGAGAAGGCAAGATGCTTGATGTACTGCAATGTTCTCAAGAATTTTGAATTTATAATCATATATGAATATTGTCAAAACAGAAATAAGGACCAACCATATGAAAAGTAAATATATGTTGAGTTTATTTATTAACATACCTTCTCAATTTATTCATTTTCTGAGAGAAATAAAATATACGTACATACTCGAACGATAGGCCATGAATTAGAATCCTATAAAATTAACACCTCTCATACACTCAACGCAATGAATTAAGCACATCTGTGGAATCAACCTAAGGCTTTTGCATTATGCCCCTCAAAACATTATTACAAAAAGTCCCTACCTACAAGGTGAAACCATAAATGGTTTTTAAACATGTTCAATTGCTTAATGCACAACTACATAATAATGTCAAGTACAAGCTATAAGTAAATGTATCAGAAAGATTCATTCCTCAACAAAGTTGTGTTAACTAATACGGAAACAGAAACATATATAAATTACAAGTGGTGTAGCTGTGCAATATAATGGGAACAATCAAAAACAGTAAACATTTAAAATAACTCACTGTAGGACTCCTCAAATTAGATCATATATGTCAAGGATACTTTGTAACCTATGGGGATAATCCACAATCTTCAAACTGGCTATCTCAAGACTTTGGTTCGTGAACCCAAACTAGCATAATAGCTGGTGGAAAACAAAAAGAACAATCATCTTCTCGTGAAGGAAGTCATGTTCATCCTCAATAAGTTTTGATGGCTAAATTAAGTGAGAGAATTCTGATATCCATTCTATGAAACATGATATCAACAATGTTAACCACATTAAACTCAAGGCAATTAACACATGTTCTCAATGTACTCAACATTTATATAAGGAATAATCTATCGATAGGTAACCACTATTAAATGAAATACCCTAATACCAGTGGAAAACACTGTACTTAGCTTTTAGGTTATTACCGGTAATAACCTAAAAGCTAAGTACAGTGTTTTCCACTGGTATTAGGGTATTTCATTTAAAGTAACATGAGCACGACAGTGGAGTGACCATGGCAGTATCATTAAAACGGTCATAACTTGACAACTTTGCAGACAATAGTTTGAACTTACAGCTGAAGATGCATCACTAGTTAATCCAGGAATTACAATTACGATGGGCGTTTTATCATCTTCATATGTTGATGAATCTCCCAAAACTGCAAGGTGATGCAAAAATTCAAATCACAATAACCAGATTGACAATCCATTTCCATGGGTATAGTGATAAAGTACATTCTTCTGCTTTGATTAGAAAATCTAATGGTTACAATTTCTGAACAACACAATCTTTTACTTATGAGTTACAAGTTTGTTAATAATGGCACTAGTGTCTACAGACATATCAAAATATGAAAACAATTCAAAAAGATTAATAAAATAATATAGTATCTTAATATGGGTGTACTCTGTAATGTAAACTGATAAATAGCAAGGATAATTTTCTAATCAGGTACATAAGAGATGTTATATGACTGTACTATTACCGTCACGACTCTTTAGCCAATCCAGAGCGAAAGTTCCACCATCAGATGCATGAAATAATTGTCTGTAAAGTAGAGTACAAATACATTACAAGAATAACTAAAATGTAAAATATTGACTCTATTAAAAAAACAAAAATAATAGCTTCAACACATGGTAACTGGAGACAAGTAGCATTAGTGTTCTGTTATTAAGTATTATACTAAGCTTGTTAAGATAATAGAAGAAAGGTAATTTCAATACCAGACACTGTTAAATGTTGTTTACTTTTCCTTTGTATTATTACTTGTAACGTAGTAATAGTCACACATCTAATTTCCGTTTTCTTGTGAAACTTCTAGCTTTTTTTCATTCATTCCGGGGTATCTAGCAACACCTGACAAGAAGAGATACCTTGTATAATCTACCGCAGGAGGTCTCCCGTGGAAATTTAAAAACGTTGTTTGAACATGAGGACTTGAGAGCCAAGGTGTAGCCATGTACCTTAACAAAAGAAGCAACAGCAAACAAAAATATTTCACACTACATACATTACTAAAATTAAAGAAACCACAACTTAAATATTATAATTTATATCATAAATAGTAACAGTTACAAGCGGTGCTCTATAATTTAAATCTTGTACTAGGCAAATTATCATCTTATCCTTGAAAAAAATCCTTTGAAGCATAAATAGCCAACTTTATTTTGTGTCTCTTATTTCAAATTAACCCATAAAAGATACAAATCTTAATATTAGCACAACAGATAAGGATCCCAAGCTCTTGTATAACTGGGAGACGTTAAACATAAACAATATAGGAGGTCATTATTCAGAGACGCACTCATTCTGGATTGTTGTAGGAAACTCTCATAGATTTTTAGTACATTATTCTCTATAAACGATTATGAAGTTCATCATCAAACCCCATTTCTGTAGAGCCTATCATGAATAAATAAATATATAGCTCAACGAAGTTAAGCTTGCAACGGTTATGAAATTAAACATTTATAGAAGAAAAAATCATATCATTTTATAACAAAAATATAATTAAATTGGCTACTTTAGTTTTCAGAGGACCAGCCAGAGGTTGGGTAAAACCACTAATTATGTAGGAGTTTAGATTATTATTCTATTTCATTAAGAACGTAAATTGAGTGGAATCGGGGATTCAAGTCGTATGTTAGGTAATGCGAATTTATACATATTACAGAAACCGCTGGTGGCAAACATAATATATCCGTGAAACACATGAATATAACATGCGAGAAACATGTACGAAAATTTTGTTCAATGACCTAGACGGAACTTTTGACATATTGCATTTTCCCATAAATAAATAAATAAAAACAAAGAAGGGAAAGGGGAAAACCTGGAATGAAGAATAGGACACTTAGAAGCGACGGCGTGATAAATCTCAGATGCAGAATTGTAGGTTAGAGAGACCGGAGAGCCTCGGCAGAGAGTAAAAACAACATCATGAAGAAAATGAAATTCTAGAAAATTGTAAATGGAAATGATGACAAAAACTATTACATAATAGATTATAGGTATCCCCACCGCCAAGGATGATAATGATTCATACGCCATTCTCATTCTGATTGTAATCATCAATCAAAACCAACCTCTATGATTATCATTTGATTATGATTACGATGAACGAATGTTGGTAAAGTTGAGTTTGACTCCCTCTCTGTTGTGACGGAGGAAGCGAGACTTCTCAAAATATACACTCATAAGTCTTCACTTTATAATTATTAATTAATTCGAGTCTTAGTTCTCTATACTATACAATTTTTACAAATACTACATTATGCATCTGCCAAAAACTATAATGAAACTGATACAACTTAATTAGAAAGCTAATAGCTACACTTGGCAATCATGTTGATTAACGGGTCCAACGGGTCATTTATAAGTTTTATCAAATTTTAATAAGGGTCAGACGGATTAGTGGGAGGTTGGAGTGGATTGTAATCCTCGAATGACTCTATTATGCAACGATCGTCGGAATCATGACTGGTCAGCAATATTATCATTTATTGTCATCATCG
>CAJVGC010000432.1:20393457-20439965 GCA_910822075.1 Senecio squalidus | reverse complement strand
TCTTGCATTGGACGTATTAGCTCTCGCGTTCGAAGCATTATTTCTCGCGTTCGAATTCGCGGTATTAGCCCTCGCGTTCGAATTCGCGGTATTCGCTCTCGCATTCGCAGTAGCACGTCGCGCGGAACTTCGTGTCGCAACTCTCCTCGTAGGCGCCATCGTCCTAAATAAAAGAGGAAAAGACTCGATCAGCAAATGTGTGCAACACAAAAACAAGGCCAAATGCCAAAACACAACGCGAAATTAAACACGTATAAAAAAAATAGTGCACACATTGCTATCAGAGTAAAAATCGATTCAAAAAGCCTATGGTCATAATCCAAGTGATTTACTCAGTTTAAATCACCCGGTTCGCTATAACCTTTGGCTCTGATACCAACTTCTGTCACACCCCGCTAAGAGCGGAAACACGGGATGTTCCAGTTATAATATCAAAGTCAAGATTACAACAATATAACCGATAAACAAAACATCAAATTAAATAGATCATGCCAAATGTTACGAAATACATCAAGTCAAAGGCGATAAGACGCCAAGTACAAATACAATTCCAAAAGAAATAACCAAACGGATCGTCATGGAAATTACAACAAACAATTCAAATTCAAATTTCCCAAAAGCAAGCGATCCGAAAAACAAACTATGGCATGCAACGGAAATCCTCAATTTCCTGCAAAGCGTTAAAACGACATCAACAACATGTTGGTGAATTATTCGCAATTTTAAAGTAAAAGTGACCCATCGACAAGTTTCAATAAACATCATAACTTCAAATACCATATCTCAAATCTTTTCATTTCAAACATATCTTTTCAAACCATATCTTGTTTTCAACCCTAGTGAGGATCCCATGCTTAGATTAGTTATACATCGAACCTTGCCAGTCCTAAAGACGCAATTCCTAAGGCAGTGTCAACCAAAGGCAACCATAAATCAAGTACGGTCATAACATCCACACATAGATACCTACTGAGGGATGAGGGTCAGGCGATATAACCCATATAGCTATATATATGTAACCGTTGGGCATCAAGCTTAACGAGTGTATAAGACACCCAATCTAAAGCAGACCTATTCTACTAGGTAAACAAGATAAATAATAACATTCCGCATACGCAGACAATTTTAAAATACACAATAAGATGATTAATAACATTTCCGCATACGCAGACAGTTTTAAAATACACTATACGATGATTAATAATATTCCGCATACGCAGACAGTTTTATAAAATACGCTTTACAGCCCAAAAATAGTAAGACAAGGGCTACGAATAACTCACAGATAAAGCTTCAGCAAACAAATATCGGGTACACCAACACAAAGTTACAACTCCACCGCCTAAGTGCCTTAAAACAATAAACAACATAGTCTCAGTATCTCTATAAGTCTAGTTCGGTTTAGCCTTGTCGGTTAAGATTAAGTTTAATATAGCATTCCAACGATTAATAAGTCGAATAAGGATGACGAATTAAGAAGACGATGTTCCGCGCCAGAAAAGGGCCGATCGGCAAGATATCGATACTTCGCGTCAACAGCGACCGTTGGAAACAAATCATAACTCCAAGTCGAAAGGAATATTAATACCAATGTTCAATATAATGACCAAGATTAAGATGTTGACTTGTAGAAGCCAAAGGTCAATTATGTTGACTTAGGAAGGCCAAATGTCAATCAAGTTGACTTATAAAAGTCAAAATCAATTTAAAAGTCCAATTTGACACCTTGAATAACTTGAAGTGTTTTCATACCAAGATGTTTAGAATAAAATGTCTTTCAAAACCATTTATAAAGTTTGCCGCAAAACATATTTTGATGACTTAAAACAATGATCAATTGAGGCGAAGTTTAAAGTATCACAAAAAGATTTAAAAGGTCCGTTTAAGTAATATTATGACATTCGAGATTGCGTTGGTGTCTTTGAGTCCAAAGACAATGTTATTGTAAAATATGTTACTTTGGTATACAATTTATTTATATAAGTGTTTTAAGTCGTAAAAAGTTGTGAGATGAAATTTCGGCAGAGCTTCCGCGTCATAAAATATTAGTCCATTTATTCAATCACTTTCCCGCTTATCAACAATGCATTTTAAACCATCATACATAATACATAATACCATATTTAGCTTTACATAATACTTTGGTTACTTATATTTTAACATCTGTCCAACTTTAGTCCAAATCGATCAAACGCACGAGTGTTGGTCTAATAATTTATCCTAACCGATTTTCAAGGCTAAAACCGAATAATACACATATAATGAAATCACAAAATTCACAAGAGTAACAAGTTATACCACTAACTCCGCTTGATTTGACCAGAATTTGGAATGACAACTTCGGTGGTACAACGATGAGAATATCCGCCTCCGAAACACAAACAACGCCAAAAATTAGCAAAACGAAGGATTTGAATGCACCAAATGTCACCATTATTACTGTTTTTACTCATCTCAGCCCCATAATATTATTGACAAAAGACCAGAACGTGAATACAAGTTTTAAGCGAGTAAACGACACATTTTCGGGAGGTCAGCAGCCCGGTGCTGCGCACCTGGGCACAGGTGCTGCGCACCTGGCTGCTGCCATTTTCCCGATTCGTGTTTTTCTTGCAAAAATCGTTTTATAACTCAAAGATTTCGACATGCAACCAGTAGATAACAAACATCATTTTTATAGTTTCTATATAACTTTTACCCATAAAACATAGATCTAAGTAGTGTTTTATATAAAAATCGTTTTTGTAAACAAAGTGATATAAATCTTTACAAAAACTCGTTTTCAAGGCTTAGATCACACATGCAATTAATAAAAACAGTAAATAGTGATAAGAAAGTGATTTCTACCGGAGGAAACACTTGGATGATGAGTTTGGCCGGATTTGAGCTTCAAAACCTTTGCAAAAGTGGTCCTTTTTCGGTATAACCAACACCCCTTAGCTTCTCATGAAGTCTAGAACGTTTTGTATGGATTAGAGATGGATTTTGATGGTGATAAGCTTCTGGAAATGGGGTTTGATAGAGAGAAAACTAGAGAGAAAATGGAGAAAGTAATTGTGTGTGTGTGTTTTCTTGAATTACAAAAATGAAAAAGAAAAGAAATGAAAGAGAAGGGTAATGATACCCTTTGGGACAGGCAAAATGGCAGTAAAAGAGCACATGGTCGTTCATTGATTGGTTGGGTTATTACAAAAACGAGGCAAGGACCAAAAGTGTAAAATATTTGAATTCTGACAAGGTGGTGCTGCGCACCTATGACCTGGTGCTGCGCACCGGGTGATTTCCAGCATTTCCTGATTTTCGTTTTCGCGATCGTTAAGGAGTTTCGTTCGTCGAAAGTTCCCGATTCTTTTTGCGTTGAACTTAGGAAAGTTCATACTTTGATTTACTTTATATTAGGTTCATTAAATATTAAAATTTCACTTTTTTTTTCGAGATTCGCACGATTTCGGTAAAAGGGTACGCAAGAGTAAAAGTGCGATAACTCGCGGATAAGAGATCCGATAACCGACAAATTTGGCATAAACCTTCTAACTTATAATTATGAGAATACTAACTAATTGGCACTTAGATAACATAATATTAACACGTCTCGAGGGACAAATCAGTATATACGAAAACCCGATACTCAATAACAGAAAATCGTGAGCAAAACAAGCGAAACACAAGGGTCGAAATAAATTGCGAATAAAATATAAATAATAACGGTAACATAAGTACTTCAAATTGACGGGACGTCACACAATGTCTCACAGAAGCCTCTTTATTTCAGTTTCCCGGTGCTCTTAGAAGGTTATTTGCAACTATAATGATTTTTTGCGAGCCAGGGGATATTCGAAAGTTATATAATGACCATTTTTATTCACTATCTGAGGATTATAGGCAACATTGTGAAAATGTTGAGCGAGTTCAGAATATGGTTCTTACTGACATCAAGGTCTTTCTGCAATCTATGGGTAAGAATCTGATGGATTTTGATCTTCCTAGAATCTCTGCAAACATCAGTTTACAGTCTGTAAGATATCGTGAGGTACCAGAGGAGTACGCCATAATTGTAGATGCCGAACACTTGCATGCCAAAGATTCATTAAACTCGGACCAAAAATTGGCTTTTGATGAGATCATGAGGCACGTGGATAATGAGTCTCCTGGAGTTTTCTTCATAGATGGTCCAGGTGGAACAGGAAAAAACATTTTTGTACAAGTCTTTGCTTGCCGAGGTTCGTTCACGTGGTCTTATTGCACTAGCAACAGCTTCGTCAGGTGCAGCCGCTAACAACATGCCAGGCGGTAGAACAGCTCACTCGAGATTTAAGATTCCCCTCAATCTAAATAATAATTCAATGTGCAACATCAAAAAACAAAGTGGGACTGCTGAACTACTCAGGTTATCAAAAATAATCATATGGGATGAAGCATCGATGGCTAAAAGGCAGGCAATAGAGGCTGTAGATCGAACAATGCAAGACGTAGTAGGAGTGAGGCACCCGTTTGGAGGAAAGATAATGGTTTTGGGTGGTGATTTTCGACAGGTGTTGCCGGTCATTAAACGTGGAACTCGAGCACAAATTGTAGACTCGAGTCTACGAATGTCGCCTCTATGGTGTTTGATTAAAAAGATGCGCTTGACGTTAAATATGAGAGCACGAACTGATCCATGGTTTTCAAATTTTCTTTTACGAGTCGGCAACGGAGATGAAGAGTCGGTCGACGGGGACTATATTCGCATACCCGACGACATGGCAATTTCGTACAGTAGAAAAGATGAATCTAAAAATGCTTTGATCGATGCAATCTTTCCTTCAATGGAAACCAACGCAAATTCTTCGGATTATATTATTTCCAGGGCAATTTTATCAACAAAAAACGAGAACGTTGACGAGATTAATGATCAATTGATTGACAAATTTCACGGAGAGGAAAAAGTTTACTATAGTTTTGACGAAGCCGAAGACGATCGCCACAACTTCTATCCGATAGAGTTCTTAAATTCGCTTATCATTAGTGGTTTGCCTCCTCATAAACTTCGACTTAAAGTTGGATGCCCCATAATGATACTTACTGTTTTATTATATTCGACCTTGCAGTGTGAAGAAACTTTGCTTTCTTTGCCCATGGCCACTTAAAATGGTAGTAAGGAAGTTGCGTAATCATGCCATTCTTTTCACTCGTGGGTCTTCTATGAAGCCAAAGTAAATGCATCAGGTTTTGTAACAAAAATCAGAGCTTTGCCTACGGGGAGAACATTGTAGCTAGGTTAAACGGAATTGCGTTATATATCTAGGCCCATGGAGGAACAACGGGAGCGTTATGGACCACCTCTGTATTCTCTGACAAAAATGGTGCTCAATGTTCGCCTTTTTCTTTCATTGACTTGGTGGCGCTTTGAAGATATTAAACTGTGAGTATTGAATAAGTTCTTTGGATTTTATTGTTTGTTTTAGATGCAAACAGTGACGATTAATTTCAAGACGTTCATTTATTTGGTTTTATCTTCTTTTTTATGTTTGTTGGGGTAATTTCAACTGTGTAGGCAGAAGAGTCAAATATCCATCTTGGAAGAAGCAGTTCAAGTGTGTGTTTCTGAGTTGGAAAGATTTTTGAAATTCATCGGGTAATATTCCTTTTCGTATTTTGGAACACGCCCTTTTTTTATAATTTGAAACCATGTTTGGTACATGATAATCACTTACTCTATTGACATATATCTAACAGGGAGGTTTTTGCAAACTCTATGTTCTTTGTTACAGCAGAGGAAGCTGGGGCAATAGAAGGAATGTAAGTGTATAACTATTTATTTTAAATTTGTTCCATGTGAATATCAAAATGGGAATTCCAAAGGCCAACTTATTTTGTAACTGTAACGCTAATTGATCTGATTTTTGCAGTAAAAGTGATGGCTATAGTGAAACAACTGTCCCCGCAGGCAAAGCTCATGAGGTATATTAATCTTTATATCTTTATATCAAAATGATTCCACATCGCTTACATGTAAATATTTTACACGAGCATAATGATCATTGTATTGCCAAAGATCATGTAATTGTTATGTATTATGATGCATAAGTTAGTATATTTGTGTAAGAAAGGCCGGGTCACTTTATTAGGTAATTCGTCTAAACTGATAATTTTGTTATGAGAAGAAAGGGCGGGTTACTTCATCTAAACTGGTAATTTTGTTATGGGTCAAAACAAGTCCGAGTGGGATGAATTGAGTTGAAACACTATGTCTTTTTTTGTGTTAAATATGATTAAAAAATGTCTATTATCAACTATGGATGATTTGGCTAATGGTTCAAGTCTTCGGCCTGGGTCAAGATAAGTCTAAAGGGACTAAGTAGTCTGCATATCAAGTTAATTCCTTGGCAATAGACTCCTTATTGCATATTCGTTTATATCATAGATGATACTTCTTTTCAAACGGATTTTTTCAAGGATTAAGCAAACCGAACGAAGTACGTGGACTACTTACTAATTAGGAAGTTTGATATTCTCTTAAAGATTGTTGAAGTCTTTCACGAATAAATAATTAAAGTTCCGAAAATCGAGTTGTTTTGTTGTATGTATAGTATTGTTGTAGTTTGTTGAAGTCTTTCACGAATTAATTATAACATGCTTTAGTACGCTCGGTATCACTTAGTTTGCATAAAATAATTTGAGGTTTTTTATAATAAAAATATACATTGACGAAGTTTAATTGATGTTAGATTTTCTATTGGCAACATGAATCGCCTTTACAATGATATTTTATTTTACTCGCAACTTGCTAAACGGGTAATCATGGATAGTAAAGATTATTTAGAAAATCTCGGGAGGTAATCATGGATAGTAAAGATTATTTAGAATATCTTTATAAAATTAGGAAATTACAAAATTCCCGCCCATATTGATTTGGTATGATAAATTAAATTTTCTCAAGTATTTCACTTTCCTTTTTTTTTTAACAGTTTTCTGTTTTTTTATGGTATGTATATTGTAGTAAATATATAAGTCAATTATAAATTTATTACTAATTAAATTTTTTTAATGGCATGTATATTGTTGTAACTATATATAGGATGTCAATTCTTTTACACTTTTACATTTCAAAATCGTGAACACAGTAATCATATATTCAAGATGAATTCTGGAATGAACAACAACAACAACAATGCAAATAGCAACATAAACAAAAACAACAATGCAGAGAACAACAACAATGCAGTTAACAATGCTTCATTGGTTAGCAACACGAACAACAACAACAATGCAATTAACAATACTCCATTGGTTATGTCAGCTAACCCCGATCTTCAGGTACATAACTAAATCTATATGTTCGTACAACTATTTTATTACATGTTTTCATGCTTTTAAGTTGTCACACTACATGATCCACAACCAAATGTTGTTCTATACAAAACCGTTTTTATATATAAAAATTAAAGTTTAGTTTATGTCAAGTCATTCTTTTATTACTTTATAATTTTTATAATAACTCATTATAAACCATTCAAACTTTATGTTTTGGTTTTCCAGATTGTTGAAAATCCGAAAAAACGAAAGAGAGAAGATAATTTATCAAAATGGTCATGGAATGAAATTATTCACATTGTTGACTCCGATGATGAAAGTGGTGAATTTTGTTTTCAAATACGTAATGTCTCAGTTTTAAACAGAAGTCGAGTTTATAGCCAAGAGAATGAAGGTGACGAAGATTAAAAAATTATGTTTTAGTTTTTTACTATTTTAATTTTCATAAAATTTAAGTTTTTGTATGGAACGGTATTTTTATTTCAGTTAAATAATATGAAATTAATAGGACATTGTCCTCGATCTATTATATGCTTCTTTGTTTAGTATTACGATTTGTTTAGTATTACGTTATTACGATATGTTATATGTTTCTTTGTTTATTGAGTTTTTGTTATAAAATTTAAAATGCATATAACCTCCTAATTTGTTTCATTTCAAATAGTAGATTTTCGTTGTAATTAATAGTTTCGTAAGGTTGCTTATAAAGATAACCACCTATAGTCTAATTTCTATCTAAGGTATTTACCATCATAGTATCAACTTTCAAAAGTTCCAACTTATGGCAATTTGACCCAGTTAGCGGCCAATATAATGACGTGGCACTTGATGTGTCGGTAACTTTTGACCATGTTGACCATTTCTCGCATGACTCCCGATAAATTACATTTCTATGCAATTATCCCTATTACTTGATCCTATTGAAAAGATTGAATATTCGTAAAATCCACGGAAAAAAAAAGACCAAAAAGTGTTTCTGTTTCTGCCCAACCCAACCAAACACAATTTGACCCATAACCCAACCCGACATTTTGCCATTTAGGATAAAATTAGTTTCAAGATAGTAACCTGAACAGGTAAGTTACGGATTTTGTCATCTGGCCCGAGAGTTTTTCTCGACATTTCTGATGCAACAGAGATCAAAATGCCCTCTTGAATACGGGGTCTCCAGTTTGTTGGCTGCTTGAATAGCAACTTAGATTCTGCATCATAAAGCTTAAAAAACATTTAATAATTATTCACTTCCAAAAATAAAAATGTAGAATTGATTAAGTTTCATTTTACGGCTAAATAAAAAACTCACCATTGCAAAGCTTCAAAAACCATTTAGTAACTGGTAAAAGGGTAAACTCTCATTTTACTAAAATAAGTTGAAATAATTATGTTTTATTTTAAACTGCATATATTCAGTCTAATTGAGATTTGGTTTGGGAGGGAGAGAGTAACTGAGAGAAATATATATAATCGATTAAGGGTCCCATTTATCCCTAATAAAAATACCATCACAAAGCTTGAAAAACATTATATAAAATTGGTAAAGCGTAAATATGTCATGTTACCAGAAATAACTTTGCAATACTTATATATTGGTAAACGATCAACAATTTAATGTATTTTTCTACATGATGAAGAGCTGCTTATATATATATATATATATATATATATATATATATATATATATATATATATATATATATATATATATATATACACGCATGACTAAAAGTATAACACACTAAGAGATTCAATCCAGCAATAAACTCTTCAGTCTGTAACCTCGCATAACACAAAAACTTATTAAAACAAATAACATCAAAAACAAACACAGAAACTGAATGAAAGGTAATAATACCCTTCCATAAGCATTACGATCGAGTCCGTTAGCTAATAATTTAGCTTGATCTTGATTCAAAAACCTCTGTTTCGCATCGGCTCGCTTCCGTAACGCATCAAGACGTGTCCTCGTTGGCTTAATCAACGATTTACTTTAAAAACAAAAACACAAAATCAGTCCAATCATATAAGATTTAAGCAATCATAAATTTAGATTTGATAAATTCAGATTGTAACCATTTGGAAGTGAAAGCACTGCGCCCTAACAATCCGTCTAACATTCTTATTCTTGTTGTTGTTGTTGCACATTCAGGGACAAAACTGCTAGATATTCTTGGTTTTTTTTTTTTTTTTGTCAAAAAAAAAGTTGAAATTAGTTATCATATCTTAAATTATTTAATTTAAATTTAACCATGATCTTACAGGAAATCTATAGTGTTGAACTCTTTTCCGACCTCCAGCCATCTTATTTTTGGTACAACCTGAGAGCTGTTCAAGTTGAGTATGTGTGGAAGGACGTCAAACGAAATAGATTAATCCTGTTTTTACTTGATCGCAACGTAAGTTATAGCTATTATATATTTTGTTAAGTATATAATATAATAGTTAAGTTATAGTTAATAAATATTATGTGCCATACAGAGAGATAAACTTGCGGCAATCGTCCCATCTAGCCGTATGAAGTTATATGAAGATATGGATTTATCGGGTGGTCTGTTTTCAGTTAGTCGTATTCGATTTGAAGGACTGTTCCAAGATGTATTTCCAAGGTATGATGATTATAGTTTAATACGAGAGGAATGGGAAATTCTTATCAGCAAGGACACAAAGTTTGTTCGGTTGAATGGTAATGCCCAAGAAGGGTTCCCAGTTTACCCGATGGTGGATTCACTCAGAACTCTTGCGTATGATAAAACATCTCGTAAAATGATAATTGGTATGTCAAAACAATAGACCAACCATTTATTTTATTTAAAATTTATAAACCGCAAACATTCCTGCACTAACTACAAATATTAACTTTTAGATGTCGTTGGAAAAGTCATCATGGGAGGTCTGATTACTTACACACGTCCTCACTATTTATATCGACTACACTCATGTGAACTATTTCTCCAGGATTCCACGTAAGTTTTTATACCTTATATATTTTTATGTAAATAAATATATATTTGTTATATGTAACGACTGACACAAACAAATACTTTCATTTAGTTACTAACATGATATTTTATGAATAGGGGACAAATTATGAAGCTTATATTGCATCGTAGCATACTTGAATTTCCGTCAATGCTTGCTAAAGCAATCAAAAATAAGGAAATAATTTACGTGACTCGAGTCAAACTTGTTCACTTGGAACACGGTAAGCAATTAATCTTTATTCAATTATTAATAAACTTACAATTTATTACTCTTTATAGTATTATTCATAATAATATACTCATATCCAATTTATATTAAATCAATGCCACTTACATTAATAAATGATATATCAATTACAGTGAACATTCTTGTATCAACGGCCTTAACGAATGTCGAGTTTAATACCAAAATGCCAGAAGCGGAAAAGATGAGGAAGGAAATAGGTTGAAGAGAACAAGCCTAAAGTGGAAGCCATTTAAAAAATGTGGAGAACAAGCTAGAAAGATCTAAGTTGGTCATCATTAGAAATAAAGGGAAATAAGTTTGAACTTTTTACGTTTTTTATTTGTTTAAGTGTGTTGGAATGATGCAAACTTTCATGTTAGTGTTTCTTAATTTATGGTACGTTTTGTTTTATATTTATATGAATGTTTCGTGATTTTATTATTTTCTCTGCCTTTATAAAATGCATCGAAATTATATTATTATGTTGTTTTACTTTATATTGTAGTAAAGATTTATTAAAGAACTTTAATTAATTGGTTAACTGGTGTCGTTATAATTGAAGTTAAAATGATGATACATATGTACATTAGCATATTTTATGTTTTGAAAATATATATTGTAAAATTCATATTTTTGAATATTGTGTAAACGTAAATGTTGTACATTTGATTTATCGTATGTGTCTATTTTGTAGTCTCTTATTACGGAAAACGGAAATGGAAAATGTACTTGATATAAGAAAAGGTATATCATAATCTAAATCTAAATTGGTTACTAATGTATAAGTACTTATATTGCGTATGTAATTTAAGTATTTCCGTTGCAGAAAAGCGGAAAGAATGTAATAAACAATATTATGCACGGCGTAAAGAGGATAACAAAATCAGAAAAATTAATAACGGTGGTGTATCGAGCGTCGTTGTGGATGTTGGTAAAGGTATGATTACAAAATCAATAAGTATCATTTTTTTAATTTTTGGTGATATTGCGATTCATGACACTTAACCTAATAACAAATTCGTGTGTAGAGATGAGAAAAGAATACAACAAAGAATATTATGTGCAACGAAAGGAGAACAACATAAACAAACACTTCTTTAACGGAGAAAGGAGTTCTCAATCGTCGATACTTACCACAAATTCCATGGAGACAACTCCGGTGTCTTCGGAAAGGGTGCCGTTAGGAATATTGCAAAATCGAATAATAAATTATCCAACATAGTGGTCAAAACATTGCTTCTACTTCTCGTCAGAATTCACTCGCGAACAAAGAAAATATTACACCATGTGAAACTCAACTTTTTGAGAGATTAGATACAGAAGAAAACCAAAGCAGTTCAAACAGAGGTGCCCAACTTCGGAAAAACCGGAACCGAAGTTATTATCAACGGAGTAAGGAAAAAAACAAATGAAACAAGTCAAAGATTAGAAGGTATCATCACTTTATTTAAACCATATATATTTAGTATTGTGATGTTTGATATAAATGTTCTAAATGTAATTAACCTTGATAGTAATATATTAAATTGATGCCTATTAACACATCATGTTCTCCCATATAGGAATTAGAAGTGGTATACTATTACCTTTATTCGAAGAAGTCGCCGATCAACAAATTCAAGAGGATCCATATGATTTTGTTTATGATGGTATGCCTAAGGAGTCTCGTGGGTTAAAACAACAAAACCCATGTTTACATTGTGGAGCAAAGCGATTCAAGTTTGAATTTCCTACCTTTTGTTGTATGAGTGGGCTGACAAAATTGTCTAGCTTAGAAATTCCAGACGAACTTTACCGTCTTTTTACGTCGCAAGAGGAAGTAGGAAAACTTTTTAGGCAAAATATACGCGGTTACAATACAAACTTTTCATTCACCTCAATGGGTGTAACCTTAGATACGACAATGACCAATATGACAAACGGTGTATATACGTTCCGTGCGCACAAAGGTATATATCACAAAATCGATCAGTTAGTTCCGAGGGATGGAAAGCCTAGGTACTTGCAGTTGTATTTCTGTGATCCCGATACATAACTAGATCATAGACTTCAATGGCCCAATCTTGATAGAGATATCACCGAGAGGTTGACTCGTGTTCTTTCTACGAACCCTTATGTGACAACATTTCGAAGTCTTTCCGAACTAGGACCACTCGACAACTACAGGGTGACCTTAAATGCGTCGGTGGAAGTTGACCAGAGGGTGTACAACCGACCAACCATATCTGAGGTTTAAAATAAGTTTTCTTTTTATTTTTTAGTAAAGATATATATATATATATATATATATATATATATATATATATATATATATATATATATATAGTAAAGATATAATTAATATATAACATTGTACAGGTTGCAGGTATTTGGCTTGAAGGTAATGACAATATCACTACATACAAAAGAGGTATTGTTGTCTATGGTAGATCCGAACACAGTCAAAAGATTCAACCGTACTTCGGCTGGTATGACCCGTTGTCTTATCCTTTGTTTTTTCCCAACGGTGAGTCGGGATGGCATAATAACATACCACGACATGGAGTGTCGGTTAACGAGATTGATAATGACCCTGACAACATCGAGGGGGAAGAAATGGAAGGTACTAATATTAAACTAATTTATTTTTTATCCTTTAGGTAAATATGATAAATAGCCTAATGTGTAAGTGTAATTAATTTATTTATTTACAAAACATCACAATTACTGCAGAGTCTAGCACACGAACCGGTAGGAAGACGGTAGCTATGCGAGAGTACTACTCTTACAAATTTCAAATCCGAACCACTGAGAATGTGCTTCTATATGGGGGTAGATTGTTACAACAATTTGTCGTAGATGTTTACATCAAGATCGAGACTTCGCTTTTACTTTTTTCCGAAAGGAACCAGGCTAAGATAAGATCGGATTTGTACCAAGGTATTGTGGATTGTGTTAATGCCGGTGAGGTTCAACCAAGTAGAATCGGTCAACGTATTGTGTTGCGTGCATCTTTTATTGGAGGTCCCCGCGATATGCGACGTCGATTTCTGAATGCCATGACTTTAGTTCAAGATGACGGAAAGCCTGATATTTTCCTTACGATGACATGTAATCCTCAATGGCCTGAAATACTGGAAAATTTAAAAGCTGGTCAAACCGCCCAAGATCGTCCGGAGCTTGTTTCAAGAGTGTTTCGTACTAAATTAGAGGACCTTAAGGAACAACTCTTAAAAGGAATGTCCTCGGAGTAGTTAAGGCATACGTCTATGTCATCGAGTTTCAAAAGCGTGGTTTGCCTCATGATCATTTCCTCATTATGATGGACTCGCAACACAAGATAAACAATCCAGACCATTATGATAAGTTCGTGTGTGCTGAAATTCCAGATTCCCGAAAATATCCTAAACTGCACGAGTATGTGCTTAAGCACCTGATGCATGGTCCTTGCGGACATGTACGAGCTACCAGTCCTTGTATGCAGGGTGATCCAAAACGACTTATTATCTGAGAGATTTCATTTTCAATAAACTAATGCTGAAATATTTATCCAAACAAAGATTATGCGGAACTTCTGAAAAATCTTAAGCCTTTAAAATTATTTCAACCAAACATACCCAACATAGTAACCCGTAGAGATTTGTTTTAGTATGAGGGGTAGAATGATATTAGTGGAAGGGTAAGGGGTGTGAATAGAAATATTAGCATCAACCGAACACAATAAAATGTCGGTTCTTTGTTGAACACTAATCCATTCAAAGTCTGTGTTCCCGTTTCATTTGATATTAGCAGCATATATATTGGAATTGCAATTCAGGGATTCATTTCCATAAATTCAATTTGGTAAAGTATGCCGCGGCGGAGAGATGATTCGGACGAGGATGTAGATGAGGAAGATCAGGATGATGCGATTGACGAGGACGAGGATTACGGGAGTAGCCGTGGTGGTGGCGGTAATAAGCGGAGGAGATCTGATTTCATTGACGATGTTGCTGATGAAGATGAAGATGAATACGAAGAGGAAGAGGAGTATGATGAGGATGATGAAGATTACGGTGTTGGTGCTACCCGTCGTCGAGGAGGAGGTGGAAAAGCAGCAAAGAAGGCACCAGCAACTGCTGGTGCTTTCTTTGAACTTGAAGCTGACGTCGATACAGATGCTGAAGAAGAGGACGAAGAAGACGGAGACGATGGTTAGGCTTTCTTTTCGCTTTCTCTCTCCTTAAATAATATAGGACTATATAATTGTGTCGATTTCGATTGAGATAACCTGTAAACAAGCATTAATGTATCTGAAATGAGACTAAAAAAATCAGATGTAATTATGGAAGAGGCATTAATAGGACTCTAATATTAGCTGCTAAAGACCTTAACCATTGATTTCTTGTGTATGTTCCCATCATTAGAAAACTGCTATACATTAATATGGATTAATCAGTTACGTCCCTATCTGCAGAAAACTTAACTTTATATTGTTCTGTTGTATCATAGTTTATCACTATTTTTTTTAATTTTCTAAAGGTATCTTCTTTGTTACTTAAGTTTTCTGTTTTTCCATTGTGAGTCTAGCTAGCTCTTTGGTTTAAGTTAACCTGAACTTTGTAGCTAATAAGTAAGAAGTAGAGAACTTGATAAGGTTAGCAGTTTGCGATTTTGAAGGGAGAAGAACTTGAGTAATATAACTCATGCTATAATATGATTTTATATGCTCAACGTGTAACTACTTAAAGGATTCAAAGCATAGTGTCAAGGTTTCTTGAGACGACAAACGAAATAAAGAATATGATAATTGAGGGGGTTCACCTAAAAGGGGAATAGAATACTGAAACTTACTGTTGCTATTTGTTGCACATCTTGGATGCGGGGTTGCTTGTCTGGTGTTAAGATTTACCGAACAACTGAAATTGAATAGTAAACCTAGTGTTGGTAGTATACACATGTTGTAGTGTACTTTTTAGTCTACCTGGCTTGTTGTTGAAGTGGTGATGAGGCCTAGTAACAATTCTAATCATTTGTTTGATTAACTGAATGGTTTAAGCAAAATGAGTTGGTGCCAAATAAATAAATAGTTTTGAATATGCATGTTGAACAGTTATTTGATTGCAAAACATTGCAGTTTTAATCTTAGCAGCATTTTTAACGACTATTTGAGACAACTGAATAACAAAGCCCAAAAGGACAAGTAAGAAATAAATATGAGTAGAAGCCGAAATTTAAAGCTTTCGGTTAATTGTGTGGCCTTACATGCAGCTTATATGTGCCTGTTTTTGCTCCACCTATCTTGTATACATGCTGTCTTTTGATAACCTAACATGTTGTCTTATATATGCCTCTTTTGACCTCTAATCCTTTGATGATGTGTAAAAGTATTTCATGTTATCAATACGATGTGTCATGCCTCTTATTCTCTCCCAGTTAATTTATCTTTAGTAACTCTTCTATCATTGTTCGAACTTACTGCTGAAGGTAAGTAGGGTGAACTAAATCGTAAGCTGGGGCAGATATTTGTTTTCCAGTGGATTCTAATAACATGCTAATTTTGCAGTTATGTGTATCATATGCCTGTCCCTTCATCACACATCTTGTTAAAACTCATGTCAGTTTTTCCATGTTAATATAATGCGAGTTAAAGTTTTGAAGTCATTGATTTAGTTATGAGCTTTAAACATTGAACTTCTCATACATTACATGCCTTTCTACTTATTTGATGCAAGACATTGTGAATTAATTTCAACTTCTAACAGTTATTATTTTTGGCATACAGACTTTATAGTGAATGAGAGAGTTGATGTACATGATGAGGAGGATGCAAGAAGGAGGCATCATCGTCCTTATGTTTCACGTGAAGATGACCAAGAAGATGTTGAAGCCCTTGAGAGAATAATTCAAGAGAGGTTTGCTAGGAATCGTACAGAATACGATGATGATGATGCCACAGAGGTGGAGCAGCAAGCTCTCTTGCCATCTGTTCGTGATCCAAAGTTATGGATGGTGAAATGTGCGGTATGCTGTAAATCCTTTTAGTTATTTTAATGCTATATTACAGGTGGCAGTTTCAACAGAATCTGGGTTTTGGTTTATCTTAAATGGGTCAAATCAATAATCTAGCTAATAGGGTAACATGTCAAACAGGTTGAAGGTCTAAATTCTATTTCAATGCATAAAACCTTACAAAGTGTAGTCTTCTTTTAGATCATAATCGTAGTTTGCTGTTTCTGTAATCAACTATTTATGATTAAAAAACAAAGTGTTTTGGTCAACCATGCTCGGCCTGTTTTTCGCTCATATCCAAATCGACCCATTTAAACCTTAACCCGCTTTGACCAGGGACGGGCCTAAGAATTTGAATGCCCTGTGTGAAATATAAAATTGAGTCCCTAAATACATTAAAATTCGTTTGATTCATCTGTTTTCCAAAAGAAGGTGCAATAGTTGACTTTTCACGTATATATATAAATGAAGTTTATGTAGTGCTACGATAATTATACGTATGAAAAAACAAGATTTCACCTACATATATACATATGTAATACGGAAACTGGGCCCCTCCAAATTTTGGGCTCTGTGTGGTCGCCACTTGTGGCACACCCCAAGGCCCGGCCCTGGTTTTGACCACATACCCAGCGGGACCATCGTGCCACCTTTACTATTTGTATATGGAACTAGCTCATTTAATATCCGTTGTTTCTATTATATACTAGATTGGGCATGAGAGAGAGGTAGCTGTTTGCTTAATGCAGAAGTGCATTGATAGAGGTGCTGAGTTGCAGATTAGATCGGCCATTGCCCTTGACCATTTGAAGAACTATATCTACATTGAAGCAGATAAAGAAGCCCATGTGAAAGAGGTATGTATTTTATCTCAAGTTACTAAGGGTGTTGAATATTAGATAATTTGAAGCTGGGAAACTGGCAAAGCGTATCAAATTTTGGGTCAACTGAATTGTAATAAGTTATGGTATTTGGGTTTTATGGTTAATTGATTTTAATTACAGACGGTTAACCAATAAACTGAAAATTTACTCTTTATCTTTTAAGTTTACCAATACTAAACACTCTAGTAAAATCTTAGCTCACACCAGTTTACTAGCCAAAATAATTTAAAATAATTTATTAACCCTTTTAACTTGTAATTTTGTTCCCAACTTTCTCAGTTTGAGACTTTCAAAGCTGAAGGGTAATAAATCGCTGGAATATCCAAATTTGAAAATGCATTTTTTAATTAGAAAATGGTTAATTTGTCAACCGGATACCCTTATCTGAAAAGCCAGTTTGTTTTTTAGTTTCAAGAAAATATCGAGCCAATATATTTGATGTGTTTAACCTGCTGTGGACACCCTCCACATATTGAAAATATCCATCTACTGCTTGGGGGCAGTAACAACTTTTCTGTGAGAACTGATTCCTTTTTATTTTTTGTGAGCTGTCAGGCTTGCAAGGGTATGCGTAATATATATACTGGCAGCAAAATTTTGCTGGTCCCTATAAAGGAAATGACTGATGTTCTGTTGGTTGAGAGCAAAGCAATTGATATTTCCAGGGACACTTGGGTCAGAATGAAAATTGGAACATATAAAGGGGACCTTGCAAAGGTAGCAACCTATTTTCTTCTCACTATGGATTCATTTTTAAAGTTACAATATCGTTTAAATTCAAGTGTATTTTCTTGTAGGTTGTGGATGTGGATAATGTGAGGCAGAGAGTTACAGTGAAGTTAATCCCAAGGATTGACTTACAAGCCTTGGCTAATAAATTGGTTTGTTCAATTTTAAATTATGTTGCTGTATTTAACTTGTATTGAAACAAATTTGTGAACTTTGACATCAAGTGTTTTGGCTTAGTTGAATGTGTTTTTGCATACTGTTTCAGGAAGGTAGGGAAGTTCAGAAGAAGAAGACATTTACCCCTCCACCACGCTTTATGAATGTGGATGAAGCTAGGTTGGTTTAGTTCTCTGTAATGTTATTTAAGACTATACTTTGCTACTCAGTGTTTTTTGTGCTTTCTCATCATCTCTTATCTATTAAAATATCTTCTTTTTTGTTTACCCAGAGAGATGCATATTCGTGTTGAGCGTAGGCGGGACCCAATGACTGGTGATTACTTTGAAAATATAAATGGCATGATGTTCAAGGATGGATTCTTATATAAAACCGTATCCATGAAGTCAATAAGCACCCAGAATATACAGCCAAGTTTTGATGAACTTGAAAAGTTTCGGCAACCTAATGAGAACGGGGACGGCGATATTGCTAGTCTGTCAACACTTTTGCAAACAGAAAGACACTTCATGAAGGGCGATAGAGTTATTGTTATCAAGGGTGATCTTAAAAATCTGAAGGGATGGGTGGAGAAAGTCGAAGAAGGCACTGTTCATATTAAACCTAATGAAACCTTACTTCCAGTAGGTTCACTTTTTTTTAAATGGCATTCTTTATTTTGAACCTGTTATATGTATGTTTATGGTACAGGCAGATTGGACACGTCAGGTTTGTGGTCAAAACGAGTAACTTTATAATACCGGTCCAAGTGAGTCGGATTGGGTGGGGCCACTGTTCGGCCACTGTTTAACAACATTTTCCAAGTTCTTTGTTTATTATTCAGTTTTATAAATAAGTAAATAATGAATGCGTAAGTATTTTAAAAAAACTATATTGTTGTAATATTAATCTTACTTTTTCTCAATAAAACGTTCCAGAGGTTTAAAGCAGTTGAAGACACTCTTTAAATGAATGTATTAAATATATTATAAAACATGATTTTATAAGAATTAATAATCTAATGGGTTTCAAGTGGTGTTAAGCATCTGAGACCCAGTAGAGGACTTTTGGCCACTGCCCATTTGTCCGGTCTTCTTTTCAGCTAACTAGTAGAATGGTGCCTGTTTGACCAGTCACGGCTCTAATTTCCACTTCTAATTTTATGGCACCCTATTTATTAGTATTTTTCTGGGTTGTAGAAAACACTTGCTGTAAGTGAAAAGGAGCTGTGCAAGTATTTGAGACAGGAAATCATGTGAAAGTTGTTTCTGGGCACAAGAAGGTGTAACTGGTATGGTTCTAACAGTTGAGGGGCATCTGGTTAACATAGTGTCTGATACCACCAAGGAAGTTGTAAGCAATTAGATCACTCTTAGTTATGACTTTTCTATTCAATAGAAAACCACTGTATATTACTGACACATGTCATCCTGTTCCAGCTACGTGTTTTCTCTGACAACGTTGTTGAGAGTTCTGAAGTGACATCTGGCATTACCAAAATTGGGGATTTTGAGCTTCATGATCTTGTCCAATTGAGTAAGCTTCGTTCTACGCACACTCTCAATTACCTAGCTAAGTTCAGTATCTTATATGTTTTGATTTTATGCAGTAATTCCAATTTTGGAGTAATCATACGTGTAGAGAGTGAAGCCTTTCAGGTTGATGTTGTTCGTCTGATTATTAGCTATGTGAGGTGGCAATTTCGACCCATTTAATTTTGAATGGGTCGATTCAGGTTATGGTTTATTTCTAAAGGGTAAAACAAAAAGATTAGCTTAAAAGAAAACTCACATGGAATGGAAGATGCCAGAAGTGTATTCTTAATTTATAAAACCTTCTCAATCATTTTACAAAAAATTGCAATTGAAAACAAATCATTTTCGGCTCGACCTAGTCCACCAGTACTAAGTCAATATTTTGACCTGTTTAGACCCCAACCTGTTGTACACACCCATTTTGCCACCTGTTGTTCTTTGGTAATCATAATAGAACAGCGAGTATTTAAAATGTATTTCTGTACAGTCTGAAGGGTGTTGCAGATAAAGCAGAGGTTCAACTTGTTAGGTTAAGAGACATTAAGTACAAAATTGATCGGAAAATATCTGCTCAGGATCGTTATAAGAATACCGTATCAGTGAAGGATGTGGTTAAAGTTCTCGAGGGTCCATGCAAGGCGAGTCTCTCTCTCAAGCCCTTCCCCTTTCTCTAAATAAGGTGCTTTATTTACTTTGATCAATACATCTTTTTTCTTATATAGGGGAGACAAGGTCCTGTTGAACATATTAATAGAGGCATTCTTTTCATATTTGATCGTCACCATCTGGAGCATGCCGGGTTTATTTGTGCCAAATCTCAATCATGTGTACTGGTTGGTGGTTCCCGTTTAAATGGTGATAGAAATGTATGTATGATCTGATTTTGTAGTCAGCTTCCTCTTCTTTTATTGTTTCGTTTCATTACTTTATCATAGAGAAAGCAGGTTTTGGGCTGACCCCAAAACACTTTCATTACAGTGTTTTTTAGGTTAGTCAAATATTACTAGAAAACTGTTATTATTTAGATAGTAACATATCTTTTCAAAAATTAATTTGGTATATTTTATCAGTTATGCATTTAAAAAAAAATACCCCTTTGGGTGACTAGTGATTTGTTTTTTCAAAAAACTAACGTTTTGATCATGACCAGTATTCGTTTACAAATCAACCCGGTCAAAATTGACAACTTCACTTCATCACTATTGTTAATTTGTTGAATGTTTATTCATTGTTCCTGATCAGAAAAATAGTAAATTATCATGAACTTATGTAGGGAAATCCATTGGTATCTAGAGCTGCTCAGCTTAGGGCTCCCACTCGTCTTCCTAGTTCTCCAGGCAGATCTCCGGGTAGAGGAGGCCCACCACTATGTAAGTTGTACCTTCTGTAGTGTTTTTAACCGTTGAAAGTATGGTATCTGTAACCAGCATTTGTCATTAATGTAGCTGGCGGGAGGCACAGAGGTGGTAGAGGAGGGAAAGATTCTTCATGTATCAACATTCGGATTGGTCCCTTTAAAGGATACAAGGGGCGGGTTGTTGATGTCCATGGGACGTCAATTCGGGTTGAATTGGAGTCACAAATGAAAGTTGTTACAGGCAAGTGTCTTTTTCCTCCACATTTATTTCTTATGGTTGTTTATGTATTATTTATTAGCTTAATTCTCTCTTTCAGTTGACCGCACTCACATCGCTGATAGTGTGAATGTCACGACTCCGTATCGGTATATTCAGACATATTTCTTCTCTTTTTCCTTAAAAGGATTATATAATTTACGAGTGTTATATGTTTTACCAGTGACACACATAGGTATGGGTCTGGAAGCGAGACACCTATGCATCCGTCACGAACCCCACTTCATCCTTACCAGACACCTATGAGAGATGCTGGAGGTTGGTTTTTGGTAGCGTACTTCATGATTATATGGAAGGAAGCCTGCTTTTAATTTAATGTTTAATGTCTATGAATGTTTCCTCAGCAACACCTATTCATGATGGCATGAGGACGCCTATGCGTGACAGAGCATGGAATCCATATGCACCGATGAGTCCTCCAAGGTTAGTATTCTCTTTTCTTTTGTAACACATTAATCAAATAATTTAACTTATGTTTTGATGGAAACACAAAAAGCGGACAAGTGGTGATAATGTGATATACAGAGCTGGCAGTTGCAACCTTGTTCCCTTATGAATGTGTCCGTCTGAAATTATGTTCATCTTCAACGGGTTAAACAGAAAAAATTAGCAATATACAGGAAAAGGGTCAAATAGGCTGAGTGTCTGTCAAAGTGTTGTTTTAAAGCTTAAAACCTTTGTAATATATTATAATAAGTTTGATTATTACTGAAATAAATAAAGTTTTGAAATTTTAGGTTCTTACAAATTAACATTTTTATAATCGACTGATTTGACCTGTTTTTTTTTTGCCACCTCATTGAAACCTGATACATATTTTCAAATATTTTCTGAAAGGTTATGCATAATATTTTGAACCCGATGATGTAAATAGTACAGCTTAATGTCTTATATGTGTGTATATATATATTAAATGTGATGTGATGTGATGTAGCAGTAATTAATATTTTGATGACATTATTTTAGGGATTCATGGGAAGATGGAAACCCTGGGTCCTGGGGAACTAGTCCTCAGTATCAGGTACGCACTCCTTGTCAATTTCTAATGGCTAAATAAGCGTGTTGTTGTGTACATTTATGTGTTGGCTGACATTGACAATGACATTGGGATCAGCCGGGAAGCCCTCGCTCAAGAGCATATGAAGCACCAACCCCTGGTTCAGGATGGGCAAACACGCCTGGTGGGAGTTATAGTGAAGCTGGTACACCTAGGGATTCCCCTGCTTATGGTAATCAATAATATACTGTCCTCTTTCCGTTTTGAATTTATTATTAAATATGGTGTTTATATGTTATGTTACAACAGGTAATGCTCCAAGCCCGTACTTGCCATCAACTCCTGGTGGTCAGCCTCCCATGACACCAAGTTCAGCATATTTACCTGGCACTCCCGGTGGCCAACCAATGACTCCTGGAGGTGGCGGCTTAGATATAATGTCACCTGTTGGAGGTAATATATACTATTTTTGCCGAGCTTTGGTAAAAAGACTATAGTAGTGTCGGTGCTTACCCTAAAAGCTAATTGTAATGTACCATGGACAATAGTATATTATTGTGACACTCACATAGAACATGCTTTAATGCATTGTGAAGTATGATTATGGTGGTATTTGCATTGCAGGTGGAGATAATGACGGACCATGGTTCCTGCCAGACATATTGGTAAACGTACGCAGATCAGGTGAAGATGCTGCTCTTGGTGTTATCCGAGAAGTTCTTCTGGTATGTACAATTATTCTTCTGTGCATTAGTAGTATGTACAAACTTGTCTGTTTACTATAGACAAATATGTGCCTTCTTATGCCGTCTTGCCAGCCTGTTTATCTGTAGTTATTTAATATGTACTGTATAAAATAAAAATAAATGGTGGCAAACCCACCGTTTATAAATTCATAAAGCTATGTACATGCTAAAAACCACTATAAAGAATTTACTTTTTGGGAATGGAGACTGTTGTTTGTTCAACATGGATATGATTTGTAAATCAATTTTTGTTGCCTTTCAGGATGGTGCGTGTCGGGTTGCTCTTGGTGCTAGTGGTAATGGTGATATAATCACTGCCAGCCCCAGCGAGATCGAGGTAGTAGTTCCAAGGAAGTCCGATAAGATTAAGATAATGGGTGGTGCCCAGCGCGGGGCCACAGGTAAACTCATCGGTGTTGATGGTACTGATGGAATTGTTAAGGTGGATGACACCCTTGATGTTAAGATTTTAGATATGGTCATTTTAGCCAAGTTAGCGTTAGCACATTAATCTTGAAACTTTTTTAAATCCCTTTTAACCTCAAGTATGTATGTACATTATTTGGATTTGTCTATTGAGCTTTGGAAAAAGTTGTCGCTCTAAAGTTCACTAATTTTGTTGTATAAGATAGACAGATATATTATTTATTATGGTGTACATCAAACCCTATGCTCAGTATTTAAAACCAAGACACAGATTTAACTCATTTCGACATATTGTGCCAACTCTAAAAAGTGGTGGTTAATGGGATTTAAAATCTCTAATGTTTTCTCCAACAATGAAATATGCTTGAATGATGGCGTGATAGGGTTTGTGTTGCATAAGGAGTGAAGCTAGATACCTCTTAATGGTAACGCGCTGGTTTGATCTTTTTTATTTTTTTACAAAGTGCGCCATTTACGGTATATACCATTCGTTTTGTAGATTATTGACTGATTTATTTGCTTGTTTCATTCTTCAGTCTTTTCTTAGTTTGTGCGTACGTCATTTTAGGGGGTGTCTGGGTTAGATTACTGGAAAGGGCTTTTGAAAGCTTCATAGACTTAAAGCCATAAGTTGTGCTTTTGAAAGCTTCATAGACTTAAAGCCATAAGTTGTTCGGCAACTTAAAGATAAAAAGCTTTAAAGAAATGGTAGAACAAAAATCCCTGTCTAAGCTTATTTTCTAAGTTTATGTTAATTTTTTACAAATAGCTTATGGCTTAAAAAGTATAAGCTTTTAAAAAATGGTAGACAAGCTCGTAAGGCACACTAAAGAAGCTTATGTAAACGCCTTAGATAATCTTATAAACTTACTCGAACACTAAAATGAACTTAAATCAACTTGCATAATGGTATACGTTACCACTCGGTGCTCCCATCTTCGATTGATCTCACGACCAACATGAGGAAAAATTTATAAAAGTACATTGTTTTTTAAAACCACTATCAAAACTACCCGTGTTTTCAAACCACCTTCAAAAATACCCCGTTCGCACCTATTAGGTGCGAACCCTGTGAAAGGACCAAAATATTTACATGGTTCGCACCTAGCAGGTGCGATCCATGTGAAAGATTAAAAAAAAAAAGTGTTTAGAGGGGACCCATGTGAAGGGAAAGTTCATGCATGCAACGTAGAAAAATCTGCCTATATATACACCACATAACTTACACAAATAATACTTACACAAAATTTCCATACAACTTAAAACACAACACACTTATTTCAACATAAACTCAAACACAATCAACCAAATATTTTGATGGAAAATTCACGACTTGCACAACTTCGCGAACAACAAAGAAATAGAGTGCAAAATGAAATTAACGAGATTACTGGAAACGCTGTTGAAGTTGATGATTCAAACCGCGTAATTTTAGCCGATAGTGCAAGAACATTCTATCTTCATGGGTATAGAGGCAAAAAAGACGAAGATCAATATTGTTTGATTTCATTATTACCAAGAAGTTTCAAATGCGAAAGAAACTTTTGGGGAGTTTTGCTTGGTTTGATGCAAAACAATGAATTGTGGGTTATGGTGAGTTTAATAACATTTGTGATTATTTAAAAATATTTAATAATTTAACTAACAATTTTTTTTAACGCAACATGTTGATGGGTGGATAAGAAGGTCGCTAATGGTTCATAAACGTGTTTTTCAAATTGAACCGAGTAGTAATTTGCGTAAGTTTGCCGTTATGCCTACCATATTTAACGGTATGTTCACGGAGGCAAATATGCACAAACTTGTAAAACTGTGTAATGGGACAAAAACTCCATATCCTGTCTGGTGGGAGGTCGATTTAGTACTTATCCCCATATGTTGTCCGAATAACCACTGGTTTTTGTTGCAGTTTAACATTTATACCTTAGAATTTACCATTTTCGATAGGGATTATTCAAGTATTCCGGGTGAATTTCTTGATGAGGTCAAGACAAAATACGAACTTGGTATATTGGGCTTTTTGCACTTAATTACCTTTTTTGGTAGGGGGAGACAATCAGTTGGTGCCTATCCATTCACAAACGTTGCACAAGTCTCACAATACCCGGGTAGTAACGAGAACTCGGCATTATATCTTTGTATGTTTATAGATAGGCTCCTAAAATTTGCGAGCGAAGAATACATACGAAGTGATGTATTCGAGGAGAACGTGCAAACTTTCCACCAATTTATGGCTAATTGTTTTTATAGTAAACGTACGGCATAGTTATTTGTTGTTTTTATATTCTTGTATGTTTTATTTTTATGTTGAATAAATTTTAATGTTATCTTTTGTAATATTTTGTTTTTCTTTTAATATTATATTTTCGTAATTAATTAAATAACAATTCATAATAATAAATCCAAAAAAAAATTAAGTTGTGGTAAAAAGTTGATAATTATGTGTTTTTAAAAAAAAAAAGTTAAGGCTTTTAGACAATTAATAACAATTCATAATAATAAATCAAAAAAAAAAAAAAAAATTGAACATAATACTACTTAAAGTATGTGTTTTAAAAAAAAAAAATTAAGTTGAGGTAAAAAAGTTGATAATTATGTGTTTTTAAAAAAAAAAAGTTAAGGCTTTTGAATTGTTAAATACACTATTATAGGTATTAAATATATTGTGTTAGGATAAATTTCTAACAAGTTAGTGTTGGTGTAGTGGTAGAATGGTGTTGGTGATAGTCTTTGGTGGAAATATAGGTCCTGGGTTCGAATCTTACAAATTTGTTTTTGACACTCATCAATTATTCTAAACGGTAACCCCCAACCATAATATTTAAACCTAATATTTAAACCGCTCAACAACTACCAAAGAAAACCTTCACAAGGATCGCACCTGGTACATGCGATCCCTCAACATCTTGAATTAATTGCTGTCTTGGAGTCAGAACCAGTCAACATCTTTAATTAATCCTCACAAGGATCGCACGTAGCAGGTGCGATCCCCCAACATCATTCAACCCCCCACTCAACGAGTCAGCCTTACAATAATTGCAATCCCAACCCCCAACCGTTCTCAATTCTATATAAACATAATCCCATGCACGTAAAAAAAACACGAAAAACACATATTCCCCTACAAACCCTAAAAAAACACACAAGACTAGAAACCTAAACCTTATTATTTCCCGTTATCATGGCTAGAAACCTAAACCCCGGTCCAACTGATTCATCATTGTTACACTCAAACCATGAACATCGAGCTACATTCTTGTTTAATGGTTCATTAGACTCCACCAAGTCTTTTACCGTTAGGCGTATGGATGAAAAGTTTTGGATTGCTGTTCATAAAAAAAAAAATACATGAACGCGTCCGACACTATATTGGTGTAGCTGGGTTTGGAGGCTTTTTTTCTGTTGGAAACCGCCGATTAGATAACAGTTTGGTAACGACATTGGTGGAAAGGTGGCGGCCCGAAACCCACACATTTCACTTCCCACGTATCGGGGAAGCAACCGTGACCCTCCAGGATGTTCAAATTTAGTGGGGTTTTAGTGTTACCGGAAATGTTGTTACTGGTGTAGATTTGAAACTCTCCAATGACCAATGGAGAATGCAGTGTGAAATGTTGTTGGGGTTTTTGCCTTCGTCAACTGACGTTCAGAAAGGGTCGATTAAAATGTCATGTTTACTCAAAGTGATCGACACCGAGCTACCCAGTAACGCTTCTGAAGATGATTATATGAGGAGGGCTCGGGGTTTTATTTTGCATATGATTGGTGGTAGTTTATTCCTCAACACTTCCGGTAACAAGGTTCCTCTATTTTTTTTTACTAAACATAGCGGATTTGGGAAGTTCGGGTAATTTAAGTTGGGGAAGTGCCATACTTGCATATTTGTATCGAAGATTATGCAAAGCAACAAAACCAAACGTATCCGATATTTGCGGACCTTTGGGTTTGTTGCAGCTTTGGGCTTGGGTACGGATAAGAAGTTTGGCACTTACGGTTACAAATGAACGTTATGCTTTTAAAGAACCTTACGGTGCACTGTAAGTTTACTTAATTTCTTTAATAGATATTATTATTAAATTGTTTATATTGTTTTAGATTTTATTATTTGTTACGTAAATAATTGTTTAAGAGAATATTTAGTATTTATTGTTAGGATATTGTAAGTCAAAATAATTGTCTTATTCCCAAAATAGAGAATTTGAGTCAAAATATTTGTATATTATACATAAATACATACTTAAGAGAATATTTAGTATTTATTGTTAGGATATTTAGTATTTTTAGACGGAATAGAGTTTAAATTTTTAACTTTTATCTTTTTGTTTTATATTTTTTTTCATAAAAGGATACAATTTCTTTTTTTTTATGACATGTATGGTAAATCTTTTTAGTTAATTAAATTTGGTAAGTTTACAATATATATAACACCTATATGTATTATTACTTTCTACTATTTGCTTATTTATTAAGGACATGATACATTATATGATTATACATTTTCTATTAATAATTTTATTATATGATTTAAAATAACAGTTTTGGAGGTGAACATGCGGACATAAATTTTGGTGGAGTTTCATCACATGTTTTAGCAGCATGTCGATCACAACTTACATCATTGACCACACATGAGGTAAATAAGTTAACTAATTAAATAATATATTTTATTATATATCCTATTTATTAATAAATATTTTTTTGGTGTATAGTTTAACTGGGTTCCATACGAGGATATTCTACATCGTCTTCCAGCATGTTGTAGAATAGATCCGGAAAATTGAGGATGTGAAACCTATCTTGTGTGTTGGGAGATTGTCGAACCTCATCCGGTGACTAGAGTAATGCGACAATTTCGTATGTTTCAGAATGTACTTGGTGCCCCATTATTTAGTCACACTGATTGTGTTCGAGAACACTCTGTATCTCGCCTTGGTAAATCTAATCATAATTGGGAGACAGAACAGAAAGATTACATTAATGGGTGGAATGGACGATATGGGGCTATTCAAACATCATTGTTGGTGAATGATTTTAGTCCATCCCCTGAATATATTGCATGGTTTCATCCTAGAACTGTGCAGTATATCACTAACCCAGGGTCGACGCCACATGGGTTTCAACCTCTTGGTGAACAACGGGAGTTTCTGGTATGTTTATCAACTTTTATATTATTTTACATATATTAATTAAAAAAATGTTAACACTAAGTTAAAAAATAAATGCAGATGGATGGTATGACAAGATGGCATCACGAATCTCAAGGTCGGGGAGGTGAAAATTTGTCTCAGCAGTATATGGGTTACATGAATAGTACTGAACGATTTTCACACGAGCCGAGTAATTATGTGGAGAACTATGACCCGGTACCCCAACAGATGTTCCAAAGAGATACACGGAGGCGTACACAGCCACGTTCTAACGTGGACGAGGCCGGTCCCTCGAGTGTTAACCCGGAATCATCTCTTGGGGTTAACTTTCATAGTTCGATGCACTATCCGACTCAAGATACAATGCCATTCCAGAGTCAGGATCCCTTCGAATTTCCGAGTCAAAGTTATACCCCTCCTGGAGGTTTTATGTCACTTTTTGAGTATAACACTCCGCCCGGGGGTTATGATTTTAACTATTTGTCATCCCCACCAGCGATGCAACATCGAGGGGGTGAATCGAGTCATCCAAACCGTGAGTTTACACCTGTAAACTATCAAGACTATGACTTTGACGATGAGTATGGTAATCGCCGCTATCCGTAAAGAGAACATCATCCCCCAGATTGTTATACCCCAGGTGACCTGAATCCTCAAGGTCATCAACAGCGTCGTCGTCGTTAGAGTTTTTTTAAACAATGTTTTTTAATGTTCTTTAATTAAGTTTTTGTAATGTTCTTTATATTAGTGTTTTTTTAATTATGTTTTTCTAATGTTCTTTATATTAGTGTTTTTTTAATTATGTTTTTGTAATGTTCTTTATATTAGTTTTTTTAAACAATGTTTTTGTAAATGTTACTAAAAAACTCTAACATAAAATTATAACATAAATTATAACATAAACTTATAACATAAACTTATAACATATTATTATCATATATATTTACCATTCTCTATCTCTAACATAATTATTATCTATAAATATTGTATACTCTCCATATATATTTACCATTCTCTATCTCTAACACCAAAAATCAAGAAACCAATCGATAATGGCTCTCATTCCTGCAGATTTCTTAACACCAAAAATCAAGAAACCAAAGCTTCCACTCTTTTTATGCAAATCCGTCGTTGAAGACAGTGAAGATTCAAGCACTAGTTCAGTAGGATCTAATGCTCCAGTTTACGACGTTATAGTTCTCCCTGATGACGAAGACGATGATGACGAGATTGTGTCTCCATCGAGCAGCGAAAAAGCTGCCAAAATCATCGCACAGTTGCCGACCGTTGTTGAGAAGGATATTAAAAAAGAAGAGGAAAAAGATGAGTTTGCCACATGTTGTTACTTAGTTCATAAAAACTTTTGGTTGAAAATAAACGATAACATGAACGCCTGGGTGGATTAGTGTTTTTGTAATGTTCTTTATATTAGTGTTTTTTAATTATCTTTTTATTATTAGTTTTTTTTTTTAATTATGTTTTTTAATTATGTTTTTGTAATGTTCTTTATATTAGTGTTTTTTTAATTATCTTTTTATTATTAGTTTTTTTTTAATTATGTTTTTTAATTATGTTTTTGTAATGTTCTTTATATTAGTGTTATTATTAGTGTTTTTTTAATTATGTTTTTATCATTGTTTCTATATAACATATTTTTTGTAATGTTCTTTATATAACATATTATAATTATCTTCTTATTTAGACATATTTTTATTGTTTAAGAAATGATATTATGGTAGGTATGAGATGGATGTTTTGGTAGGTATGAGATGAATGTTTTGGTAGGTATAATGATATTCGTAAATGTTAAATTCACGGGTTAGGGTTTGGTAGGTATGCTCATGGATCGCACCTAGTAGGTGCGATCCATGTACCTTCTGACAAAAGCAAGTTTAAAGCTGGTTTTAAAGCTGGTTTTATGGAATATATGCTCAAGGGTCGCACCTAGTAGGTGCGATCCATGTAAATGTCTGACAAAGCAAGATTCAAAGCTGGTATTAGGGTTTTGTTTTTATGAAATATATGTTCATGGATCGCACCTACTAGGTGCGATCCATGTACTTCTCTGACAAAGTTAAAGTGAAAGCTGGTATTAGGTTTTTTTCACTATACAAACTGTGTTCATGGATCGCACCTACTAGGTGCGATCCATGTACTTCTTGGTCAAAGCAACTTTAAGTTTTCAATTATTGGAATATTGAAATTATGGACGAAAATTTCTTTATAGATAACGTCGTTTTTTTTATATGTTGTATAACATTTCCGTTTCCAATTATCTACTAAATCCATATCAAATTTCTTAAAATATGTCTTTATCCCGTCCATTTATGGTGAATTTATATTGGGGAGGCAATGTAAGATATGAAAACGGTTTTATTTACGACGATGATTTAACAAGAACTACCACGATTGTGATGTCTCGCCGTTTGTGTTTTGAAGAGTTCGTTGATTTAATCTACGATTATATTCGAGTTGACAAAAACTCCTTTAAATTGGAGTTATTAGTGTGTTATGTTTACCTAAATATGCCTCAAGTTACCGAAATATGGGGTAATGATAGTTTAGAAATTATGTTTTTTTTAGCTCAGAGAGATGAAAATTTTTGGGGTCAAATTCATGTTAAAATGGAGCCATTATTTACATCTCAACAGTCAACCTTCCAAAGTCAACCTTCTTTCCAACAATATCCGACAACCATCCAAAATCAACCTTCTTTACAAGAGTATCCGTCAATAATGCAAAGTCAACCTTCTTATCATGAACTACCAACAACATCAACCAACCCACTACAAACTGTCACAGCCGATGTCGATAGAGCTGGTTTTGAGAACTCAATGCATGTAGCTCAGAACACAGTGAAAATACAGAGGAAGAACCAGTTGGTGGTGACGAATAAGAAGATGAGCAAAATGATGCAGTTCATGAAGACGAAGTTGGTGGTGGCGAATACGAACAAGCCGAAGATGATTACATGCCAGACTATGAGGATGAGGAACCACTTGATGTTTGGAGCCAAGAAGAGAATCAAATCCGGGTTGGAATGACTTTCAAAAATAAAAAAGAAGTCCAACATGCGGTAAGGCTTTGGTCTGTTTCTCAAAACAGGGAGATTTGGGTTAATAAAAGTGAAGCCAGATTATTCAATGCCAGGTACCGTAGTCGTAAACCAGGTTTTACTCAAGTAGCCGGGGCACCTGCTTGTAATTGGCATGTACGTGCGGTGAAGAAGTTTAATAATCACAATTGGCATATAAAGCGTTGGGTAACCTCACACAACTATTATGGTACGGTCACTCGCAATAACAACCGATCTATTACCTCACAAATGATTGGTTCTCTCATCAAGCACTCAGTTATGATAGATGTCGCCTACCCGATAAAACACATTATCGCTGATATAAAAAACTCTCAGAATGTCGACGTTACTTACCAAAAGGCCTGGCATGGTAGGAAAAAGGCAATTGAGAGTATACACGGGAGTTGGCAGAGTAATTTCTCAGAGTTGCCTTCGTACATTGCAGCATTAAAGGCTACAAACCCAGATACCATCGTGGAGTGGCAACATCATCCACAATATTCAGACGATGGATACGTATTCAAATATGTATTTTGGGCGTTTGGACCAGCTGTTGAGGCATTTAAACTCTGCCAACCGGTTATGTGTGTTGACGGTACACATCTCAAAGGATCGTACAAGGGTAAGTTATTAACGGCTGTTACAAAAGATGCTAATAATTACATATTGCCGTTCGCGTTTGCCATTGTCGATGAGGAAACGGTGGAAAGCTGGTGTTGGTTTTTTCAGCAGTTAAGGACTCATGTTGTTGGGGACAGAAAATTGTGTGTCATATCCGATAGACACAATGGTATAATCCACGCTATGGAAAATCTTATTGGGTGGATGCAGCCTTTTGGATACCATCGTTTTTGTCTGCGACACGTGAGAAGTAATTTCACAAAGAAATATAAAACTACTGCAATGAAGAAACTTTGTTGGGCGATAGGAAGTACCACACAAGAAAGAAAGTATGTCGAAAGTATAGAAGATATGGTGCATCTCGACGCAGAAGCATGGAATTATCTTGACGAAATCGACAGAAGCAAGTGGACACTTCTTTATGATGAGAATGGTCGAAGGTGGGGTTGGTTGACAACGAACATTGCGGAGTGTTTCAACAATGTATTACGGGGAGCGAGACTTTTGCCGAAAAAGGCCCTCATTTATTTTACATTTAACAAGTACGTCGATCACTTTAGAAAACACGCCCAAATCGCAAGGAACTGTGATACACCGTTGCCCCCTAGTATGGGGAAATGTTCACCCAACGTGAGGTATATGCACGAAGGCATAATATTACCGAGTTTAATTACGAAACAGGGGTTTATAGAGTCGAGTCACGGTTCAATCCAAACGATACGGGCGGAAACGTGTGCACTGTGAATTTTGGAGGGAGAAGGAAAACTTGTACGTGTGGAAAATGGCAAACACATAGATTTCCATGTTCACATTCTATGGCAGCAATTCGACATAGAGGTGAACAACTTGGTACATTCGTAAACAAGGTTTACAAAACAGACACGTACAAAAGAATGTATCGTTCCAATTTTCAACCACTTCCGCACGTTAATTATTGGGTAAATCCGGGTTGGAAGATTCAAGCGGATCTCTCTCGTATCTCATGGTCAAGAGGTCACAGACGTACGAATAGAATACGTAACGAGATGGACGTTCAACCTATAGATGCCCCTCGAAGGTGTACCATTTGCAATCAACCGGGTCATAACATTTCAACTTGTAATAATTACTAACCGACTTTATTTTGTAGTTGTGTGTTGTATGTTTATGTAATCTTTATGTAATGAACTTTTTTGTATTTAAATTTCGTTTAGTTCTTTGTACTCCGATTTATAACTAAAATAAAAAACATTCGTTAATTTAAAAATTTCGTTATTATAACTAAAATAACTAAAATAAAAAAAATTCGTTTATTTAAAAATTTCGTTATTATAACTAGAAAATAATAATAATAATAATAACTGTGTTCATGGGTCGCACCTACCACGTGCGACCCATGTATAAGTTTAAAAAAAAAAGAGTTGCAAGGTTCGAACCCCTAACCTCTCAGTCAACACTAAACTACCTCTACCACCACACCAACACACATTTTCTGTTATGTTTTGCTACATAAATGTATATATTCTATAAATAATTAGGAAGAAGGTTCAGGGGTCGCACCTGCTAGGTGCGACCCATGTATGTGTTTTAAATAAAAATGTTACAAGATTCGAACCCCTTACCTCTCACTCACAACTTAATTAACTTTACCACTCCACCAACACACATTTTTGTTATATTTTGATAGATAAATGTATATAATCTACAATTTATTGTATATAACATATTAAAAATAAATAACTTTTTTTTTTTGAAAAAACACAATTTTTCAAAATCGAATTCTAAGGTAAAATATAACAAAAATTAAAAATAAAACACATTTTATTCAAAATTTAACTTGATAACATAAAAATTACAATAACGACTAGTGACGACAAGCAGACTCTGCGTCACTTTCGGAAAGATTAACATTACAAGATTCAAACTTATTGTTATTGCTACAACTACCACTAGAACTCAAGTCTTCATAATATTTCCATGTAGCATCATAATCATTATTGATATCGGTTTCATCTTCTTGATCGCTACAATCGTCGTCAAAAACAATCCATTCATCGTTTTTATACGTCTATCTACCACGAAGTTGAAATTCGGTTACTTTAAACTCTTCGACAGATCCAGGTAATTTCACAAGATAAGATTCCCATTCGAAATCTTTCAAAACAATTGCCATCTTCCAAGCGAAATCATGAAAAATTTCAACAATATCACCAAGTTCCCGAGATTTGTA
This sequence comes from Senecio squalidus, assembly GCA_910822075.1. NCBI lineage: Eukaryota > Viridiplantae > Streptophyta > Magnoliopsida > Asterales > Asteraceae > Senecio > Senecio squalidus. Next base: position 20,405,338 of record CAJVGC010000432.1, on the reverse strand, counting down.
AGTTTCTAATATCGGAGGAATTGGTCTAATACATTCGGCGCCAACTTGTTCCACATCCGGCTTGTGACTAAAATTGGGATACACGTTGTAATCAACGATGTATGACCGAGTATAAACGAAAACAATTCGACCACAACGCCAAAATATGTTATCAAACTTATCTTTCTTCGAAACGACAATATTTCCAACCTCGTAAATCATTATTTTATAAATGGTTTTGATAAAAGTGTTTGAGTTTGTGTTTTAAGTTGTGTAGAAAAGTGTGTTTTAGGTGTGTTATTTTTTGTGTAAGTGTTATTTGTGTAAGTAGTGTTTGGGTATATAAGCAAATTTTCTACGTAACCTGCATGGCTAAAATCTTCACTAGGGTCGCACCTGCTACGTGCGACCCCTCTAAACGTTTTTTTTTTAATCTTTCACATGGGTCGCACGTAGCAGGTGCGACCCTTGTGCTAAATTTGTGTCCTTCACAGGGTTGGCACCTAGTAGGTGCGAACGGGGTAGTTTTGAAGTGGGTTCCATAACACGGGTAGTTTTGATCATGGTTTCAAAAAATCGTGTAGTTTTATAAATTACATGTTTCGAGGTAGGTGGCTAATGTCCAGGTTTGAACTTGAGACCGCTACTACAAATTCCCAACTTAGGGACTCACCGTTAGCGAAAACGAAAAGGTGCAACATGATTGGCGATTGTAATAACATATTGTAAGTTAAAATAAATATCTAATGAATGCAATAAATATAAATCAAGATAACTTGTCATAATGTTGCACAATCATACGCAAAGATATGCATTGTGGAGTCAGTCCACAAATACACAATCCAAAATAAATCCACAACTCGGGTAAAAATATATCCAAAATACTTAAAATAAAATGTAAGATGCAATAAAGAAAAGCGTTTCTAGGTCCAAGCCCTCCTAAGCCTTGTCATTACCTTAAAGACATAGCTTAAAACGTCAAAAATATGTTGGTGAGCTCGTAGAGCAAGACATTTCATACACTCGTAATATAAATGTAATTTAAAATAGAAGTTTGTAATTGAGTAACAATCTTGAAATACCAAAATGTTAAACATTTGTAATAATCTCCACACACTTGTAATAATCCACACATCTTGTAATTAAAATTGAAAATAGTTGGACATTTGTGCATACAAATAAATGTTAGCCTTTGTAACCATCGTACAAAGCAGAATCTTGTCAACGCGTGACAATCATCCGTCTCAAGTCAAGCACATGCAACTTGCAACTCAAGTATATAATAGCAAGGATGAAAGGTAGTCTTAATCCATAAGACCATTATCCTTTAGTTTAAATTCCGTCGTTGCCTTGAGAATTGTGACAATCTTGGGTTGGTGTTGGGCTTATTTGTGGAATTTAGGCTCTGTCTGTTTTTCTTGGGTCGTAGTTGGGCTTAGGATTCGTTGCTTTTGGGTGACGTTGTTTTCTTTTCTTATTGATTTACACATGTGTTTCTTCTTCCTTTACATTTTACTTCTTACTTCGCTGCTGAATTTGTTCTGCTACGGTTTGCATGCTTTTCTACTTCCGGTAAAAGAATTTTTCTCCTAATTAACTTCTGTGATTTTTTTTCTTTTGCTTCTTTCTCCTAATTAACTTCTTTGATTTTTTTTCTTTTGCATGCATGCTAGGTGTTTGTTGAAATGCTTGTGTGGTTTTGTTTACTGTTTTTGCTTTCTTGGTTTTTTTTTTAACTGTTGGCAGTGATCATGTAGTTGTTGTTGTACTTTATGTTTTATGATTGTGTTCAGTGGTGTGTGCACCTTAAACGGTGTGTGCATGTGATTATTTTATTCATTTATATCATTGTCTTCAAAGGTTTGTATGTGTGAACGTTCTACGTAGCTTTTGGTGTTTGTTTGTTGCTGTTCTGCTTTAATGGTTTTGTTTTTTCTTTGATTTATATAGGTTTGCTTAGATTTAAGTATTTTTCATGCACATGTCGTGGCTAAAAAATAGGAAATCTGTAGATAGCGGTTTTTACTTCTTTGCTCTTTTGTATCTGTGTGTTTTCGGTATTTATTGAGTATGTGGGGTAGTGCTCTTAGGGAGGGTGTTCATTGGCTTGTACCTTCTATTTCTATTCGTCGTCGTCGTAGGTGTCTTCGTGTTGTTCTGCCTACTATATTAGCTGTTGATAGTTCATTGCCTTCGTATTTTGACTGTGGTGATGCGAGTCGCTATTGTTGTTATTGTGGCGCTGTTTTCTGGTATGAAGAGAGAGTTTTGCCTTCTTCTCGTGTTGGTAATCCGGTTTATAATCAGTGTTGTAGAGGGGGTTCAGTTGTTTTGCCCATACCCGTTATACCGCCACCTGCTTTAGTCGCTCTCTACGAAGATCCTCATTTTATGCGTAATATCAGGGCATATAATTCTATGTTTTCGATGACATCATTTGGTGCTAAGATAGACGGGTCTGTTAACGTGGGTTATGGTCCGTATACTTTTAAGGTGTCTGGTCAAGTCTCACATTACATTGGTTCTTTGTGTCCTCAACCTCCGAATGCTCCGCGTTTTTTGCAGTTGTATGTGTACGATACTTTAAATGAGGTCGAAAACAGATTGCGTTTTTTTGGTGCCGGTGAAAATGATGATAAATTGAAGCCTAAGGTCGTCGCTCTTTTGACTCGCACTTTGGTGTTGTGTAATGAGTATGTACGTACGTTTAAGAAGGCTGTCGAGATTGCAGATTATAATAATATCGACGATTATGCAGTTAGATTATATAGTAATGTTCCCGATAATCGTTATGCCTTGCCGCAGTCGGGAACCTTGGGAGCTATTGTCGTTGCTGATGATGCAAATGCCAGTGCGTATGACATTATTGTTCGTTCTAAGTATGACCGTCCTTATCGCATCAGTATGTTTCATCAATCTTACATGCCTCTTCAATATCCTTTGTTGTTCCCATACGGTGAGGTTGGTTGGTCTCCGTCTATGAAACTACGGTCTACGCTCGGTAAGGGAGTCAAGTCTTTGACAGTTAATATGTATTATAGTTATCTATTGCATAGTCGTCGTGGTATTTTTTCTCTTTTGCTTCGTGGTGGTAGATTATTTCAGCAGTTTTTATTGGATGCGTATCTATGTTTGGAAGATAGTAGATTGGAGTATTTTCGGACTCATCAGAACAGTTTGAGGTCTGAATATGTCGCTGGTGTTTTTGATGCTATATCAAGGGGAGAATCTGTGGGTAAACAAATCGGGAAGTGGATCTTCTTGCCTTCTTCTTTCGACGGGGGACCGCGCTACATGTACAAGCATTATCAAGACGCACTTGCCTTATACCGTGTATATGGTAATCCTCAGTATTTTATTACATTTACGTGTAAAGCTAGGTGGCCTGAAATTACGAGGTTTATGGAGTCGAATAATATGGGCCATTCTCAGAATAGACCAAATATCATTTCTAGGGTCTTCAGTATGAAAGTTACTCATTTTATTAATTTCCTTAAAGAAGAGAGAACCTTTAGTGTTGTAAGTGCATGTAAGTTTTTTGGTTTTCTTAGTCGTTCGTTTATTTCAATTTTTTTTTTTTGGTTTTGTTTGTGATTGTTGTCGTATATATTTTATGTATTCAGACCTGTATACAATAGAGTTTCAAAAGAGGGGACTTCCGCACTGTCATACGCTCTTGTGGGTGGATGAAGCTTCCAAGATTAGGGATGTTGTGGATGTTGATAAGTATGTTACAGCGGAGTTTCCTGACCCTGTTACTGAGTCAGCGTTCTATTCCACGATTTCGAATTGTATGATTCACGGTCCTTGCGGTTTGGCCAATGCTACTGCTCCTTGCATGCGAGATGGGGTTTGCAAAAAGAAGTTCCCAAAGCCGTTTAGTTCCATAACTTCTTTTGATAAAGCCGGTTACGTGCATTATAAAAGAAGCGAGTTTGCTGTACATACAATGCAGAATGGAATTCGGGTACATAATGGATTTATAGTTCCTTACAACAAACTCTTATGTAGCCGCTTCAATGCACATATTAATGTAGAATATTGCGGTTGGAATATGATGATTAAATATTTATTTAAGTATATTTCCAAGGGTGTCGAGCGTGTAGCTTTTGCTTTGCGAAGATCTGAGGGTTCTGCACCATCTGTTCCTAATTCACATGGATCTTCTACTTCTGATGGTTCTTTTGTCTCTGCAGCGGAAACCATAGACGAAATAGAGAACTTTATTGACGGCAGATTTATTTGTCCACATGAAGCAGCATGGCGACTTCTCAACTTTTCTATCCACGAAAGGGAGCCTGCTGTCCAGGTATTACAGGTGCATCTTGAGCGTATGCAGACAGTTACATTTGAGGACGGTTGTGATTTGGAACGCTTGCTACGTAATGCTAACTTTGGTAACTCTACACTGTCGAGATGGTTAGTGACTAACAGATGGGATCCAGACGGTCGTCATTTAACTTATATTGAATATCCTTTACTGTTTGCGTGGAATGCGGGTAAGAAAGATTGGGTCTTTAGGACTAAAAACAGTATTACCCCGATAGGTCGAATGATTTATATACATCCTACTGTCGGCGAGCTGGTTTACCTAAGAATGCTTTTGTGCCATCAGAAAGGATGTTGCTCTTTTGATGATGTTCGCACTGTTAATGGGATCGTTTATTCGTCGTACCGTCTTGTGTGTGAGGCTCTTGGTTTGATTGGTGATGACAAGGAATGGCTTACCGCTTTCACCGAGGCTTCAGTTTGGGCATCTTCTTCAGAACTGCGTTCACTCTTTTGCAATTTGCTTTTGTTTTGTGAGGTGGGCAGTCCAAAAATACTCTGGGACAATGCGTGGCAGAAGATGGGAGATGACATCATCCGTGTTTTGTCAAATTCTTTACCATCCTCGGATTCTGTTATATCTGAAGATACCCTACAACAACATATCTTATTCGAACTTGAAAAGTTATTAAACACAACAGTTCCTCCAAAGTCTTTGATTTCATTCGGTTTTCCGCTTCCATCATCCAATTTATTGCTTGCATTAAGAAATAGGCTGCTATTAGAAGAAACATTATACGATACAGTCTCACTTCATCGACAACATTTGGAAATGTCCTCTAAGTTAAACCCAGATCAACTGCGCGTTTATAACAAAATACGCAGTGATGAACTCTTGAAGAAGCAAACATTGTTATTTGTGTATGGTCACGACGGTACTGGAAAAACTTATCTTTGGTCAACAATTCTCGCATACTTTAGGTCTATTGGGAAAGTCGTGCTAGCGGTTGCTTCCTCAGGCATCGCATCACTTCTTGTACCCAGCGGTAGAACTGCCCACTCCCGATTTAACATACCCATAAATCTATTAGATACGTCCGTCTGTAATATAAAGAAAACGACACAGCTTTCTGAGCTTTTGGAACAAACATATATGATTGTATGGGATGAAGCGACAATGATGGATCGTAAATGTTTTGAATGTGTTGATCGTACATTCAGAGACATATTAGGGAAGAGGGACACAACATTCGGTGGAATATCGATGCTACTTGGAGGAGATTTCAGACAGACTTTACGTATAAAACGGAAGAAGGGTCATCGAGACATAATGCTTGCGACTTTACCAAATTCATACTTGTGGCCACAATTTGATTTATACAAGTTATCCTACAAGATGCGACTCTCATCTACAACTGCAGGTAGTTCTATATGTACCGATTCGGGTCGTTTTGCACAGTGGCTTTTGGATGTTGGGAACGGCATTGCTGGCACTCCAGATGCTGCGAATCCTCGATATGCTTCACATCTTCAGATTCCAGACGGTTTTCTCATAACAGACAGCGACTCCGGTTAACAGCAGCTTATTGATTTTGTATACGGGCCAACGGTTATTCTTCATCCGACTCCGGAAATCCTTTGTAGCATGGCCATTGTGTGCCCGAAAAACTGTACAACCGACGACATAAATACAACAGTTCTGAATAGTAGTCCGGGGTCTACTACTTCGTACTACAACGCTGATTCGATAACGCCTCACACTCGCAAAATGTCAGATTTAGATTTATTGTATCCGGAAGAATACCTCAATCAACTAAATTTCCCTAGCCTTCCATTACATAAATTAGATATGAAGAAAAACGTTCCAATTGTTCTTTTGCGTAACATGAATCAGAAGAACGGACTCTTCAATCGCAGAAGGCTGGTCGTCACTCAACTTCTACCGACAATTATCGAAGCCGTTATCATGACTGGAACTTGTATTGGCCAAAAAGTTTACCTTCCTAGGATCAAGTTTATTTATCATGATCCTGAACTTCCTTTCGATTTTAATCGAAAGCAATTCCCATGCCAAGCGTATTATGCCATGACCATCAATAAAAGTCAGGGCCAGTCCTTACAAAGAATAGGCGTTTTCTTACCTTTTCCAATATTTGGCCATGGTCAATTATATGTTGCGTTTTCCAGAGCTACTTCTCCGGATTCCATCAAAGTGCTTATCCTGAATGAAAACGGAGAATGTTCCCAGAATACCAAAAATATTGTTTATAAGGAATTTCTTTCGTATGTCGATAGCTTAGAAAATACCTAATAGAATCACACAAACATATGTACATATACACTTACTAATCTAACATATGCACAACATACACAGAATCTACATAACTGTACACAAATTTTTTTCATACTTTATACTTTAACAGATGCATGGAATTAGTAATAAAAGTGAGTTCTTTGAAAACTTACATTTCCTATTTAAAGCTGTTTGTTTACATTGTCACCTACTACGTTTACATTGCTCACTAATAAACCTTCTGGCTCTTCTTACAACAGGAAAACATGGTCCATATTGCCGATCTTGACTATGGATGTGCTGGCTCGCCCCTTGAGGTACGAATACTCAGAAAATGGACACCCCATTTCCGGAAGAAAGAAACATGGTTTCTCGCTGTAGACCAACATGTAAGTATCTTATACACAAGCTATGTGCTTTGTATACTTATATGATTTACACGCTCTAACCCATTGCTAATAATAGGGGGACAGTATTACAATTCTCGGCGTACATCAGGGGCAAAAGTTCCTGGAATCCAATTTTCGCTTGACAAATGCTATAGTATAGAGCAGTACTCATGCACCAAAACACAAAGGTATCAAAGGATTATCGGAAATCCGATCCACCTCAACGCTGCTAAAGCATCAAAAATCACTATGATCGAAGACAAAGAAAAAATCCCACGTACATCTTTTGACTTCGCATTGATAGACCAACTGTATGCATTTCTTGAAAAGCCTCCATATTACCTCGGTATATAAAAAACAAGTTGTCATTTCACATACGTTCACAATATACACCACACAACAAGACATAAAAAAAAAATTATAAATGCAGATTTCTTTGGAAAATATAGGAGGCAGACACTCAGCAATAAAAAAGATGGTGACCCATTTCTACACTTAGGTTTGATAGATGTTGCGTAAGTACAAATAAAAGAAACATTTCTATAGTACCGCTGATAAACAATAACAGTAATACGATTTGTTTACTCTTCTTCTCTGCTTTCGTCCCAGGGGACAAGAAATAACCATCACTTTATGGAAGGAATGTATGGAGAATTCGGAGAAATTTAACAGCACTACTCTATCCACAGCAACGTCAGAAACTGTCACAGCAGTCACAAATATAAAGCCTGAAATATACACAGGTACAATCTTCCGGATTTCTAAAAATTTAACAACTTTAAGTTCGTATCGTACCTGCCTAAAATACTTCACATATAAAATATGACAGGTGCTTTGAAAATGTCATCCACCGATGCAACCCACGTCATCATCAATCCACCACTGCGTCCAGGATCGAAAGAATTTCACCAAATTACTGCAGCAACTCCAAAATCCTTGCCATCCACCTCACACGCCATCATGACACTAGAAGAGCTGCAGTCAAAACCGTATGAAGTAATACTGGTAAGTACTTCAATTAATTCAATGACAATTACCAATATCATAGACAAATTCATTCATCTAATTATGTAACCATATGCTAAATGACTATCTTATAACAACGAAAAGTAATTGCCACAGACGCAAGAATTACAGACATCAATATTGAAAACTGTTGGTACACCGTATCATGCCCAGACTGCAAAAGCCAAATATCAAAACAAAAAGAAACATGGTTTTGTCCAAATCACGGAACAAAGCCTAATCCCAATTTCTTGTAAGCTTACAAATATTAAACACAGGTAGTCTAAAATAAAAATATAAGAAACTAACACCATGAAAATCATTGCAGCTACAACGTAAGGGTCGTTCTCTCAGATGGCAGAGCAAACTTACAAGCTATGGCCACAGACTTGTGCATGCAAAAACTAATAGGTCGTAGCTGTAAAGAAATAATCATGGAAGACGGTTACGAGGACCGAAAAACACTGCCTCCGTCCTTCGAAAAAGATGGAATGAATACACACAGATTTCACATCGAAATGAGCAAAAAATCTACCCCTACCAACATAAACTTTGTAGTCGTCAACAAAGAACCACTACCTAGCCAATCACCACCACCGCAACCCATTGCTCCAACCCCAGAGCAACTAAACACACCCCCAACAAGAGCTGAATCAACGCACATAACTCCACCACCACACACTCCCATAACTCCAAACATCGAAAAAAAAGCGACAGCTGCAGATGCACCAGCAACAGAACAAACATCCAGACCTCCAAGCGTAAGGCAACTTTCGTTAGACTCAACAGGCTACTATATCCAAAAAACTGTAAATTTAAATACAACTGTTTCTAACTATCACTCCAACAATACAGAGGCTACCAATACCATCAATCCATCGCTACAACAAATACCAACGTCACCATCATCAACAAAAACAATCATATACTCAAAGGACAAAGTAGTAGACGATACCATAGGCCAAAAAGAATCAGAAGAAATTGCTACAAAACCAACATCTACAAACGCCAGAGCTAAGCGTAAATCAACGGAACCAGCAGGTACATACTCTATCTAATGAACAACAATTACAACAAATCTAACAAAATATAGTTATGCTTTACAGACAAACTTCAGAGCGTCAATCCAACAAAACGCAAACGATTCCCAGAATAACCACCCGACGATGTGAAGAAGAACCAGCAACCTATGAAGCTAGCTCTTTTGTAACGACAACTAACAATTATCGTAGGCTAGCTCTTTTGTAACAACAAGTAACAATTATCGTAGGCTATCTAGGTAGATATAACTACCGCCACTTCTATTTCCAACATCTTTTGTAAAAAACATCAACTACCACTACTGTTACCACCAACGTCTATTGTACTTATGTCTTTCGTCTAATATCATTACACACAAACCCCCGAACTCGTGCAACGCACGAGTCCCTACTCGTTGAAATTGTAATACATTGCAACACAAAATGTCCTACGTCACCTTACATAATCTAATAACCTTATAAGTCCTTATATAAGCTAAAACAAACATCTTCCTAATGTATTTAAGTTGTTTCAAAATTAACTAATTGTATGCAACTTAATAGTTTTCGGCATGCATAGAGTTAGGTTTGGACATATATAGAGTTAGGTCTGGCCTGCAATGTAGGATTTGAGACACGGATAGTGTATTAAGCAACAATGAGATGATAAGAGAGTTTAAAGTGAGAGTAGAAAGAAACTTTGAAATGATATTGAATTATAGAATCAATGTTATACCATTATATAAAATAATACAAATTACAAAACCCCAACAATCTCTTCCATAGATATATTCTTCAAAATTTTGCTCTATGTTGAGTGTGGATTAGTTGTAATGCTGGATGTATTATGGTTTGTAAGTTTGAAATAAGTTGAATAAGAGATGTAGGGTACTATTTTCCATGGAGTAGTTTCATGTGCCATCAAATAAGTTTCAATGTTTTAAGAGTTTTATCCATCGAATCCCCACAATCAAACATAGGGAATTCCATCTTTTATTAACCAAATTGTAATTCTTATGTCCTTTAATCTGCCTACATTCAAATAAGATAGTAGCTTATATATCGGATCAAGGTAGCAAATAGCAAATACAGAGTCATGAGAATCAAGCCTCTTAACAAATTAATTCATGGATAAATGTATCTTTCAACCAGCAATATATACAAGAATACCCTCTATACAATGACTAGTATATAGGTTACAACAGTGGTACATCTTATGGTATGAAATGGAAAACTGTTACCAAAAAACATCTTTGAATGCGGTTGACCCTTTGGGCAATGTCATCGTTCCATTTTAACCTACCCAACCGTTTACTAAAAACATTATTTGTCTGATGCATTGGCATCTCCTAAGAATGTAAACACTCTCTTTTTAAAAATCCGACCTAAATCCATAATCTCTGATTCCCTCATCTGCCTGATCATGGTGTCAGACTGATGTGACCATTTGTTTTTCTTTGATAACCTGCTAGCAATGTCAACAGCCAAGATGGCCATGTCTCTTCTACTTGTAAGAGCACGCAAAACCGGTGTTGAGTACTGGGAACTGGATACAAGTCTATTCAGTAGAATCAGTGCCTCGCGAATTAGCAATGTTCTGCAAAAACAACATTACATTATGAGAAATCGTCAACAATAGTAAAAGCATCTGATTGGAGTCAACAAATTGGATGGGTTATCAAATCAAAACGGGTTTGGGTCAGAATAGTTAATTTACTGATTAAGATTTGAGACGGGTTAACCCAGCACAGTATTTTGACCAAAATATCACTTTTAAAAACTAGTCTGGATTATAATAATTATATAACTTAGATAATAATTTAAAACAAAAAGTATAACACTCTAGAAGTTACATTACAAAAAAAATCAGATATACAAAAACTTTTTACCCATTCGACCCATTTCCAATTTAGCTATATAGATTTTGTATACCCCCTTTTTGACCATTCAGAGATAGAATAAATAAATAAATAACCCTAACCCTAATCAAGTCGTATATAATTAAAGCCCCCCCCCCCCCCCCCCCCCCAAACCCAACCTAATAACTTGCACAGTATTTTTAAAAAAGCTAGCGAAACTGGATCACCTTTCTTTGAAATCATCAGTGGGCTGGATACACTCAAAAACCTCTACATCAATTTCAGATGCCAAAATTTGCAGTATTAAGTAAAGAAAATTGGTCCTTCCCGGGCGATTACGTCCCAGCAAAATTTCAAAGCCACTTCTCCCTGAAGATGCTAAAAAAGCTAACAGAATGATTGCATTCCGTTTAAGTTTCAAGACCTGAATGTTTTAAAAATATGTAAGGAAACTTCAGCTCTCAAAAAAATACATTCCATGGAGTTAAAGCACTTAAGATGGTGAAGCTAATGAGATTTAGTGAGAGTTAGTAACTCTCTTCTTAATCTTGAAGCAATACTGTGCTATTAATTAATTTATAAGTTAAATCAACTTCACCAATGCTATATAAAATATACTTGAACAAGACTTTGGTACCATGCTTTACAGGTTTTAATAAATATACATCCTAGCGATAATTATAATTTGAAAGAATGCCTTTAATTCGTGTTGACTCAAAATTTAACTTAATTTATAAAACTAGGTTCAAATTAAGAAAAGACAACCATAACTAAAAAATATATAATGTAAATCATAAACCAAAAACATAATATGATGTTTTCAAATTATACAACTTTTCTAAAATTTTTAACAGCTAATATTATAAATTAATCATATCTAACCTCTAAAAACTACAATATTTAAAGGGAGTTTGGGATTGCGTTTCGGAAGTGATATTCGGATTACTACGTTTAGATGATGCAAATAATCTGTTTTTAGTGTTTGGCAAAAAAGAAAAACACAAACGAAAGAACAACCCAGTCATTTGTAAATGGGGATATAACCATAAAGTTAAAAATATGGAAAGT
>CAJVGC010000432.1:20367879-20393357 GCA_910822075.1 Senecio squalidus | reverse complement strand
ACCTCATGAAGAAAATTCTCGGATGTTTATAAAAGTTTACGTAGTCCAAAAATGATTAGGCCATAAAACACGAAATTTACTCGTGAAGTCGTTAAGAAGCTATCTATATGTGCACCTAAAGCTTAACACAGAATCATAAATGAAACATAACTCAAAGCATACAACAACAGTATAAAGTAAATTTTAAAATTTTCAGTAAATTACGGTAACGATCTACAGGCATATTAGCTAACTAAGGACGGAGAGAGTGACGGTTGTCACACTGTTATCGAAAACAGAACTTTTAATTGTCTAATAAGTTTTACTAACTCAACAACACAAGAATACGAGATTATTCGCTAAAGCATCTTGAAGCTCATCTATCGGGAACTATATGCTTGTGCACTTAAAGCATAACACATTATCAAACACAAAACACATATCATAAACGTACATCAACATGGTAATAGGCAAATTTTAAAATGTTAGTAAATAACGGTAATGAACCACAGGCATACTAGACTAACTAGGACAGAGAGAGTGACGGTTGTCACAGTATCCCCACTTAAGAGAATTTCGTCCCGAAATTTAGGTGGAAAGTACCGTCACGAAACAAATCATTGAAAGATAAGAGCACACTATCAAGGAGTATAATATCATCATACGATTCGAATAAAATTGTGACAAAGGAATTGTTTAAGAAAAGGTACCAGCGTCGACATTCGGATCCTGTTGCGCCTCCGCAGCTCCCAGCATGTATGCTCTAGCACGAGCACGAGTGTTCGGACCACCCAGATTTCCTTGACTTCTCTGAGTGTTCTGGGTTAGTGTGACCAACAGTCCCCTGCTTATGAGGACAATCTCAAAGAAAATGACCGACATTCCCACAACCAAAGCAAACATTAGGCCTTACTGCGTTAACGGGCACGACAACAGTAGGCCTGGAACGGCATTCCTTGGCTAAGTGGGCCCTCCTACGACATTGTGAACAAGTGCATGGCATGTGCTCCTCATGGTGCTGATTACATTTTAGGCAGAGAGGAAATGTACCATTATACACAGATGTCGAACCATTGCTTAAACCACGTTTTGACTTTCTTCGACTTTTCTTGCTCCGCGTCACTGCGATCCTTCCACTCCCATCCGAAAATACACCGTCTCGAACCAAATCATTGTTGATAGCTCCATCCCGCTGAATAGCACTCTGAATGGTGGGAGGATCAATACCCCTCAAAGAGCGAGGAACCTCAGGGTGCAAACGGTAGATAAAACGCTCGATTCGTCGAGACTCCAGAACTACCATCCGAGGACAGAGAAGTGCTAGCTCATGAAAACGATCGGCATAGGCAGCAAGATTAACTCCTTGCATGGTATGATCTCAAAATTTCCACCTCCAATTTCTTCATCTCATTACGAGGACAAAACTCTTCTAGCATAAGAGCTCTCAGATCATCCCAAGTCATTCCCAAAGCGGCTTCCCTGCCTCTAGCCCGAAGTTCTGAATTCCACCAAGTGAGGGATTTTCCCTTAAGGAGATGTGTAGCGTACCGAACCCTGTTCTGATCACCGCAGTTGCTGATGTCGAACACTGACTTAGCCTGTTCGAACCACTAATTAACAATAAGGGCCCCACCCTTGCCATCGAACTCCGTGGGCTTATAGTTTAGAAAATCCTTGTAAGTGTCAGCCTTAGGGGGTTGATTGGGTTGGTTAGGCTGATTCTGGTGATTTTGCATTGCAGTGGTGACCTGTTCCACGATCGCAGGTACAACAACAAATAACTGTTGTGCGATCAGAGCTTTAATCTGGGCCGGAGTAAGGGGAGGCATCTACACAAGAAAGGAGTAAGCATACGTTAACATAACAGAATCGTGAATTTTAAGTAAGGGACATGATCAACAATTTAACCATGAGAACTTTTGGTATGTTTTGTATCATAACTACAAACATGGTCATGTAAACATATATATGAATAGCTATGGATATAATTACGTTGTACACCCATAATTATATCCACCTCATCTCATATACATGTTCGCTCTCCATGTTCATTATCATAATACTAACATATACAATTTAAGGATTGAAAAGTGAGAGTTTAATCAAGATTCAAATAGTATCAAAAGATGTTATTAAGAAACATAAATGTAAAGAGTAAATCAAATAAGGAATTATTCCATCTCGAAAAGCTGGTATTGGTCGTCGTCTTCCTTAGGCGAATGAGTCGTCGCGTGCGAGTAGTGAGACGTAAAGAAATAAATGAAAAGATCCTAAAAAGAATCTATTTGAGGACTCCTAGTTATAGTCTAGGCCAAACCACCTATTTCTCTATAACCATGTGCTCTAATACCAATCTGTCACACCCCACCAGTGGCGGAAACGCAGGGTATGGCCGATTGGCGATCGTCATAACACATTAGTAAATAAAGATAGTCTATATGATAAATAAAATATAGTATGTCATGACGTCGCCATGTCTAAGGTAAAAACCCTTGGTACACGAATACGTCAATCACTACAAGCAAAATATCCAACCAATCAAACAACAAATCAAATTTACTTAGGCATGCAAGCCAGAAATAAATCCAAGATAACAATGTCTAAATAAAAAGCCACAATGCAATGCAAGTCCAAGTCTTCTAGAGTCCAGTCCCAAGCTAAGTCCTATGCCTACTCATTATCTGAAAGTAAAGCTTAAAAGTCAACATAAAGTTGTGTGAGTTCATTGAGAAGTTTATAAAAGATTAGTAAGCAAACCATATATCATAAAGTAGTAGTGTATAAAGATGTGTAACAAATGCATGTAAGTAATAAAACAATCCACATGATAATCCGTAGTAACCACGCTACCGATCGACAAGTACATTATGTCGATGATACATGCATTGCGCATAGTCAGATACACTGACAACATCCTGTAGTAGTCACGCTACTGTGTATCAACAAGTCCATTCTGTTGATACGCTTGTAACATCAGCTAGATGTATCATAATGTACAAGTAAGATTCACAACCAATGTCCCATAAAAGTTTTGAAAAGATGCATTTTGTTTGTTACACGATTTTATGATTTCCAAATACAATGAGTTTCTATAAATAGGAAGTTTCCAATAATAGCAAGTTTCCATAAATAGAATATCTATTTATAGTAAGTTTCCCAAAAGTAGTAAGTTTCCAAAAATGGAAGGTTTCTATAAATATAAATATCTATTTATAGTAAAGTGATGAATCAGTTTATTCAAAATTCGTTTTGGTTGAGCTTTACTTTCCCCCAATTTGTTTAAACATATAAAACAATAAAAAGTGGGGCAATGAACTCACCTCTAGTATAGAAAAAGGTGACACTACTTAAGCAGTATAGATATGTGTCTAAAGATGGTAGGTCACAAGCTAGTTCCGACACGATGAGCTTCCCTGTACGTTTCCTTATTAAGGTTTTAATCACATTTAGTGTTTGTTTAGATGTGTCCAAAAATCCGTTTCATATTACTCATTAACTTGGACGAAACGATAGATTTAGATATGAAAGTTAAAAATTCAGCAAGTACCCCCGGTTACTAAAACTGTCATAACTTGAGTTTGAAAAGGAGTTAGATGTTGAATCTTATACGCTCGGAAAGTACACTCAAAAGGATACAACTTTGATTTCCATGTCTCTTAACAAAATGTTGCTATTTGAATAGGTTTAGAAAATATGTATCTGTAAATGTGTGAGCCTACGGGGTCGCACACATTGACATTTAGACACGATTATACTAATTATTAATTAAATGAGTTAATTGTAATAATTAATAAATAGGAGGATGTATTATGTAATTATGGATGTTTCCTAAGTATAATACAACTTGTTTTCC
This sequence comes from Senecio squalidus, assembly GCA_910822075.1. Lineage (NCBI taxonomy): Eukaryota > Viridiplantae > Streptophyta > Magnoliopsida > Asterales > Asteraceae > Senecio > Senecio squalidus. The sequence continues at coordinate 20,389,525 of CAJVGC010000432.1, read as the reverse complement.
AAGACATTGTTTGGCTATATAGGGAACATCAAGTCCCTTATTTTTCCTACACCAAATCGATTAGGCTTTCACCTAAATCGATTTTTTTCAGCTTCTTTCCCTAGTCGATCGGCCAAGCACCCAAACAAGGGTTTCAGTTTGTTTTGAAGTTCGAACAACAAGGGTTTCGAATACCTAGGAGGTGTAGTTCGAGCAGACGGTTTAAGCAAGCAAGCTAGACAGGAGTTGTGGTGATTATAACGTGTACTAGCGTACAAGTCTGTTGCTAAAGAAGGTGTCGTGTACAAGCATGTAGATGGATCTCACTATAAATCCTAAACGAGGTAAATCAACAACAAAGGTACAATTCTTAACTTAGTTAATAATGATTATGTTTTTTATTCTAACTGTCTTCCGCTGCATGTTGTTTGACAATCTAGTTAGATGTATACCTATACAAAACAGACCAGAGAGTAACTTATGAATCCATGAACATGGAACAATGAATATGAATATAAACAATAGCTTTTACAACATGACTCGAATAAAGGTTTTTAAATATCAAACGATTGCATAAAATACTCAAAAACTCCAGATCATAACTTTAATATATAAGTAAGAACTTCACTATTTAAAATTTTCATTTTAACACTTTTAAGTCATACAACAAGTGTACACAAATTCGGATATAGAAGACAATACGAAAACGCAAATCAGAACCACGTTCACTAAAAGTCTGTTTTAAGGAGTTTGACTAAAAACTAGACTACGATCCTTACGCTTTTGAAAACTATACTCAGACGGCGATAATATGGACATAGGACTCTATCAGTTTGAGAGATTTATCACCAAGTTAAGATTGTTACAAAACAGACTACATAATATGTCCAAAATACTAATTTTCATAAGTTGAGTTTTAAAACAAGTTTAAGGAATCCAACGAGTACACAAATGATCTAGACCCTTATGGTGATAATAATAATTAGTTTTACAATATGATTACATTTTCTAAATAGTTACACAAATTTAAGTTGTAATAACCTATCAATATCATTTCCAGAATTTCAAATTTGACCCCCGCTTACTAAGTTACAGTTTCTGAGAGTTTGACAAAGAATTGGTCAACAAGACTTATATTTCCAGAAAGTAGATTCCGAGAGCTATAAAATTGTTTTAGACTACAGTTAAAAATATGAAACCATTTGAGAGATATCGGTCGTATAAAACAAGTCAAATTTTAGATCAGCAAGTTATTAACATTACACGTATATAGACCTTTTAATTAGGGGTTTTAAGTGACGATTTGTATAAGAACTTGTATGAACGATTTTAATGATGATGTAACAATTTATGAATGATCCAAGATCAGATTTAATCACAAACATAACCATACACAAAATCAGAATATTTACGTATAATTATATGAACAAAATGAATTGGTTAGATCATAAACACAATCATACATACCACGGCTGATCCAAGGATGATGAATGCTTGATTAGGGCTGAATAGAGATGATGAATAATCGAATAAAACTCAACAAATGATCCCACACAAACACAACCGTTGAATACAACAATGAACAACACAAATCACAACTCAGAAAATGATGATGAGAATTTCGGCTTAAGATGAAAGAACACAAACCTTGACCAATGATTATGATGATCAAATAGATGATGGATGATGAAGGTAACCAACAATGGACTCCAAGAGAACGAAAATGGCTGCAAGAAATGGATGGCTTCGGCTGCTAAGGGAGAAAGAGGGTGACAGTTTTGAGGGGGGGAATTAAGGTTAGGGTTTTGATATAAGTACAATAAATATGAGTGTATTAGGTTTATAATCTGGTTATGGGGACTCCAGGTTCGACATATAGCATACCTAAGCTAACCCAAGTGACTCAAGACTCGGCTAAGCTCGAAAATGATTAACCAACAAAACTGGACAAACCACCCGTTGCGTCGCTATACACAACAACTACGGCACAGTGGGGAAATTTGCAAACCCATTTTGTTTATTTCGCGACGACGCCCGGATGCAGAGATAACAAGATAGACGTAATTCGGGGCTATGATTTAAGTATAATTTGTTTTGGTATCGAAAACGAAACTCTTAATTGTCTAGTAAGTTTTACTAACTCAATAATACAAGAATACGAGATTATTCGCTAAAGCATCTATCGGGAACTATCTACTTGTGCACCTAAAGCATAACACAATATCAAACGCAAAACACATATCATAAACGTATATCAACATGGTAATAGGCAAACTTTAAAATTTCAGTAAATAACGGTAATGAACTACAGGCATACTAGACTAACTAGGGACGGATAGAGTGACGGTTGTCACAATAAATTTTACATCATTGCATCATCGTTAAAATTTGTTGTATTATAGGTAAAAAAAGTTATTTTATTATAGATATTGTATTCATTGTTAAATTTTTATTGCATCATATTAAAAATTTTTGTTGAATCATATGTTTATAAAAAAATCTCGAAAAAAAAGAATTTCGAAAAAAAAAATTCTAAAAAAAAAGATTAAATTAAAAAAAAAAAAAAGAGAATGATGTGGATAGTTGAAATACCCATATTACTCTTTGAAGGGTGGGAAAGGTCATCACACATGTCATCTCCACCATGCTTCCTACCATTTTCTTGGTAAACATCCTTTTGACTTGATCATAACTCTTAATCGTCATATCCCATTTATATATGCCTAGTAATAAACTCGCGCGATGTCGCGACGATAATAAATTGTTTGAATTTTCGGTGAATAATTTTCTTCGGTGGTACATATTTTATTAGTTTCGGTTTGTAAACATTTAATTAGTTTTAAAATTCTAAAGATTAACTCCACTTATTTGAAATTTTACACAATAAAATTGATTGTTTTAAATTTATAAAAAAAAAAAACTCAATTACTTAAATTTTTAAGTATATATGGTAAGTGTGTTATAGAGTTGTATTTTAATTATTTAATAGTTAATTAATTAAAAGGGTAAATTAGTAATATTATCATGCTTAAATTTCAACAGTAATACCAAAATGCTTTATAATGTACATAGATTATAGTTAAAATTACATTACAAATATATATATACACGGATGGTTCGGTTTTTTCGACCGGTTTTTCATTGAAAACTGTAAACCGGTTTTCTTAATTTATAAACCGTCTGGCCGGATTTTAATTTATAAAACCGGACTGAAGAAACTTGTTTGGCCAGTTTGGTCCGATTTAACGAATTCGTGTACACACCCTATCATGAACATATACTTCGTATAGTGTTAACTTATGTACAAAACAATAACCATATCCTCGATTACACATAATTATCAACACTCTAATAGAAAAGTTATTATTGACATGTTAATTTGTTTTTTCTTGTATTATAAGATTTTATAAAGTCATATATAACGTAAAAGTTTTGATAGTAAAGTTTCAAAGTTTGATGTGGATGGTAATTTAAAATTAAAATTTTTTTTCTTTTCTTTTTTCAAACAAATTTGAATGATATTAAGAAAACCTAAAGGTTGAGTGGAAGTGGAATTGTAGGAATGGCGGACGATGAAGATTTTGAAATCTGGGATGATGATTTTCTTGAAAAAGTAATTGAACGAACTGAAGCCGCTGTTTGTTCATCCGCCTCAAACCCTACTACTTTTCATCCACCTCTCATCAGTTATTCTCCTCCTAGAGAATTATCTCAGATAGTAAACGAATACTCTTCTGTTTCGGTTCGTTGTCCGAAACAACAGCAGCAGCAGCAGCAGGAAATCAATCGATTCAAGGTATTCTTTTTTTAATAACACTATCAATTATGTTCATGAATTTACTTTATTTTTTCTCAGATAGTAAACGAAAACTCTTCTGCTTCGGTTCATTGTCCGAAACAACAACAGCAGCAGCAGGAGATCGATCGATTGAAGGTTTTCTTTCTTTTTCAACCATGCTATCAATTATGTTGTTTCTTGGCCATGAATTTACTATATATATATTTGCAGAAAGAGTTGGGCAAAGTCTCGAAGCTGCTTACTAACCTGGTATGTTCTATCCATTCTAAATATTTCGTAACACTTTTTAATCATTTGTTGAGTGAAACTTTTCTAGGAACAAGAATGTGTTGAGCTTCGGAAGGATAAAGAAAAGCAGCATCTTACAAATGCTCAACCTTTCAGTACAAACAAGTGAGTAATGCCTTTCTTTATCCTGTTGGGGCCATTTGCCGGATTAAAGAGTCATTACCCAAACATACAGCTCAGATTATTCTAACATTCGATATCTATTTGTTTTTAATGGATCATGGATTTATATACTCTTTAATTTGCAACTACTCAAGAGGCTAACTTATAGCTGTTGAAGCTGAAAAGGTTTCAGCTTCGATGTCATATATCATTCATGTAATATGTGTTAATAATTTCTGACAGTTGGCATCATAATTTTATTTATTATATACATTTAACCAAATTTATTCGGTAGGTAGGTGTTACATATTATGTGATAAAACGTCATTTTTGTCTAAATGTTCAATTCTCTAGTTTATTTGAGAGCTTTTGCTATAGGTTTTTCAGTCCTATCATGTTTATGGTAATTCTAATCTGCAAAGCATTATTTATGCTAAGATGTTTATTTTGTTAACTTATGTATAACATCAATCACTTATATGCTACTAAAAGTTTTCAAGAGACCTTGTTAACATGAAACCATCAAGTTTTTTATTATGTTATTGTGTACAGTGGTATGATATATTTTCCAATATTTAAACTAGTTAATGTGGCAGGAAAAATAAAGAACCTATTGAAGACCCATCTGTCATTCGTCGAGGGACTAAAGGTACTCGGATCATTTAGCTGTTCAATTTTTATTTTTTTATTGAATAGTAGTTGACGATGAACATAAACAGGTCACATGGGTAAAAGTAAAAAAATAGTTAAAGTGGGAACGAGTCAAATGGGTCGATTTGATAATAAAACCATGTTGTCATTGAAACAAATCTAGTTTTGTAATAGTATTTGGCATACTAGTTAAAGTTTTTGCTCATAAAACTATTTTGGGTCAAGCCCTCCCAATTCCAACCGCACCAAAAGTTTAATATTGTCACGTGAATCCATTACCCAACCCGCCACTTGGCCACCTTTACTAATGTGGCTTCTACTTTTTGCTGTCAATTGTTTTTTCATCATTTTTTTGGTTTCTAATAGGTGCAATCTCCTGCAAGGCGGTGGGTGTTCAGACTGATGACCAGGCCATATTGACTGACTGGACGATTTATGAGAAGTTTTCAGTTTCACGAAAGTTGTCGGACATTTGGGATCTAGGATGTGAACAACAACCAAGAACTAACCTCATTTCCATGCTGTTTGTGGCTTGTGAAGCGGATTTACAGTTCCTATTTGGAAGCTTAGGTTTAAACATTCCATCTAAAAAGACCTCAACTAAAATGGACATAGATCCGAAACATTGCATTCAGGCTGTTGAAGCAGAAAAAGTATCTCATCTCTACATAACATTAACAAAGGTAGGTATTATAGTAGATTTATGTTTTTTGGTAACATCTCTGCAATGTTTGTGTTACTTTGGGCTTATTTTTTATGTTCTAACATGTCTTATCATTTTATTTTCTGTTTAGAGAAGTATAAGTCTATAATTATTATGTGTCTTTTCTCACCAGTTTATGATTATAACCTGTGCAGACTAGTTATGATATAAAAAGATTGGACGATTTGTTAGAAGCATTGGTTGATCTCTGCTGTCTTGAAAACGTGAGTCCGATTTTACTATCTGACACTTGTCATAGCTTGCGTTTATCATATTAAGTTCTTTATTTGAGTATCAATACATTTTGTTTCTGGATACCTTAAAAAGCAAAGTGTAGTTAAAAGGGAGGCCTTGAGTGTATGTTTGAACTTTGAAGAAAATCTTATTCGTTGAATTTAAATTTTTTTTCTCTAAAGTATATGTAATATTCTACTTTTGGCCAAAGAGTAACTAGAATTATTTTCTTCGTTACTACAATACTGGTTTATTTTAATAATTAATATTCTCTCCGTGCTGAGGACTTGAGATTTAATCATCTTCATTCTTATTTTCCGTTGCTTAAAAGCTCATTTTTTTTTCTTCAACAGACGATGATTATTCACAGATCTCTTTGTGTCCTGCATGTAGTTTTGAAACACATTTTGAGTATGGAAAACAGATCGTACTGCAGGTATAGCCCCTTTATCTCTTTAAAATGATGTTTCACTATACCAATTGTTTTTTATTAATATTCCCTCGAGCTCTTTGTCTACTGCATATTTGATGCTCATATGTTCAGGTTACCGTTTTTGTTGTTGTTAAAGGTGGCTTATTTGTTTGCCTCCTCTTCCCAAGAAAAAGCAACAGTTTACTTTTTGTTTTCCCCCAAAAATGTAATATCCTCTAATTTAATCCAAATATACATTTCTCTTTTTCAGTAACCATCACAAGATATTCGTAACGTTGATTATGGTTTGCACGTTTATTATTTGTTCTTATCAGAAAGGCATTTTAGATATTTGATCATTGTCAACAGAAATAATTAAACTATGAGGCTAGTAAAATGTTGCATTTTTAGGGTGTATGAGAAACTTAGAACCCCAAAGAAAACGTTAATTGCAATAAATGGTCAAACAAAATGCTTGAAAACTATCTAACCTTTTTCTTCCTTCAGAGAATGGTGTTTATGAGTAACATCATATTTTTTAGTAAGTAGGAAACTTTTATAGTATGTTCAACAAAAAAAAGCTCGTGTCATATTTATGGGTTTCACAATATGTTGAACAAATAAGGCCTGTGTCATATTTATTAGTTTTATAGTACGCTGAACATAAAGGCTCGTCACATTTATTGATCTGATCGCTTAATGACTAATATATATGAATTTATGATTGTTTTATGCTATGTCCTGTACTTGGCTCTTTTGGTTGATCCCTTAGGATGCAAATCACTATGTCTCTGTTCGTTTTTTTGGTATTCATCTCCAGTCTAATTATTTTACCCTCGGATAAACCCCAATATTGTTGCAGCTAGTAGAAACGGAATTATTGAGATAATGCAGAATCCGTTTATCAATTTATCCAAACCTTACTAACTAATCATGTGGTGAACTAGTCCTGTGACTCCCTATATAATTTATAGACGAATGAGTTTTGCTTAATGTCTAATAATCCCCACTAATTTTTAGCTCTCTGCTCATTAATTAAGTTGAGATATGATTTTTCTATTCATTTTAATATCTTTCGTGTGGGTCATGATGCTCTCCACCTTATGAACTCTGATTTGATCTTTCCAGTGTACTGTGCTCAGGGACAATGTCATTGTTAATGACCCTTCCACTTCTTATAGAAGCTTCGAAAAACATTCTGAATTGGGACATCTGTTGTGGGAGAATAGCAATGAGACCTCTAATCGACATCATCAAGTTCCCAAAAAGTTAAAACGTGCTAAGAAGGTTTGGAACAAGGACAGCTTGAGTGATGATTCTCAGCCGTTGATTTCTTGTTCAAAGTGGTTTTCTCTTTTTCGAATGATGCATCAAGTTGTTATAAGACATAGTGAAGATAGTATAAGAGTGGAGTTGGTTTCTATCATGAATATTCTTCTTTTAAGAACCGATGCTTATGTGGAAAGGGAGATGTAAGTGTCATGGTCTAAATGATTTTTGGTAGATGTGGCAAAATGGGTGGGTTTGTTAACCGCTCAAACTATAAGTCATGGTATCCGTTGGGTTGACCGGAAGCATTTTTTTTCCAAAAGATTTATATTTTCGTAATGATGTTTTTGAGAAAATGATTTAGGAAGTTTTATGCATTAAATTTTTGACTCACATGCCCTGTAAAATTTTGTTGCCTATTTACCCTTTTGAAATAAAAAATATTTTGAATTCCTCTATAAGTAAATACTTCGTATTTTCCACCTCTGCTGTTTGGCTTCTCACATTTAGTTATACCTTTCCTCAAGTTTTCTGTATAATTCTACTCAAGGTAGGTATGGAGATATGTCGATCTTTCAATGTATCTCTGAGCTGTTAAGAAAAGAAGTTGGGGTTGGTGTGCAAAAGCAAACTGTACATCTTCTATACCTCCTGCTAAATTGTAAGTTCATCTCTTCATCTCAATTTATTTTACAAACTTTCCAAGGAGTGACATAATTGTTTCCAATTTTAATCATTTTGATAGAAAAGCTTACTAGATTTGAAATAACAACACTGTAGGAAATTGTTGGTGAATTAATTATTGTGGTATGATTCTGAGACAATTAACTTTATTTCTTGTCGTAGGTTATTTCTTGATTTTCTTAATAATAATAAAGGTTCTGTGATGTGAGGCTGTTCACTAAAGCCAAAACGTGACATGAAAACCTGCGTATTTTAATTTATCTATGATGTTATGTACTTCCCAATAGAAGTATGGTTTATGTGTAGGTATCATTACATGTGATTCCTTAAGTTTTCTGTGGTTTGTGGTTGAACTTAAAAACTATTCACATGCACACACTGAAATTTAATTGGTCATTGCAACCATGTGCGAACTTTCTTATATTGATATTGACCCACGGACATGGGGTTTCATTCTTTTGAAATTTTATCTTTAGTGTATCTATTACGGCAAACACAATAAGAAACCCAACATAGTTCGTTAAATAAAGACTCTAATTGGTTGCAGTTTGTTGAAACCTCTGTATACGTACATGCTAGGTAGCAATTTGTACCCTTGGGCATTTTTGGGTTATGGACTTGTGCCTGCTAAGTAGCTATTATATTTCTTATTAAGGTTACTCTTTGACATTACTTCCATTAATATTATTACCAGCAATTGATGTGTTGTTGTGTAAAGGTCCAAATTTAATGTCGAGGTTCTGTTCTTGTAAAGAAGAGGGGACAACTGAAGGTCCAACCCCAAATGCCAAAACTGCCCCTGACTTTCAAGGCGCGGTACTTGATGGTGTAGCTAACTGTTTATCTTGTCGTGGAAATGGTGCACCCGTTACCTTGGTAGGCAATGTTTTATCCCTGATCCTCTCTGATCTTTGGTCTATGACTTTCCATATTTTTAACTTTATGGTTATATCCCCATTTACAAATGAGTGGGTTGTGCTTTCGTTTGTGTTTTTCTTTTTTGCCAAACACTAAAAACAGATTATTTGCATCATCTAAACGTAGTAATCCGAATATCACTTCCGAAACGCAATCCCAAACACCCTTTAAATATTGTAGTTTTTAGAGGTTAGATATGATTAATTTATAATAGTAGCTGTTAAATATTTTAGAAAAGTTGTATAATTTGAAAACATCATATTATGTTTTTGGTTTATGATTTACATTATATATTTTTTAGTTTATAGTTGTCTTTTTCTTAATTTGTAACCAGTTTTATAAATTAAGTTAAATTTTGAGTCAACACGAATTAAAAGCATTCTTTCAAAATTATATAATTATCGCTAGGATGTATATTTATTAAAACCTGTAAAGCACGGGTACCAAAGTCTTGTTCAAGTATATTTTATATAGCATTGGTGAAGTTGATTTAACTTATAAATTAATTAATAGCACAATATTGCTCCAAGATTAAGAAGAGAGTTACTAACTCTCACTAAATCTCATTAGCTTTACCATCTTAAGTGCTTTAACTCCATGGAATGTATTTTTTTGAGAGCTGAAGTTTCCTTACATATTTTTAAAACATTCAGGTCTTGAAACTTAAACGGAATGCAATCATTCTGTTAGCTTTTTTAGCATCTTCAGGGAGAAGTGGCTTTGAAATTTTGCTGGGACGTAATCGCCCGAGAAGGACCAATTTTCTTTACTTAATACTGCAAATTTTGGCATCTGAAATTGATGTAGAGGTTTTTGAGTGTATCCAGCCCACTGATGATTTCAAAGAAAGGTGATCCAGTTTCGCTAGCTTTTTTAAAAATACTGTGCAAGTTATTAGGTTGGGTTTGGGGGGGGGGGGGGGGGGGGGGGCTTTAATTATATACGACTTGATTAGGGTTAGGGTTATTTATTTATTTATTCTATCTCTGAATGGTCAAAAAGGGGGTATACAAAATCTATATAGCTAAATTGGAAATGGGTCGAATGGGTAAAAAGTTTTTGTATATCTGATTTTTTTTGTAATGTAACTTCTAGAGCGTTATACTTTTTGTTTTAAATTATTATTTAAGTTATATAATTATTATAATCGAGACTAGTTTTTATAAGTGATATTTTGGTCAAAATACTGTGCTGGGTTAACCCGTCTCAAATCTTAATCAGTAAATTAACTATTCTGACCCAAACCCATTCTGATTTGATAACCCATCCAATTTGTTGACTCCAATCAGATGCTTTTACTATTGTTGACGATTTCTCATAATGTAATGTTGTTTTTGCAGAACATTGCTAATTCGCGAGGCACTGATTCTACTGAATAGACTTGTGTCGAGTTCCCAGTACTCAACACCGGTTTTGCGTGCTCTTACAAGTAGAAGAGACATGGCCATCTTGGCTGTTGACATTGCTAGCAGGTTATCAAGGAAAAACAAATGGTCACATCAGTCTGACACCATGATCAGGCAGATGAGGGAATCAGAGATTATGGAGTTAGGTCGGATTTTCAAAAAGAGAGTGTTTACATTCTTAGGAGATGCCAATGCATCAGAGAAATAATGTTTTTAGTAAACGGTTGGGTAGGTTAGAATGGAACGATGACATTGCCCAAAGGGTGAACCGCATTCAAAGATGTTTTTTGGTAACAGTTTTCCATTTCATACCATAAGATGTACCACTGTTGTAACCTATATACTAGTGATTGTATAGAAGGTATTCTTGTATATATTGCTGGTTGAAAGATACATTTATCCATGAATTAATTTGTTGATTCTCATGACTCTGTATTTGGCTATTTGCTACCTTGATCCGTAATATAAGCTACTATCTTATTTGAATGTAGGCAGATTAAAGGACATAAGAATTACAATTTGGTTAATAAAATTTGGTCAACAGACATCCAAAGATATATTTGATTGTGGGGATTCTAGTTCTTTGAGATGGATAAAACTCTTATAACATTGAAACTTATTTGATGGCACATGAAACTACTCCATGGAAAATAGTACCCTACATCTCTTATTCAACTTATTTCAAACTTACAAACCATAATACATCAACTTATTTGAGCTTCAGCATTACAACTAATCCACACTCAACATGAGCAAAATTTTGAAGAATATATCTATGGAAGAGATTGTTGGGGTTTTGTAATAGTATTATTTTATAAAAATATAAAACCCTAAACATCGATTCTATAATTCAATGTCATTTCAAAGTTTCTTTCTACTCTCACTTTAAACTCTTTTGTCATCTCATTGTTGCTTAATACACTATCCGTGTCTCAAATCCTACATTGCAGGCCAGACCTAACTCTATATATGTCCAAACCTAACTCTATGCATGCCGAAAACTATTTAGTTGCATACAATTAGTTAATTTTAAAACAACTTCAATACATTAGGAAGGTGTTTGTTTTAGCTTATATAAGGACTTATAAGGTTATTAGATTATGTAAGGTGACGTAGGACATTGTGTTACAATGTATTACAATTTCAACGAGTACGGGGGTTTGTGTGTAGTGATATTAGACGAAAGACATAAGTACAATAGACGTTGGTGGTAACAGTAGTGGTAGTCGATGTTTTTTACAAAAGATGTTGGAAATAGAAGTGGCGGTAGTTATATCTACCTAGATAGCCTACGATAATTGCTACTTGTTGTTACAAAAGAGCTATCCTACGATAATTTTTAGTTGTCATTACAAAAGAGCTAGTTATATAGGCTGCTGGTTCTTCTTCACATCGTCGGGTGGTTATTCTAGGAATCGTTCGCGTTTTGTTGGATTGACGCTCTGCAGTTTGTCTGTAAAGCATAACTATATTTTGTTAGATTTTGTGACAACCGTCAAATTTCAGGTGCTCTTTACGCTCTATGTCTCTCGTTTTGTCTATTGTGTCTTTAAATTGAATCTTTACCGGAAACGCGCTCGTGTTGGAAACACAACCGGAATCAATTTATATAAGTCCTAATACCAAGAAAACACCTAATGAACTTTCCTAAGTTCATAATGTGACCTAATTAAGAACTTTTAGTTAACGAAAGGGTCCAACGAAACAATAACGCAAAGATAACAAAAACAGCAAAAATCAAAATTTTGTTACAAAAGTGGTCCAGAACGGCGCACAGTGACTTTGTGCGCCGTCCTGGAGGACTAACTCCGAATTTTTTTGAAAATTCTGCATGTCTCGATTTCCACCAAAACTTAAACCAATCCCAAACGGTTTTCAACCATCATTTACTGTCAATGCCTGTCCCAAGACTTCCCCTTTACTCATTTCACTATTTCCTTTTCATTTTTCTTTTCTTCTTTCATTTTTACAAACTTTAAACAAAAACACACACAGTTTTCTCTCAAATCCTCCCAAGAACCTCCCTCTTTCCAGTGATTTACAGCCATCAAACACCATTTTTAATCCATCAAAATCGTCCAAATCATCCAAAGAAGCAAAAGGAACTAAAAGATTTCGGCTAAGGACCATTTTTGTAAGGATTTTCGGAGCTCAAACATCACCAAATCATCATCCAAGCGATTTCCACCGGTAGATTTCTTTTAAATTACTGTTTTTATGTAAATAACATGTGACAACCGTCAAATTCTAGGTGCAATTTATGCTCTATGTCTCTCTTATTGTCTACCGTTACCTTTAACTGATCAATAACCGGATACGCGACAGTGTCGGAATCACAACCGGAATCAATTTATATAAGTCCTAATGCCAAGAAAACACCTAATGAACTTTCCTAATTTCATAATGTAACATTCTTTAAAACATAAATTAACAAAAAGGTCCAACGAAGCAAAAACGTAAAAACAAAAAATCAGAAAATACTGATTTTGGACTAGGTGCGCAGCACCTAATGTTTTGGTGCGCAGCACCTAGTGCCAGAATTTCAAAAAAATTACACTTTCAGTCCTTGCCTCGTTTTTACAAAAACTAAAAACCAATCCCTCACGGGATTTGACTGCCAATACTGCATTTTTACAGCCCCTAGGCCCTATAATTGTTTACTTCACCTTTTCCCTTTCATTTTCATTTGTTTTTATTATAAACAAACACACACATACACCATTTCCTTAACTCTCTCTCAAACCCATCTTCTTCTCCACTAAAACCAGTAAAATACAGCCATCAAACCCACCAAAATCACCATCTAAAAACGTTTTAACATCAAGAGGAAGAAAAGGGATCAAAGGATTTCGGTTAAAAAGCTTATTTCACCATTTTTGGAGCTCAAAACACTTCTAAGGCATCATCTAAGCATTTGCATGTATACGCCTTTACTTCAATGGTATACGCCTTTACCATTTTTTTTTTATTATAATCAACTGCATGTATGATCTAAGCCATAAAAACAAGTTTTGATGAAGTTTTATAACCATTTTTATACAAAAACGGGTTTTTAATTAATGATGCTTAGATCTTCAAATTTATGGTTAAAAGTTAATAAACTGATATAATGATGATTAATAAGGTTTATACCGATTGCATGTCAAGATCTATCACTTACATAAACGATTTTGCAAGAAAAACTCAAAAAGGGGAAGAACAGCAGGGCAGGTGCGCAGCACCTATGCCCAGGTGCTTAGCACCGGCCTGCTGTCCTTCCCGAAAATTGTCGTTTTGGCCGTTTGAAGCTTGGTTACGCAATCTGACTTTTGAGACTTGACATCTGGGACTGAGTTTGGTAAAAATGAACATATTGGTGACTTGTATTGGACTTAATTGACTAAGATAAACATGTTTGAAAACGTTATGTATATATATGTGTATTGTAAGCGGGAAAGTGGTTGATATTTTTGGACATAGAATTTGGGCGCGGAAGCGCTGCCCAAATTTTGTTAGAAAATATAAAACACTTGGGCAAACAAAACATATTCAACATAATAACAATAACATCAACTTTGGACTTTTTGACTAAAACAAAACGTTAACCGTTTCGGATTATATTGGACAAAATGGACCTTGACACTTAAAGTTTGACTAAAAATTTACTTATATTACATAATATAACACAAATTTCATTTATTATATCTTAGGTATAATAACTTAATATAATAATAACACTTGAACAAATCTTGGTATCCTTAGGCGTTCGGTGATTCCCGGCTCTCATTTCCGACCATTTTTCCAAGTTCTTATCTTCGCAACCCGTGAGTTACACCCCTCCTTACTCTTGCATTTTAAGTACTCTTTTTGGGAGAAACATGAGATCAAACTCTTTTGTGAACAAACTCTTTATGTGAAACTATTCTTCGTGCTTGAATATATGAACTATTTGAACTACCTTTCTATTTATGGAAACTTTTGAACTATTTGAACTACTTTTCTATTTTTAGAAACCTCGAACTATTTGAACTACTTTTCTATTTTTAGAAACCTCGAACTATTTGAACTACCTTTCTATTTATGGAAACTTTTGAACTATTTGAACTACTTTCTATTTTTAGAAACCTTGAACTATTTGAACTTCCTTTCTATTTATGGAAACTTTTGAACTATTTGAACTACTTTCTATTTTTAGAAACCTTGAACTATTTGAACTACCTTTCTATTCTTGGAAACTTTTGAACTAAATGAGCTACTTTTGAACTTGGAACTCCTTGAACTCTTGGAACTTTGAGAACTTTTGGAACTACTTTGGAACTATTTTGTACGAACTATTTGAACTAATATGCGTAAACAACATCAATTGTTCGGATTGGCTTACTTTAGACTCCCTAGGTTTGCCTCTTTGGATATTTGATTAGACAATGATAGCTTGGTTGTATTTTGGAGCAAAAACCTAGGTGAGGATATAACGCCGTAAGTACAAACAAATGACTTTAAAAACGGAACGAACTAAATGCCCCGCAACTCTTCTTGGACTGAACTCTACACACTATTAGCACAAGCCGTTAGCATAGATTATGGGTATCGATACTTAGGCGTTCACTCCTTACCAATGGGTAGCGACCAAGGTACATATTGCTAAGTTCTCGCGAACTCGGACTCTAGACTGGAACTAGTGGGCAGGTACTTGACCAGAATCGGATTAGTGTGTAAAACTAAATCTTACGTATATTAAGCTTAGTGGTTGGTACAACTCGAGGATCATAGGTCTTTATTTACGCATATACTTACTTACTGTCTTACATATGTGGATTAATCCACCGCTAAGGTAATGACTACGAACTCTTTCGCTCGCTACGCTACTTGACTTTTGAACTTAACTTGGAACTTATTTGAACTTATTTTGAACTAATTTGGACTTGAACTTATCTTGAATTTAAATTATTCTTGAATTCTAAGCACTTAAACTTATTCGAATTATTCTTGAATTTTAAGCACTTGAACTTATCGTGAATTTCTTGACTTCGAACAAACCTTTAACTTTCACGAACTTTGGACTTGTCTCGAACTCTTATGACTTCAAATGGAAACTTTTCTTCAATCTATAAACTGTAACTCACTCACTACGTTTTCGTAGTTGACACTTTATCTCATGTTTCAGGAACTAAGAGTGAGTTATGAAGTGCATTGCTCAGGCGGGTCAAGTCTATTATGTGAAGAGTAATACGGGAAAAGACCTTTGATACTTGGGAATTTTTACTAAAATACTTTATTATGTATTTGTCGTTTTATATACTTACGGATCTTGGTTGTATCTTTCGAACATGGTTACCTTTTTAATTTCAATTTAAATGACTTGAACCGTTGACTTTTGGTATAACTCGTGAAATGATTCTTTGCTCTTCACATTCCGTGTTTCCGCTTTAGCGGGGTGTGACATAACAACTTGCATGGATGATCTATGGATTTTAAATAAGTTTTTGCAAAGATTTATAACGTTATATGTACAAAAACGATTTTTAACTGAAATATTGTTTAGATATATGTTTTTATGAATAAAAACACTTTAGAAACACTGGAAATGAAGTTTTATTAAGTCTAGACCAATTGCATGTTGAAATCCGTGGCCAAAATAGTCGTTTGCTCGAAAAATCCCGAAAAACACGACCCGTGCGCCGTCCCTGTGACCAGGACGACGCAGCGGGGTGAGTTTTGGCTTCTGTGCGCCGTCCTAAAGGTCACAACGGCGCACATGCCTGGCTGATTTTCCCGAATTACTTTATTTTGACGTTTTGAACTTGTTTGACTTGCTGACTTTTCGTAAATACTATTTTGGGACTGAGTTTGACTAAACTAATATAACGGAGACTTGTAATGGACTTTTGGAACTGAAATGAACTCGTTTGAACATAATATTGTGTTATATGTGAATTATGAGCGGTATTGACATTTGGATTTTTGGATATGAAATTCGGGCCCAGAAGCGTTGCCCAAATTTCATTAGAAAAGTCCAAACCAATTCAGCTACCAAAGTTACTCGTAACAAAATAATAATAAACGTCAAAATTGGACTTTTGGACAAACACGTAACTTTCGCCGTTTTGGGACTATTTTGGACAATATTTAACCTTGACACTTAAAGTTTACTTAAAAACTTATTTATATTATCTTAAGTATATAACATATTAAGATAATAATAATTGGACTGTTGGTATTATTAGGCGACCCGTGATTCCCGGTTTCCGCTCCGACCGATTCCCGAGTTCTTTGTCTTCGCAATCCGCGAGTTACACCCCTCCTTACTCTTACATTTTAAGTACTCTTTTTGGGGGAAACATGAGATCAAAATCTTTTGTGAACAATATCTTTTATGTGAAACTATTTTACGCGCTTGAACTTACGTACAACGTTTTGTGATCTATTTTTGGAAACTTTATGAACTTTTGAGATATTTATCTATTTTTGGAAACTTTATGAACTTTTGAGCTATTTATCTATTTTTGGAAACTTTATGAACTACTGAGCTACTTATCTATTTTTTCGGAAACTTTACGAACTTGCAACTCTTTGAACTTTTGGAACTTTGAGAACTATTGGACTATTTTGGAACTTTGCAACTAATATGCGTAGACAATATCATTTATTCGGATTGGCTTACTTTAGACTCAATAGGTTTGCCTCTTTGGATATTTGATTAGACAATGATAGCTTGATTGTATTTTGGAGCAAAACCCTAGGTGAGGATATAAACGCCGTAAGTACAAACGACCAATTTTTTAAAACAGGACGGACAAAGTGCCCCGCAACTTTTTAGAACTACTCCCTTCACACTATTAACAATAGCCGTTAGTAAATATGGGTATCGATACTTAGGAGCGGTCAATCCTTACTTAAGGGTAGCAACCTGGGTACATATTACTAAGTTCTCACGAACTCGATCTTTAGATTGGAACTAGGGGCGTGTGCTTGACCAGAAATCGGATTAGTGTGCAAAATCTTACGTTATATTAAGCTTAGTGGTTGGTACTTACTGTCTTACACATGTGGATTAATCCACCGCTGAAGTAATGACTACACACTTTTACCGCTTGCTACGCGACTTGACTTTGAACTTATCTTGAACTTTTATGAACTTTGAACTGATCTTGAACTTTTATGGACTTTGAACTTGTCTCGAACTTTTACGAACTCTAAACTCTTGACTTGAACTATTACGACAGTATATAAAATACCTTTATGCGATTACTTATCCGCTTACTCCTTTTGGAAAACTTTGTACTTATGTATATACTTGTCGAACTTTTATTAGAAACCTTTGGTCAACTTATAAACTATAACTCACTCACTACGTTTTCGTAGTTGACACTTTGTCTCATGTTTCAGGAACTAAGCGTAAGTTATGAAGTGCATTGCTCAGGTGGGTCAAGCCAATTATGCGAAGTGTACCTCGGGAAATTTTTGGGACTTTTTAATTAAAGACTTTTTATTATGTATTATGGTCTTAAACGTTGAATCTTGGTTGTATCTTTGAATTTTGTACTTTTTCAACTTTAATCTTAATGACTTGAACCGTTGGTTTTAGTATAACCCGTGAAATGATTCTTTGCTCTTCACATCTCGTGTTTCCGCTTTAGCGGGGTGTGACAGACTTGGTATCAGAGCACGGGTTATAGTGAAAACGGTTTTAAAAATTTTCAAAAAGTTTTCGAAACCAAAACTATAACCAAGGCTTTTCAGAATAATAATTTTCGGGTTCAAACTTTAGAACATTAATTTCCGCGATTGCATGGTTATCTTTTTCAACTATGCGTGACTTTGTGACAACCGTCTAAACTAAGGTCGAGAACGCTAACTTATAACTTCTAAGTGTTTATTTGATGCCCGATATAACTAATTGTATGTGCTATGTGGTTACGTAGACATAACTCTTAAGCTAAGCTCGTTGTAACTCACACAAAACTCTTAAACGAAAGTTACTCTATTCTAAACCTTTAAGCGCGGATCGGGGTCGGAATCAAAAATCAACTTCGGAATCAATTATATAAGTCCTAAAACCAAGAAATCATCTAATGAACTTTCCTAAGTTCATAACATATCATAATTAAGAACTTTCAGTTAACAAAAAGGTCCAACGAAGCAAGAATGTAAAAACAAAAATCAGATAAAATCTGAAAAGATGCACGGTGCGCAGCACCTAGTGCACGGTGCGCAACACCTCTTGCCAGATTTCAAAAATTTTACACTTTTAGTCCTTATCTCGTTTTTGTAATCCAACACCCAATCAAAACCGACCCTTGGCACTCATTTACTGCAACTTTGGCAGACTCTAACACCCCTTTTATCATTTCTATCCCTTTCTCTTCCTTTTCTTTTTCATTTTATAAAATCACAAACACACACTCAAAACACACACATAAGAAACTCTCTCAAAAACCTCCCTTCACACCTCCATTTACAGCCACGAAAAGTCATCTTTTACACCATCAAAATCATTCAAACAAGCAAAGGAAACAAGAGGGACAAAGCTATTCCGATTACAAAACGTTTTCTACACTTTTGGAGCTCTAAATCCGCCTAGACCATCATCTAAACACTTTCATTCGGTAGAAATTCTTCCTTTTTACTTATATTACTAATATAACTCATTGCATGTATGATCTAAGCTATAAAAACAAGTTTTGATGAACTTTTATAACCATTTTTATACAAAAACGGGTTTTTAATTAATGATGCTTAGATCTTCAAATTTATGGTTAAAAGTTACTTATAAACTGATATAATGATGATTAATAGGTTTTATACCGATTGCATGTCAAGATCTATCACTTACATAAACGATTTTGTAAGAAAAACTCAAAAAGGGGAAGAACAGCAGGGCAGGTGCGCAGCACCTATGCCCAGGTGCTTAGCACCGGCCTGTTGTCCTTCCCGAAAATGTCGTTTTGGCCGTTTAAAACTTGGTTACGCATTCTGACTTTTAAGACTTGACATTTGGGACTGAGTTTAGTAAAAATGAACACATTGGTGACTAGTATTGGACTTAATATACTAAAAGAACATATTTAAAAACGTTATGTATGTATATGTTGTTGGATTAAATTAGATTGATTCATGTTATTTACTTACCTCCTGATGATCCTGTGATGTTATTGAATATGTTAGCCATCGATTCCCAAAATGAGATGATCGTATTAGGATGGATTATTGAGAGGTAACACTATGTGTGTGTTTTAGGATGAAAGGGATAATGGTATTAGAATGACCAACCCCTCTAAGGGTTTATTATGTCCCCTTATATACACACTCTAATTAGGAGTGTGTATTATTTAGTCCAATGGTGTTTAATAAGTGTCAACATTTAAGCTCTCATAATTCCGATCACCTAATGGGAAATCTATAGTGTCGTCATTAAGGTAAATACGTCCATCGAATATTTACTAGACACAGATTTCAGTTAGTGTCAGTCATCATATCAGTAAGGATAAATGATCAATGAGGGTCACAAATAATATGGGTCCAACATTCTCCCACTTGACCAAGTGGATCATTTATCTATGAGTATTAATAAGTCCGTACGAGATAATACTCATTTTGTTTAAAACCGAAATCATAGTTGATAAGTACAGTCGTAGAGAAGAACATCTACTCAGGACCCCCACTAGTCAAACTATGACTCAAATTCAAAACTGAATAAGCAATGATAGACCAACTAAGACAAATTTTGTTATAATAATGTCCAACACAGTTATGCGCATAAGGTGTAAATAATGGACAAAGAAAATCTGAATAAGGAGGAAAAATTTTCATTAATAAATAATAATGACCAATAAGTACATCATGCTATTAAATTAAGTCTTTTGTAAGCCCCATATTCGACACGTGTCCTACGAATATATTAGGAGGAAGACCTTTGGTCATCGGATCCGCTAGCATGTCATGTGTACTTATGTACTCAACACAAAGAACATTTTCCTCAACCCGTTCGCGTACAAACAGATACTTTGTGTCGAGATACAGCCCAGCGCCAGTCGAACTGTTAATGTTCGAGAAAGTTACAGCAGCTGAGTTATCACAGTAAAGCTTCAATGGTCTAGAGATTGAGTTGACGAGTTTGAGTCCACTGATCAGGTTCCTTAACAACATCCCATGACAGGTTGCATTATAAACGGCAACATATTCAACCATCATAGTAGACGTCGTGGTCAGTTTCTGTTTATGACTCCGCCAAGAGATTGGTCCGCCAGCTAACATGAAAATATACCCAGAAGTAGATTTATGGTCTTCTTTGCTTTTAGCAAATTCAGAGTCAGAATAACCTACTACTTCCAAGTTGTCACTTCTTCTATAAGTTAATTTGTAGTCTTTGGTCCCTTTCAGATATCTTAGAACCTTTTTAGCCGCTTTCCAGTGTGCTAATCCGGGGTTAGATAAGTAACGCCCCAGCATACCAGCGATGTAAGCGGTATCCGGTCGAGTACAGACCTGAGCGTACATAATGCTCCCAACTACAGATGAGTAAGGTATCATCCTCATTTCAGCCTTCTCAGTTTCAGTGCTCGGAGTTTGATGAGGTCCAAATACGTCCCCTTTAACTACCGGAGCCACAGTGGGTGTGCACTGCTGCATGTTATAGCGTTCTAGAATACGGTCAATATAAGCCCTTTGGGAAAGACCTAGAACACCATTACGTCTGTCTCGATTTATTTCGATACCTAAAACATAAAAGGCATCACCGAGATCTTTCATGTCGAAATTATGCGAAAGCATTCGCTTCGACTCATGTAGCAAATCCAAGTTGTTACTTGCAAGCAGAATATCATCCACATACAAAACAAGGATAATAAAGTTACTCCCACTGATCTTGAGATAGGTGCATTGATCCACTTGATTCTTTAGGAAGCCATCAGATTTTACGACTTCATCAAATTTAAGGTACCATTGTCGTGATGCTTGTTTCAACCCATATATCGATTTGTTTAACTTGCAGGACCATGTGCTCTTACCTTCTGGAATAAATCCTTCAGGTTGCTGCATGTATACGTCTTCTTGCAAGTCACCATTTAGGAAAGCGGTCTTGACATCCATCTGATGTAACTCTAAATCATAATGAGCTACGAGTGCCATGACGATAATTAGGGAATCTTTACGAGAGACAGGAGAAATGGTCTCTTGATAATCGATTCCTTCCTTTTGAGTAAATCCTTTTGCAACCAGTCTGG
>CAJVGC010000432.1:20317397-20367778 GCA_910822075.1 Senecio squalidus | reverse complement strand
CATAGACCAAAGATCAGAGAGGATCAGGGATAAAACATTGCCTACCAAGGTAACCGGTGCACCATTTCCACGACAGATTAAACAGTTAGCTACACCATCAAGTACCGCGCCTTGAAAGTCAGGGGCAGTTTTGGCATTTGGGGTTGGACCTTCAGTTGTCCCCTCTTCTTTACAAGAACAGAACCTCGACATTAAATTTGGACCTTTACACAACAACACATCAATTGCTGGTAATAATATTAATGGAAGTAATGTCAAAGAGTAACCTTAATAAGAAATATAATAGCTACTTAGCAGGCACAAGTCCATAACCCAAAAATGCCCAAGTGTACAAATTGCTACCTAGCATGTACGTATACAGAAGTTTCAACAAACTGCAACTAATTAGAGTCTTTATTTAACGAACTATGTTGGGTTTCTTATTGTGTTTGCCGTAATAGATACACTAAAGATAAAATTTCAAAAGAATGAAACCCCATGTCCGTGGGTCAATATCAATATAAGAAAGTTCACCATGGTTGCAATGACCAATTAAATTTCAGTGTGTGCATGTGAATAGTTTTTAAGTTCAACCACAAACCACAGAAAACTTAAGGAATCACATGTAATGATACCTACACATAAACCATACTTCTATTGGGAAGTACATAACATCATAGATAAATTAAAATACGCAGGTTTTCGTGTCACGTTTTGGCTTTAGTGAACAGCCTCACATCACAGAACCTTTATTATTATTAAGAAAATCAAGAAATAACCTACGACAAGAAATAAAGTTAATTGTCTCAGAATCATACCACAATAACTAATTCACCAACAATTTCCTACAGTGTTGTTATTTCAAATCTAGTAAGCTTTTCTATCAAAATGATTAAAATTGGAAACAATTATGTCACTCCTTGGAAAGTTTGTAGAATAAATTGAGATGAAGAGATGAACTTACAATTTAGCAGGAGGTATAGAAGATGTACAGTTTGCTTTTGCACACCAACCCCAACTTCTTTTCTTAACAGCTCAGAGATACATTGAAAGATCGACATATCTCCATACCTACCTTGAGTAGAATTATACAGAAAACTTGAGGAAAGGTATAACTAAATGTGAGAAGCCAAACAGCAGAGGTGGAAAATTCTAACTATTTACTTATATAGGTAACAAAATTCGAACTATTCAAAATATTTTTTATTTCAAAAGGGTAAATAGGTAACAAAATTTTACAGGGCATGTGAGTCAAAAATTTAATGTATAAAACTTCCTAAATCATTTTCTCAAAAACATCATTACGAAAATATAAATCTTTTGGAAAAAAAATTGCTTCCGGTCAACCCAACGGATACCATGACTTATAGTTTGAGCGGTTAACAAACCCACCCATTTTGCCACATCTACCAAAAATCATTTAGACCATGACACTTACATCTCCCTTTCCACATAAGCATCGGTTCTTAAAAGAAGAATATTCATGATAGAAACCAACTCCACTCTTATACTATCTTCACTATGTCTTATAACAACTTGATGCATCATTTGAAAAAGAGAAAACCACTTTGAACAAGAAATCAACGGCTGAGAATCATCACTCAAGCTGTCCTTGTTCCAAACCTTCTTAGCAAGTTTTAACTTTTTGGGAACTTGATGATGTCGATTAGAGGTCTCATTGCTATTCTCCCACAACAGATGTCCCAATTCAGAATGTTTTTCGAAGCTTCTATAAGAAGTGGAAGGGTCATTAACAATGACATTGTCCCTGAGCACAGTACACTGGAAAGATCAAATCAGAGTTCATAAGGTGGAGAGCATCATGACCCACACGAAAGATATTAAAATGAATAGAAAAATCATATCTCAACTTAATTAATGAGCAGAGAGCTAAAAATTAGTGGGGATTATTAGACATTAAGCAAAACTCATTCGTCTATAAATTATATAGGGAGTCACAGGACTAGTTCACCACATGATTAGTTAGTAAGGTTTGGATAAACTGATAAACGGATTCTGCATTATCTCAATAATTCCGTTTCTACTAGCTGCAACAATATTGGGGTTTATCCGAGGGTAAAATAATTAGACTGGAGATGAATAACAAAAAAACGAACAGAGACATAGTGATTTGCATCCTAAGGGATCGGCCAAAAGAGCCAAGTACAGGACATAGCATAAAACAATCATAATATATTAGTCATTAAGCGATCAGATCAATAAATGTGACGAGCCTTTATGTTCAGCGTACTATAAAACTAATAAATATGACACAGGCCTTATTTGTTCAACATATTGTGAGACCATAAATATGACACGAGCTTTTTTTTGTTGAACATACTATAAAAGTTTCCTACTTACTAAAAAATATGATGTTACTTATAAACACCATTCTCTGAAGGAAGAAAAAGATTAGATAGTTTTCAAGCATTTTGTTTGACCTTTTATTGCAATTAGCGTTTTCTTTGGGGTTCTAAGTTTCTCATACACCCTAAAAATGCAACATTTTACTAGCCTCATAGTTTAATTATTTCTGTTGACGATGATCAAATATCTAAAATGCCTTTCTGATAAAAACAAATAATAAACGTGCAAACCATAATCAACGTTACGAATATCTTGTGATGGTTACTGAAAAAGAGAAATGTATATTTGGATTAAATTAGAGGATATTACATTTTTGGGGGGAAACAAAAAGTAAACTGTTGCTTTTTCTTGGGAAGAGGGCGCAAACAAATAAGCCACCTTTAACAACAACAAAAAACGGTAACCTGAACATATGAGCATCAAATATGCAGTAGACAAAGAGCTCGAGGGAATATTAATAAAAAACAATTGGTATAGTGAAACATCATTTTAAAGAGATAAAGGGGCTATACCTGCAGTATGATCTGTTTTCCATACTCAAAACGTGTTTCAAAACTACATGCAGGACACAAAGAGATCTGTGAATTATCATCGTCTGTTGAAGAAAAAAAATGAGCTTTTAAGCAACGGAAAATAAGAATGAAGATGATTAAATCTCAAGTCCTCAACACGGGGAGAATATTAATTATTAAAATAAACCAGTATTGTAGTAACGAAGAAAATAATTCTAGTTAGTCTTTGGCCAAAAGTAGAATATTACATATATTTTAGAGAAAAAAAATTTAAATTCAACGAATAAGAATTTCTTCAAAGTTCAAACATATATTCAAGGCCTCCCTTTTAACTACACTTTGCTTTTTAAGGTATCCAGAAACAAAATGTATTGATACTCAAATAAAGAACATAATATGATAAACGCAAGCTATGACATGTGTCAGATAGTAAAATCGGACTCACGTTTTCAAGACAGCAGAGATCAACCAATGCTTCTAACAAATCGTCCAATCTTTTTATATCATAACTAGTCTGCACAGGTTATAATCATAAACTGGTGAGAAAAGACACATAATAATTATAGACTTATACTTCTCTAAACAGAAAATAAAATGATAAGACATGTTAGAACATAAAAATAAGCCCAAAGTAACACAAACATTGCAGAGATGTTACCAAAAACCATAAATCTACTATAATACCTACCTTTGTTAATGTTATGTAGAGATGAGATACTTTTTCTGCTTCAACAGCCTGAATGCAATGTTTCGGATCTATGTCCATTTTAGTTGAGGTCTTTTTAGATGGAATGTTTAAACCTAAGCTTCCAAATAGGAACTGTAAATCCGCTTCACAAGCCACAAACAGCATGGAAATGAGGTTAGTTCTTGGTTGTTGTTCACATCCTAGATCCCAAATGTCTGACAACTTTCGTGAAACTGAAAACTTCTCATAAATCGTCAAGTCAGTCAATATGGCCTGGTCATCAGTCTGAACACCCACCGCCTTGCAGGAGATTGCACCTATTAGAAACCAAAAAAATGATGAAAAAACAATTGGCAGCAAAAAGTAGAAGCCACATTAGTAAAGGTGGCCAAGTGGCGGGTTGTGTAATGGATTCACGTGACAATATTAAACTTTTGGTGCGGTTGGAATTGGGAGGGCTTGACCCAAAATAGTTTTATGAGCAAAAACTTTAACTAGTATGCCAAATACTATTACAAAACTAGATTTGTTTCAATGACAACATGGTTTTATTATCAAATCGACCCATTTGACTCGTTCCCACTTTAACTATTTTTTTACTTTTACCCATGTGACCTGTTTATGTTCATCGTCAACTACTATTCAATAAAAAAATAAAAATTGAACAGCTAAATGATCCGAGTACCTTTAGTCCCTCGACGAATGACAGATGGGTCTTCAATAGGTTCTTTATTTTTCCTGCCACATTAACTAGTTTAAATATTGGAAAATATATCATACCACTGTACACAATAACATAATAAAAAACTTGATGGTTTCATGTTAACAAGGTCTCTTGAAAACTTTAAGTAGCATATAAGTGATTGATGTTATACATAAGTTAACAAAATAAACATCTTAGCATAAATAATGCTTTGCAGATTAGAATTACCATAAACATGATAGGACTGAAAAACCTATAGCAAAAGCTTTCAAATAAACTAGAGAATTGAACATTTAGACAAAAAATAACGTTTTATCACATAATATGTAACACCTACCTACCGAATAAATTTGGTTAAATGTATATAATAAAAAAAAATTATGATGCCAACTGTCAGAAATTATTAACACATATTACATGAATGATATATGACATCGAAGCTGAAACCTTTTCAGCTTCAACAGCAATAAGTTAGTCTCTTGAGTAGTTGCAAATTAAAGAGTATATAAATCCATGATCCATTAAAAACAAATAGATATCAAATGTTAGAATAATCTGAGCTGTATGTTTGGGTAATGACTTTTTAAACCGGCAAATGGCCCCAACAGGATAAAGAAAGACATTACGCACTTGTTTGTACTGAAAGGTTGAGCATTTGTAAGATGCTGCTTTTCTTTATCCTTCCGAAGCTCAACACATTCTTGTTCCTAGAAAAGTTTCACTCAACAAATGATCAAAAAGTGTTACGAAATATTTAGATTGGATAGAACATACCAGGTTACTAAGCAGCTTCGAGACTTTGCCCAACTCTTTCTGCAAATATATATATAGTAAATTCATGGCCAAAAAACAACATAATTGATAGTATGGTTGAAAAAGAAAGAAAACCTTCAATCGATCGATCTCCTGCTGCTGCTGCTGTTTCGGACAATGAACGGAAGCAGAAGAGTTTTCGTTTACTATCTGAGAAAAAATAAAGTAAATTCATGAACAAAAAACAACATAATTGGTAGTGTTATTAAAAAAAGAATACCTTCAATCGATTGATTTCCTGCTGCTGCTGTTGTTTCGGACAACGAACCGAAACAGAAGAGTTTTCGTTTACTATCTGAGATAAATAAAGTCCATTCATGAACAAAAAACAACTTCATTGATTGTGTGATTAAAAAAAAAGAAAACCTTTAATCGGTCGATTTCCTGCTGCTGCTGTTTCGGACATTGATTCACGAAAACCGGGCAATCGAAAGCAGAAATGCTTTCGTTTGCTATCTGATATAAATAAAGTAAAGTAAAGTCATCAACAATAAACAACATGATTGATAGTGTGATTAAGGAAAGAAAGAAAACCTTGAATCGATTGATTTCCTGTTTAGGGCATTGAACCGAAGCAGAAGAGTTTTGGTTTAGTATCTGAGATAATTCTCTAGGAGGAGAATAAGTGATGAGAGGTGGATGAAAAGTAGTAGGGTTTGAGGCGGATGAACAAACAGCGGCTTCAGTTTGTTCAATTACTTTTTCAAGAAAATCATCATCCCAGATTTCAAAATCTTCATCGTCCGCCATTCCTACAATTCCACTTCCACTCTACCTTTAGGTTTTCTTAATATCATTCAAATTTGTTTGAAAAAAGAAAAGAAAAGAAAAAAAAAAATAGAAAGAGAGATGATTAAAAAGACATTTTATATTTGACATTACCATCCACATCAAACTTTGAAACTTTACTATCAAAACTTTTACGTTATATGTGACGTTATAAAATCTTATAATACAGGAAAAAAAAAATTAACCATGTCAATAATAACTTTTCTATTAGAGTGTTGATAATTATGTGTAATCGAGGATATGGTTATTGTTTTGTACATAAATTAACACTACACGAAGTATATGTTCATGATAGGGTGTGTACACGAATTCTTTAAACCGGACCAAACTGACCGAACAAGTTTATTCAGTCCGGTTTTAAAAATTAAAATCCGGTCAGCCGGTTTATAAATTAAGAAAACCGGTTTACAGTTTACAATGAAAAACCAGTCGAAAAAACCGAACCATCCGTGTATATATATTTGAAATGTAATTTTAACTATAATCTATATACATTATAAAGCATTTGGATATAACTATTGAAATTTAAGCATGATAATATTATTAATTTACCCTTTTAATTAATTGACTATTAAATAATTAAAATATAACTCCATAACACACTTACCATATATACCTAAAAATTTAAGTAATTGAGTTTTCCTTTTTTATAAATTTAAAACAATCAATTTTATTGTGTAAAATTTCAAATAAGTGGAGTTAATCTTTAGAATTTCAAAACTAATAAAATGTTTACAAACCGAAAATTTTGATCGTTCGTAAAATTATTTGTAATAAAATATGTACCACCGAAGAAAATTATTCACTGAAAATTCAAACAATTATTATCACCACGGCATCGCGCGAGTTTATTACTAGGCATATATAAATGGGATATGACGATTAAGAGTTAGGATCAAGTCAAAAGGATGTTTACCGAGAAAATGGTAGAAAGCATGGTGGAGATGACATGTGTCATGAACTTTCCCACCCTTCAAAGAGTAATATGGGGTATTTCAACTGTCCACATCATTCTCTCTCTCTCTCTCTTTTTTTTTTAATTTAATTTTTCTTTAAAAAAAAAATTTCGAAATTTTTTTCCTTCCGGATTGTTTTTATAAACATATGATTCAACAAAAATTTTTAATATGATGCAATAAAAATTTAACAATGAATACAGTAACTATAATAAAATAAATTTTTTTTACCTATAATACAACAAATTTTAACGATGATGCAATGATGTAAAATTTAATGTGACAACCGTTACTCTCTCCGTCCCTAGTTAGTCTAGTATGCCTGTAGTTCATTACCGTTATTTACTGAAATTTTAAAATTTGCCTATTACCGTGTTAATGTACGTTTATGATATGTGTTTTGCGTTTGATATTGTGTTATGCTTTAGGTGCATAAGTAGATAGTTCCCGATAGATGAGCTTCTAGATGTTTTAGCGAATAATCCCGTATTCTTGTGTTATTGAGTTAGTAAAACTTATTAGACAATTAAGAGTTTCGTTTTCGATACCAAAACAAATTATACTTAAATCATAGCCCCAAATTACGTCTATCTTGTGATCTCTGCATTTGGGGGTCGTCCGTTACTTGTTCGCGAAATAAACAAAATGGGTTTGCAAATTTTCCCACTGCGTCGTAGTTGTTGTGTACAGCGACGCAGCAGGTAGTTTGTCCAGTTTTGTTGGTTAATCATTTTCGAGCTTAGTCGAGTCTTGAGTCACTTGGGTTAGCTTAGGTGTGCTATATGTCGAACCTGGAGTCCCCACAACCAGATTATAAACCTAATACACTCATATTTATTGTACTTATATCGAAACCCTAACCCTAATTACCCCCCCCCCCCCCCCCCCCCTCAAAACTGTCACCCTCTTTCTCCCTTAGCAGCCGAAGCCATCCATTTCTTGCAGCCATTTTCGTTCTCTTGGAGTCCATTGTTGGTTACCTTCATCATCCATCATCTATTTGATCATCATAATCATTGGTCAAGGTTTGTGTTCTTTCATCTTAAGCCGAAATTCTCATCATCATTTTCTATGTTGTGATTTGTGTTGTTCATTGTTGTATTCAACGGTTGTGTTTGTGTGGGATCATTTGCTGAGTTTTATTCAATTATTCATCATCTCTATTCAGCCCTAATCGAGCATTCATCATCCTTGGATTAGCCGTGGTATGTATGATTGTGTTTATGATCTAACCAATTCATTTTGTTCATATAATTATACGTAAATATTCTGATTTTGTATATGGTTATGTTTGTGATTAAATATGATCTTGGATCATTCATAAACTGTTACATCATCATTAAAATCGTTCATACAAGTTCTTATACAAATCGTCACTTAAAACCCCTAATTAAAAGGTCTATATACATGTAATGTTAATAACTTGCTGATCTGAAATTTGACTTGTTTTGTACGACTGATATCTCTCAAATGGTTTCTTATTTTTAACTGTAGTCTAAAACAATTTTATAGCTCTCGGAATCTACTTTCTGGAAATATAAGTCTTGTTCTCAGAAACTGTAACTTAGTAAGCGGGGGTCAAATCTGAAATTCTGGAAATGATATTGATAGGTTATTACAACTTGAATTTGTGTAACGATTTAGAAAATGTAATCATATTGTAAAACTAATTATTATTATCACCATAAGGGTCTAGATCATTTGTGTACTGGTTGGATTCCTCAAACTTGTTTTAAAACTCAACTTATGGAAATTAGTATTTTGGACAAATTATGTAGCCTGTTTTGTAACAATCTTAACTTGGTGATAAATCTCTCAAACTGATAGAGTCCTATGTCCATATTATAGCCATCAGAGTATAGTTTTCAAAAAAGTAAGGCTCGTAGTCTAGTTCTTTGTCAAACTCCTTAAAACAGACTTTTAGTGAACGTGGTTCTGATTTGCGTTTTCGTATTGTCTTCTATATCCGAATTTGTGTACACTTGTTGTATGACTTAAAAGTGTTAAAATGAATATTTTAAATAGTGAAGTTGTTACTTATATATTAAAGTTATGATCTGGAGTTGTTGAGTATTTTACGTAATCGTTTGATATTTAAAAACCTTTATTCGAGTCATGTTGTAAAAGCTACTATTTATATTCAGATTCATTGTTCCATGTTCATGCGATCATAAGTTACTCTCTGATCTGTTTTGTATAGGTATACATCTAATCAGATTGTCAAACAACATGCAGCGGAAGACAATTAGAATAAAAAACATAATCATTATTAACTAAGTTAAGAATTGTACATTTGTTGTTGATTTACCTCGTTTAGGATTTATAGTGAGATCCCTCTACAAGCTTGTACACGACACCTTCTTTAGCAACAGACTTGTACGCTAGTACGCGTTATAATCACCACAACTCCTGTCTAGCTAGCTTGCTTAAACCGTATGCTCGAACTACACCTCCTAGGTATTCGAAACCCTTGTTGTTCGAACTCCAAAACAAACTGAAACCCTTGTTTGGGTGCTTGGCTGATCGACTAGAGAAAGAAGCAGAAAAAATCTATTTAGGTGAAAGCCTAATCGATTTGGTGTAGGAAAAATAAGGGACTTATGTTCCTTATATAGCCAAACAATGTCTTGGAAAACAGGTTGTATTATACTTAGGAAACATCCATAATTACATAATACATCCTCCTATTTATTAATTATTATAATTAACTCATTTAATTAATAATTAGTAAATAATAAACGCATAGTCGTGTCTAAATGTCAATGTGTGCAACCCCGTAGGCTCACGCATTTACAGACACATATTTGCTAAAACTATTCAAATACCAACATTTTTTTAAGAGACATGGAAATTAAAGTTGTAGCCCCCTGAGTCTACTTTCCGAGCGTATAAGATTCAACATCTAACTCTTTTTCAAACTCAAGTTATGACAGTTTTAGTAACCGGGGGGTACTTGCTGAATTTTTAACTTTCATATTTAAGTATATCGTTTCGTCCAAGTTAATGAGTAATATGAAACGGATTTTTGGACACATCTAAACAAACACTAAACGTGATTAAAATCTTATTGAGGAAACGTACTCACAATTGTTTACTTGCCATGTAGGGAAGCTCATCGTGTCGGAACTAGCTTGTGACCTACCATCTTTAGACACATATCTACACTGCTTAAGTAGTGTCACCTTTTGTTATACTAGAGGTGAGTTCATTGCCCCACTTTTTATTGTTTTATATGTTTAAACAAATTGGGGGAAAGTAAAGCTCAACCAAAACGAATTTTGAATAAACTGATTCATCACTTACTATAAATAGATATTTCTATTTATAGAAACCTTCAATTTTTGGAAACTTACTACTTTTGGGAAACTTACTATAAATAGATATTCTATTTACGGGAACTTGCTATTATTGGAAACTTCCCATTAATAGAAACTCATTGTATTTGGAAATCATAAAATCGTGTAACAAACAAAATGCATCTTTTCAAAACTTTTATAGGACATTGGTTGTGAATCTTACTTGTACATTATGATACATCTAGCAGATGTTACAAGCGTATCAACAGAATGGACTTGTTGATACACAGTAACGTGACTACTACAGGATGTTGTCAGTGTATCTGACTATGCGCAATGCATGTATCATCGACAGAATGTACTTGTCGATCGGTAGCGTGGTTACGACGGATTATCATGTGGATTGTTTTATTACTTACATGCATTTGCTACACATCTTTATACACTACTACTTTATGATATATGGTTTGTTTACTAATCTTTTATAAACTTCTCAATGAACTCGCTCAACTTTTTGTTGACTTTTAAGCTTTACTTTCAGTTAATGAGCAGGCATAGGACTTAGCTTGGGACTGGACTCTAGAAGACTTGGACTTGCATTGCATTGTGGATTTTTATTTAGACATTGTTATCTTGGATTTATTTCCGGCTTGCATGCCTAAGTAATTTTGATTCGTTGTTTGATTGGTTGGATATTTTTGCTTGTAGTGATTGATGTATTCGTGTACCAAGGGTTTTTACCTTAGACATGACGACGTCATGACATACTATCTTTTATTTATCATATAGACTATCTTTATTTACTAATGTGTTATGACGATCGCCAATCGGCCATACCCTGCGTTTCCGCCACTGGTGGGGTGTAACAGATTGGTATTAGAGCACATGGTTATAGAGAACTAGGTGGTTTGGCCTAGACTATAAATAGGAGTCCTCAAATAGATTCTTTTTAGGATCTTTTCATTGATTTCTTTCCGTCTCACTACTCGCACGCGACGACTCATTCGCCTAAGGAAGACGGCGACCAATACCAGCTTTTCGACATTGAAGAATTCCTTATTTGATTTACTCTTTACATTTATGTTTATTAATACATCTTTTGATACTATTTGAATCTTGATTAAACTCTCACTTTTCAATCCTTACATTGTATATGTTAGTACTATGATAATGAACATGGGGAGCGGACATGTATATGGACGAGGTGGATATAATTATGGGTGTACAACGTAATTATATCCATAGCTAGTCATATATATGTTTACATGACCATGTTTGTAGTTATGATACAAAACATATCAAAAGTTCTCATGGTTAAATTGTTGATCATATCCCTTACAAAAAATCACGATTCTATTATATTAAGGGACAATGCATATACCCATTTAAACTTTGATAATTACATATGTATCCACTTAAACTTTAAAATAACGAATATACCCATTTTAATATTGGAAATCACATATTTATCCACTTTTTTAATATTAATTTAAAACAATTTATTATATGGCCAATATACCCTTAAAAAAAACCACATGCAACTAATAATATATATTTGTAATTTTAAAATACTAAATAAAATATAATCACCCAAAACAATAAAAAAAGATACATTAATTTTCAAAAAATGATAACATACGAGTTTTATGTGCTACTATTAGAAGTCAAAAATGCAATCAAGATCCAAAAGTTGGATATCCATATAGATATGATAACCTTCATCATATTAACACAAACATGTAAATCTAATCCTTTCGAATAAAATAAAAACCAGCGCATCCAATTTTACATGACATCGATAAAACGAATTTCACAATTTTAAAAGTACATATGACTTCACATAAATAATGGGATATCAACGAAATTAATATGACAAAAAGTTAGTATACTCTTATTGAGAAGAGTGAATAATTGAGATTTTTTCTTGGCTTTGGATCTTAGTAGGAGATGTACAAGTAAGGGTATATGTGTCGAACATCTAATAATTTTTGAAATTGGGGATATTTGTTATTTTAATTTTTGAATAGATAAATATATAATTACCAAAGTTTAAGTGGGGATATATGAAATTTTCCCTTAAAAAAATGGACAAATATGTGATTTCCAATATTATGTCACACCCCGCTAAAGCGGAAACACGGAAGTGTGAAGAGCTGGAAAATCATGTCACAGGTCACACAAAACATAACGGTAAAAGAGTCATTCATTCAAAATAAAAGTGTTTAAAACCCAATTCGAACAATCAAAAGACAAATAGTTTAGTACATCGACACATGATTAAAATGTTTCATAAAATATTTCCCAAAACAACTGGCCAAGTCTTTTCCCAACAACGTCCTCACACGACCGCTTTGACCCGTCCATGCCATGCATCATGAGCTTACACTAATTTTCTGAAACATAAGATAAAGTGTCAACTACGAAAACGCAGTGAGTGAGTTACAGTTTGAATAGTTGGCATAAAAGTATGAGTAAAGAATATAAAGTAAAAGTTTTCCCATAAAGGAGATTAGCGGAGAAAGGTCGCTTAAAGAGTTTATATACTTGTAAAGTTTAAGTAACGGGCGAATTGTGCCCTAACTTGTAAGGACTAAATAGAATCAAATTAGTCATATAGTAAGAGCGGATAACAATCGCTAAAAATTTATAAGTTTATAAAGACTAAATAGAATTTAATTTAGTCAAGTAGTAGAAGCGGATAACAATCGCTAAAAGTTTATAAGTTTATAAAGACTAAATAGAATTTAATTTAGTCAAGTAGTAGAAGCGGATAACAATCGCTAAAAGTTTATAAGTTTATGCGTAAGTAACTAAATAGATTTCTTGTATCAACCACTTGGCATCTATAACTAAGTGTTCACACTAATCCGATTATCAACCGAGCGGCCCCAACTTCCCGCCTCTCAAACGGAAAGTTAAAAGAGAGAAATTCAGCAATATGTACTTAGACTGCCATCTAAGCAAGGAACGGTTATTTCCTAAGTATCGATACCCATAATTACTATACGGCTTAAGTAGTTAATAGTGTGTAAGAGAGAAACTAAAACATGATTGGGCACTATGAAAGCTTATTATATAAAAAAAAGAGAGAGAATCAACATCACTTAGAAACGTGTTATAGCTCCATCAAGGGTCGGTTACGCATACAAGTATCAATAAATAGTTGAGATAAAGAGATGAATCATTAATTATAAATAGAGAAAGAAATGTTTACGCATAAGAGATTAAGTAGACGTTTCAGTGTCAAAGTTTTGATAAAGTCAAAGTCAAAGTTTAATAAGTCAAAGTTTGATGAATCAAAGTTTAAGTATTGCAAGTTGTTTTATAAATTATAACATGCAATTAATCTTATGTTTCCCCCAAAATGTAAAACATATAAATAAGGGGTTGTAACTCACGGATTGCGAAGAGATCGGAAACTTGGAAATTCGGTCGAAATGTGTAAGCCGGGAATCACGGATTGCCTATTAATACCAAGGTAGTTTAATGAGTTGTTATATTATTAGGTTCTTGTATAATAATATAGGTAAAGTGTCATTAAAGTGTAAGTGTCAAATTCAAGTATCGTCAAAATGGTCCAAAAAGGTAATTGTCACGATTGTGTCCGAAAGTTTGATTTAACGTTTTAGATTATTATATCTTAAGTGCTTTTGCTCGCTGAAGTGATTTACAATTTCTGAGGAAATTTGGGCAGCGCTTCCGCGCCCAAATTTCACATCCAAAAATTATAAATCAATTCCGCTCACAAATCACCTAAAATACAATAATACATATATTATAGCTTATTAATAGTCCAAATAGTCCACACAAGTCACTTTTATTATAGATTTTGTTTATCTCAGTCCCCTCATGATTTTGGTAAAAGTCCAGAACGCGTATACAACTTTTAATCGGGTAACACGACGATTTTTCGGGAGGACAGCAGCCCGGTGCTGCGCACCTGGGCACAGGTGCGGCGCACCTGGCTGCTGTCACAATCCCGTTTTGTGTTTTTCTTGCTAAAAACGTTTTGTGACTTATAGATTTCAACATGCAACCAGTATATATCATATAAAATAAAGTTTTATCAGTTTCTAAACAACTTTAAACCACAAAAATGTAGATCTAATTATTTTTTAGTTAAAAATCGTTTTTGTGAGAAAAGTGACATAAAACTTTCATAAAACTTTCTTTGTTGTTTAGATTGAACATGCAATTAGTAAATATCATTTAAAACAACATTTTAACAGTTTCACAATTGTTTTTATCCACAGATTCGTGGATCTAAAGAGTATTTCGGTTAAAAACGTTTTTGACCGTAAAAAGTCATAGATTTATGAAAAATCGTATTTTTAACCGTTAGATCTTACATGCAAATGAATATTAATGCAAGAATAGTAAAAGTATAGAGATCTACCGAAGGAAAAGTTTAGATGAAGAGTTTTGGCCGGATTCTTGCCCCAAAAATCTTTACACCCGTGGTCCTTTTTGATGAAAACGATACCCACTTGCTTCTATTGATGAAAGGGACGATTTGTATGGATTGAAAATGGTTTATGGTGGTGGAAATTGAGCTTTTAGAGAGAAAATGGAGAGAAAATGTATGTGTGTGTGTTTTTAGTTTTTGTTAAAATGAAAAGTAAAATGAAAAGAAAAGATAATGAGGTATGGGGGGTCACAAACCTGGTCTTGGGACAGGTAATGGCAGTAAAGGCTCGATTTCTATTGGCCAAAATGGGTGGTGGGAGTGTAAAACGAGAAAAGGACCAAATGTGTAACATTTTTGAAAACCTGGCGCTAGGTGCGGCGCACCACCTCACTGGGTGCGGCGCACCGGGCCATTTTTGGTCACTTTGAGTTTTTCGTTTTTTGCGTTATTGCTTCGTTGGACCTTTTTGTTAATTATAAGTTGTCGGTTATGATAAGTTATGAACTTAGGAAAGTTCAATAGGTATTTTCTTGGTATTAGGACCTATAATTTTGATTCCGGAAGTTATTTCGACACTAGTTCCGATAAAGTATAGATTCAAAAGTTACGAACCAAAATAGAGCGAACGAGACAAAGAAGTAACTAACGTTTCGAATTGATATCACAACAGAATAAGTACCTGGATTTTGACGGTTGTCACATATTAAAATGGGTATATTCGTTATTTTAAAGTTTAAGTGGGTAAATATGTAATTATCAAAGTTTAAATGGGTATATATGCAATTGTCCCTTATATTGTATGCTTACTCCTTTCTTGTGTAGATGCCTCCCCTTACTCGGTCTCAGATTAACGCTCTGATCGCGCAACAGTTAGTTGTTGTTGTACCTGCGATCGTGGAACAGGTCACCACTGCAATGCAAAATCACCCGAAACAGCCTAACCAACCCAATCAACCCCTTAAGGCTGGCACTTACAAGGATTTTCTAAACTGTAAGCCCACGGAGTTCGATGGCAAGGGTGAGGCCCTTATTATTAATTAGTGGTTCGAACAGGATGAGTCAGTGTTTGACATCAGCAACTGCGGTGATCAGTATAGGGTTCGGTACGCTACACATATCCTTAAGGGAAAATCCCTCACTTGGTGGAATTCAGAACTTCAGGCTAGAGGCATGGAAGCCGCGTTAGGCATGACTTGGGATGATCTGAGAGCTCTTATGCTAGAAGAACTTTGTCCTCGTAACGAGATGAAGAAATTGGAGGTGGAAATTTTGTGATCATACCATGCAAGGAGTTAATCTTGCTGCCTATGCCGATCGTTTTCACGAGCTAGCACGTCTCTGTCCTCAGATGGTAG
This sequence comes from Senecio squalidus, assembly GCA_910822075.1. Lineage (NCBI taxonomy): Eukaryota > Viridiplantae > Streptophyta > Magnoliopsida > Asterales > Asteraceae > Senecio > Senecio squalidus. The sequence continues at coordinate 20,351,912 of CAJVGC010000432.1, read as the reverse complement.
TTCTGGAGTCTCGACGCATCGAGCGTTTTATCTACGGTTTGCACCCCGAGGTTCCTCGCTCTTTGAGGGGTATTGATCCTCCCACCATTCAGAGTGCTATTCAGCGGGATGGAGCTATCACCGATGATTTGGTTCGAGACGGTGTATTTTCGGATGGGAAGAGGAAGGATCGCAGTGACGAGGAGCAAGAAAAGTCGAAGAAAGTCAAAACGTGGTTCAAGCAATGGTTCGACGTCTGTGTATAATGGTACATTTCCTATCTTCCAGAAATGTAATCAGCACCATGAGGAGCACATGCCATGCACTTGTTCGCAATGCCGTAGGAGGGCCCACTTGTCCAAGGATTGTCGTTCCAGGCCTACTGTTGTCGTGCCCGTTAACGCAGTAAGGCCTAATGTGTTGCTTTGGTTGTGGGAATGTCGGTCATTTTCTTCGAGATTTTCCTCACAAGAAGGGGACTGTTGGTCACACTAACCCACCACAGAACACTAAGAGAAGTCAAGGAAATCAGGGTGGTCCGAACACTCGTGCTCGTGCTAGAGCATACATGCTGGGAGCTGCGGAGGCGCAACAGGATCCGAATGTCGACGCTTGTACCTTTTCTTAAACAATTCCTTTGTCACAATTTTATTCGAATCGTATGATGATATTATACTCCTTGATTGTGTGCTCTTATCTTTCAATGATTTGTTTCGTGACGGTACTTTTGATATGCTTAAAATAATCGATATTTTGTTAATCATATTTCTCATTTTTACTCTAGTTTTCTGCAACTTTTGTTATGATCTGGTATGTTTTCAGTTATAAATGCAGATTAGAGTTGAATTTGGATCATGGAGCGAAAAGGAGCTGAAACCGACTCATAACGGATACAAACGAGCAAGAACGGTGAAGTTCTGAAGAACCAGCCGGCGGCTGAAATTCCTTAGCCGGCGGCTGGAGTAAATTCCCAAAAATGTTCGTAACGGGCTGCGGAAGCAACTTTCCCACCCGTGTCATCCAGCCGCCGGCTGAAATCAGCCAGCCGCCGGCTGAATCTGGCGGTTCAGAGGTCTATTTAAAGGGCTGCTAGGATTCGAATTGGAGACATCTTATTCCATATTTTCATCCCACATTCGACCTGGAGAGCTGCAAGGAGAGTTCTGGAAGCATTTGATCACGTTGGAAGCCTCGGTTAAAGCTTTTTAATCGTGTTTGAAGTTTGCTTTTATTGGTTTGCACTTTATTCTTAATTTATTTGATACAATGTTTTTGTTTAAAGATTCTTATGCTATTTTGTCACAATCCAACATGAGCTAAACTCTTTAAAGTGATTGCTTGGATTGTTGAACTTGGATCTATGCTTAGTTAAGTTTTATGTTTGAACTAATTGGTTTTCCGTTATTATTTACGTTTAATCGCGATCCATGTTTATTCAAAGTTATTATAATTACTACTTAGCGTGATTGATGAATTTATATCATAACTAACGTTCATATAGGTTTATCAGTTATTTACGATTATATAATTCATTAGATAATTGTAACTTGAGACTTAATTGAGGCAAGCTAAGAACAATAGTAATTTAATGAACTGAATGAACATGACAATTATATCAAAATTGAATATTTGAGACTTTTGTTAATTCGTAGTCGACAGATTAAATTGTTAATAATAGTGACATTAAAGCACAATTTAGAGTGGATAATCTAAGATAACTCTTGATGTACGATCATTCGTATGATCTTTCTCTAAAATTGTAGGATTAGACAACTCTAATAGGAAGTCTAATTATTATAGAAATCACAGTTAAATCAATCAAACATATTCTTATTATCCATGATCCAAGTAAAACATAATTCCAAGTAATCACTGCTTTTTAATATCTGATCAAATCTTAAAGTCTTTTCGATATATCTTTTCATCCGCAATTCCATTTAGTTAAATTAATTGCTATTTTATCTTAGTTATTTATTTTTCTGAAATATGTTCTCACAGAACTAAAACGTCCCCCAATATTTTACTTGCTTTATTTCCTTGTTTTTATTAGTTTAATTACATAATTTAAGATAACTAATATCAATACACGTTCCCTGAGTTCGATCCGGACTTACTAAAATCTATATTATCGTACGATCAGGTACACTGCATGTATTGTGTGTTAATCTACGTTAGTGAAATCCTTTTCTAAACTTTAAATAATTTTATGTTATAAAATACACATCAAGTTTTTGGCGCCGCTGCCGGGGAATTTGATATGCTTAAAATAATCGATATTTTCTTAATCATATTTCTCATTTATACTCTTTTTTATCGCATTTTGTTATGATTTGGGTAGTGTTTTCGTATAGATATGCAGATAAGAGTTAAACTTGGATCATGGAACAAAAAAGAGTTGAAAACGGTAGAAAACGGAGCTTAAATGAAGAAAATCTATGAAGAATCAAAGTTGATGTACATACGTGAAAAGTGTTTTGCACACCTCACCATTTTGATCATAACTTCTTCATACGATGTTCGATTTAGGTGATTCAAATTGGAGAAGAAAGAAGAAAGAGAGATCTACAGTTTTCATTTTGGAAGAAAATGCATCAGACACTCTCAGCCGACGGCTGGCCAATTTCAGCCGGCGGCTGGATTCAAAATCTGAAAAAAGTCAACGCGGGTCAAACGAAGAGTAGCGCGCACGGAAGTTAATCCAGCCGGCGGCTGGAAGGTCGGCCAGACCCCTATTTAAGAACACTTTTGGGTTACGAATTAATGATCCTTTTTTCCACTTTTCCACCATCAAAGTCGACAAAACAGCTGCTAGGAAGGGTTTTTGGTGTCCTAGAAGTGCTTGGAAGCCACGATTAACATCGTTTGATCGTGTTGAAGGTTTCTTATCATTGGTTTGTTTATCTTAGTTAAAGCTTACAACGTTATGTCTATGTATCTTGTTTATTTTGCTGATTTTATTCAATCCAACATGAGCTAAACTATTTATAGTGATTACTTGGATTGTTGATCTTGATATTATAGTTAATTAAGTTTATGTTTGAACAAAGTGGTTTTTCCTTTATTATTAACGTTTAATCGCAATTCATGTTTGTTTAAAGGTGTTAGATTATCTACTTAGTGTGATTAGTAAACTTATATCATGACTAGCGTTCATATAGGTTTATTAGTTATTTACAATTGTTTAACTTGTTAGGTAATTGTAGCTTGAGACTTAATTGAGATAGGCTAAGAATAATAGTAACCTAATAAATTAAACGAACATGACAATTATATCGTAACTGAATAGTTGAGACTTTTGTTAATTCGTAGTCGATAGATTAAATTGTTAATAATAGTGAACTAAATGCACAAATTAGGGTGGATAAATCTAAGATAGGTCTTGATGTACGACGAGTAGGGGTGTCAAAAAAACCCGAATCCGATTGACCCGACCCGACCCGAACCCGATTGACCCGACCCGACCCGAACCCGAGTAAGCTTATTAGGGTCGGGTTAATCGGGTCTAGAATCTACGATCGGGTTATTCGGGTCAACCCGATTAACCCGTAACCTAATTAGGGTCGGGTTGCGATCTTTTTAAGCATCCTTATTCGGGTTCGGGTCAACCCGAATAAACCGAATAATATTTTTGAACCAAAGACATATGATATATATAGGCAAAAAGTATGAAAGAGTTTCATACATAAAGCGATGTGGGACACCTAAGTAGGGAAAACCAAAGGCATATGACATATATATATATATAGGCTAGAAATATGAAAGATTTTTATACCTGAAGCGATGTGGACACAACTAAGAGTTTCATACCTACTTTAGTTGTCCCACATCCCTTCAGGTATGAAACTCTTTCATACTTCTAGCCTATATATATCATATGCCTTTGGTTTTCCCACTTAGGTGTCCCACATCGCTTCATATATGAAACTCTTTCATACTTCTAGCCTATATATATATCATATACCTTTGGTTCAAAATATTTCGACGGTAATAACCCGGACCCGAAATAACCCGACCCTTTTGGACCCGACCCGAAAATGACCCGAACCCTTATTAGGGTCGGGTTAGGGTTAGAAAATTTTAGTTGAAACCCGAATGAACCCGACCCGAAAGTTGCTTATTAGGGTCGGGTTGACCCGAATAAACCCCTAACGACGAGTATGTTCGTACCGGCATTCCTTAATTTGTAGGCTTAGACGACTCTAATAGGAAGTCTAGTTATAATAGGAATCACAGTCAGACCAATCAAACATAATTTTATTATCTATAATTCAAGTGAAACGTAAAATCCAAGTAATCACTGCTTTTATCCATCTGATTAACCTTAAAACCTTTCCAAACGGTTGTTTCCGCAAACCATCTTTTAAATAATTGTTTTGTTAATTTACTTTAATTAATTGATTTCAAAAACACGTTCTCTCAGATCTAAAACGCCCCCCTTTTACTGCTTTCTTTAGGTTAATTAAATAGTTTAGAATAAATAAATATTAATACGCTGTTCCCTGTGTTCGATACCGGACTTACTAAAGCTATATTATTATACGATCGGGTATTCTTGCATGTATTGTGTGGTAATCATAACTAAATTAATAATTCTATTTTTATAAAATAATATAACTCGATTTTTACACATCAAGTTTTTGGCGCCGATGTCGAGGAATTGTTGCGATTTTTATTTGTTATTTTTGAACTTTTAGTTAATCGATCCGTTCGGGAAGATTTATTTTTTGGAAGTTAAGTTTTCTGTTTTTCTTTGGATAGTGTTGTTGAGACTAACATGCAGGTGTTAAGTGTGAATAAGGCATTGGATGAAATAAACAAACCAGAAAAATTGGATAAGGATGCTTTATATTCATTGTTGTTGGAAGCAACAGATGAGATTTTACAGCTGGAGGAAGAACATGAAAGGAAACAAGTACAACAAAACAACGAAACGCTAGAAACTGGAACTGAGCATTCCAGCCAGCGGTTGGATTTAACCACTCGACGATTGAACTTCCAGCCGATGGTTAAACCATTTTAGTCGGCGACTAAGTATACATGTTCCATGTTTTCGGTTTTTGAGACTTTTCGTTTTTTACATAAGGTACTTGACTTTGAGACGTTGATCAAAGGACCATCTGATATGTACTTAATGAAAGAAACACCATCCATGGAGGATTGTTATAGTAGAGGTACATTTTCTAGTTTTATCGATCCATTTTTACTAACAATCTGGGATAGGAATAAGTATGTGCATGATACATTTCGTGAAATATATCAAGGAGGTCCAACTTACATGGAGGATGTTATGAGGAAGCATGATATAAAAATCATAGGCATTGGAATTAAAGTTTTTCTACTTAGGGAGACGAAGGAGTGGCACGATGCTTGGGTGAAACATAACAAAGCCCTCGATGTTGGAGACGAGACGTTACTTTTTGATGATCAATTTGGACATGTTTTGAAGGAGGAATTGTTGCATGTTGGAGTTTACAAGAAGAAGAAAGGCGAGGAAACCTCGACCTTCATTTTGACAACACATAAGTGTGGGGAGAGTCGAGCTAAAGACTCGTTAATAAAGAAGCGCTTTCGGGAGGCAACCCGTTGTTTGTTTTATTTTCTATTTTATTTTCATTTTCATTTTATGTTTTGTTTTAGTAGGTATTTGATATGCAAGCCAACGAAGTGGACGGAATATTTTGAACGTGGTACGAGTTTTGGTCGACAAGGGGGAGTTTCTTTTCTTCTTTTCTATTTTCTTTTCTCACAATTTGTTTAAGTTTTAGTACAATGAGGGCATTGTACAATTCAAGTGTGGGGAGGGGGTAGAAAAGAAGTCTACTTGTCTTTAGGTGCAAATTTTTGAAAATTTCGTAATTAGTTTAACTAGTTGCATAACTGAGCGCACCAACCATGTTACATTTTTGTGAGGATTTGAGCCATTATAGCATACACTTTATATGCTTTTATCTTCATTTTGGTATGAGTGTGCCAGTGACTTGTAGACTTTAGAACTTGACATTGTATACGCTTCGAGACTATGAATGAGCATAGGTTTTTAACTTATCGGTAACTAGGAAAGAGGCATAAGAATTAGGATTGTTAAACCGTTGAATTGGCCTTTTCGTTTCTTCCTTACATATAGTCAGTAGATACAGTAGATACACTGGTTACTAGACTCACACTACCCTACGAGCACTCATTTTTAGTGTTTGAGACGTTTAGATACCATTTTTGCGCCAAACCTTTTCTTTTCATCACCCATTCACATAAATTTCCATAAATTAAGCCTTCATGTTTAAAAAGTCAATTAATCCAAATATTTTTGTTGAAAATTTCCCTCTTTTATAAACTTGGTTGATTGTTAGAAGAATCGATGCATATTGTGGCATGAAAGTTTTAAGTTTTTGAGTTCACGAAGAAATTCACATAGTGGATGCAATAATGAATAAGTTTTCACCAATTTTGATGGACCTTTTGAGCGGTGTCTTTTAAGAAAATTAAAGCCCGTACTAGGTAACCGGTATTAGTTGAAGTAATTTGACAAACTTTGCGAGATATTTTCACATTAAGGTGTAATTTAATGACACTTTAAGCTTGAAGAAAGCATTGGGTAATCGTTGGAGGATTAAAGCGAATTTTGGTTTGGGTTTAATCAGAAGTAGTCAGTAGAGAAAATAATCAATGGAGTTTTGAAAGTAAAACAAATTTTTAGCTTAAATGTTTGGATTTTTAGACTAATTGTTTCTTCATTGAGTTGTTTATCATTATACAACTATTTAATCACCATATTTCCATTATCATATAATTTCACTTTCATTCCATATTCCATTATTTTACCTTTCACTCATTGTTACAACCATAAGTCCTCTTAACTAGTTACTTAGACTCTATTGGTGGAGAAGCGTATCGGTTTCAAGCCTATGATAGAATACTTGTCATGACTGAGCTTTGAGCGATTTCACATATATTACACTTAGATTAGCTTTTCGAGTGATTGAGTGTTATACTTCCTAAATCGTGAGATGTTTAGTTATGCATTTAAATATTGGCTTGGTAATTGTTAAATTCATCTTCGTAATCAAATTTTTTGTAATTTACTTGATCCGTTGAGTATTTTATTTTTATTGAAGATGATTGTTTTGTTCTAAATCTGATAGTCTACTTGAGGACAAGTAGGATTCAACTGTGGGGAATTTGATATGCTTAAAATAATCGATATTTTCTTAATCATATTTCTCATTTATACTCTTTTTTATCGCATTTTGTTATGATTTGGGTAGTGTTTTCGTATAGATATGCAGATAAGAGTTAAACTTGGATCATGGAACAAAAAAGAGTTGAAAACGGTAGAAAACGGAGCTTAAATGAAGAAAATCTATGAAGAATCAAAGTTGATGTACATACGTGAAAAGTGTTTTGCACACCTTCACCATTTTGATCATAACTTCTTCATACGATGTTCGATTTAGGTGATTCAAATTGGAGAAGAAAGAAGAAAGAGAGATCTACAGTTTTCATTTTGGAAGAAAATGCATCAGACACTCTCAACCGACGGATGGCCAATTTCAGCTGGCGACTGGATTCAAAATCTGAAAACGTCAACGCGGGTCAAACGAAGAGTAGCGCGCACGGAAGTTAAGCCAGCCGACGGCTAAAGAAGCCCAGCCGGCGGCTGGAAGGTCGGCTAGACCCCTATTTAAGCAAACTTTGGGGTTACGAATTAATGATCCTTTTTTCCACTTTTCCACCATCAAAGTCGACAAAACAGCTGCTTGGAAGGGTTTTTGGAGTCCTGGAAGTGCTTGGAAGCCACGATTAACATCGTTTGATCGTGTTGAAGGTTTCTTATCATTGGTTTGTTTATCTTAGTTAAAGCTTGCAACGTTATGTCTATGTATCTTGTTTATTTTGCTGATTTTATTCAATCCAACATGAGCTAAACTATTTAAAGTGATTGCTTGGATTGTTGATCTTGATATTATGGTTAATTAAGTTTATGTTTGAACAAAGTGGTTTTTCCTTTATTATTAACGTTTAATTGCAATCCATGTTTGTTTAAAGGTGTTAGATTATCTACTTAGTGTGATTAGTAAACTTATATCATGACTAGCGTTCATATAGGTTTATAAGTTATTTACAATTGTTTAACTTGTTAGGTAATTGTAGCTTGAGACTTAATTGAGATAGGCTAAGAATAATAGTAACCTAATAAATTAAACGAACATGACAATTATATCGTAACTGAATAGTTGAGACTTTTGTTAATTCGTAGTCGATAGATTAAATTGTTAATAATGGTGAACTAAATGCACAAATTAGGGTGGATAAATCTAAGATAGCTCTTGATGTACGACGAGTATGTTCGTACCAGCTTTCCTTAATTTGTAGGCTTAGACGACTCTAATAGGAAGTCTAGTTATAATAGGAATCACAGTCAAACCAATCAAACATAATTTTATTATCTATAATTCAAGTGAAACGTAAAATCCAAGTAAACACTGCTTTTATCCATCTGATTAATCTTTAAACCTTTCTAAACGGTTGTTTCCGCAAACCATCTTTTAAATAATTGTTTTGTTAATTTACTTTAATTAATTGATTTCAAAAACACGTTCTCTCAGAACTAAAACGCCCCCTTTCACTGCTTTCTTTAGGTTAATTAAATAGTTTAGATTAAATAAATATTAATACACTGTTCCCTGTGTTCGCCGGACTTACTAAAGCTATATTATTATACGATCGGGTATTCTTGCCTGTATTGTGTGGTAATCATAACTAAAGTAATAATTCTATTTTTATAAAATAATATAACTCGATTTTTACACATCAAGTTTAATTGTGGTTTGGTAGTGTCCAATTTACAACATTTTCGAACAAATAACAGCAAAACAGCTGCTGTCTGTGGAATTTAGCCGGCGGCTGCCTTTGGCCAGCCGGCGGCTGAATTTGCCCAACCGACGGCCCAAACTCCCTGTTTGAAAAAAAATGTTTTTTGTTCCGGCCTGTTTTTGCGACTTTCTGCTTTTCCAAATTGTTCTAACTTATTTATTTGGTTGTTTGATTGTTGTCTATGCAGAAAATGGCCGAAGAAAATGCTCCAATTGAGATCCCACCTCATGTCCCCCACTTTGATCCTAATCATCCTTACATGCAAGTCCCTAATAGGCGTGGCATTACTCAAAACAGGCGGGAAGAAATTCAAACTAAATTGACAGCCATGCTAAATTACCCAGTCTTTGCCCCTGCAGGTATTGATTGGGATTTTCTGAATACAGTGATAGCACATGACTCCCATTTTGCATCTGGTGCTGCCGAGCTAGATGATATGCTCGAAGTCACTTATGGGACGTTCACATCTCGAGCCTGGGAGAGGTTGTTTCACATACATGAACCGATCTACATTGAAGCAACCTATGAATTTTACAGTTCTTTTGCGTTTAATCATGCTATCACCGATCCAACAAAAAAGACGGTTTCTTTTCTTTTAGGGGGTGAATTTAGAAAGTTGACGCTTAAAGAATTTGGGGCAACTCTTGGTTTGTTTGATGAGGCCGATTTGGCGCACCCAGACTTCGATAACTTCATGCTAGCTGGGATTACAACTCCCGATTACTCAGAGAATGAGGCCATGTGGTCCACGATCGCTAACGGAATATTAACAGGCGAACGTGCGCCGTCTTACACTAATATTCGTGACCCGAAGGTTCGGGCTATCTCTGCGATGGTTTGTTTATTCGTTATTGGCCGTAAATCTAGGATTGAGAAGTGCCATAAGGATGAGACTTTTATACTGGGTTGTATTGTGCAGAAACGGGTCGTAAATGTACCGTTTATTTTGGCTCGATGGATGACTCAGGCACTTAAGGGAGCACGGCCCGATAGTGTTGTTCGAGGAGGTCACTTCGTCACCGTTCTTGGTGATAATCTAGGGTTCCGTGGCGCGGGATTTTATCGTTGTACTGTTTTGGCACCAGGGATGCGACTCTTAGGGGCGGCTTGGTTTAAATCAGTGGGTATAGTGGTTAGATTTACAGCTCCAGGGAATTATGTGACCTACCGATGGGCCGAGATTAAACGGGCTAGTACAGCTAGTAGTAGTCGAGTTGTGGAGGAGCCGGATGATGAGGATATTCCACCTGTACAGGAAATGGATCTGAATGCTCAGATTGCTGCGTTGACATCTAACATGGGCCAGATGTCGAGTAGGTTGGACACTTTTTCCAACCGTATGGAGGATCGTTACTACGATCTTAACTCCAACATCAGAATGGTCAGTAACCAGCTTGGGCATCTACAGACCGAGTTTGAGAGTCGAGGCCGTTATCAGGACGAGATGATATATCAGTATCATCAGCGTGCTGGGATTGATTATCAGGCGTACGATTGGTCCTTTCACACTTTTGGAGATACCGCTCCTATGGATCAGGACATGCCTTCTTCATCCTCGACACTTCCTGATCGCCATCATCTATGGTCTACTCCATCATATCCTCCTCCTACCGAGTACCAGCGCCAGCAGGACGAAGAGGAGCAACGAGCCGTGCAGGAGCGTCAAAGGCCATATTGGCCACTTTGGTGATATGTGATGTTATGGTTCTTATGTATTGTTGGATTGTTTGCGTGAACTATTTTTCTTATTTTTATTTTTATCATTTATGCATTATTGTTTGAACTTGTGTAATGGATTTCTTACGTACTTTGAATTTATGGTATTTAATAATTTTGTGCGTGTTTCTTTACCTTTTAGAATATCGCTGATTTTAGTGGAAGTAATGCCGGAATTTCTAATTTTCAACGGAGAGATACGAATATTTTTTGAGGACGTTACGCTTCTACAGCCGTACATTCTTTCCACTTCTGTCTCCTTTCACGGAATCTCGACATCTAAATGGGGGAGTTCTTTTTCTTTCCTTCTCTTTTTCTTTTTACACTTATTCGTTGATTTTTTTTTACAATGAGGACATTGTATTGTTTAAGTGTGGGGAAGGGGGTAGGAAAGAAGAAATCTATTTGTCCTTAGGAACATTGTTTTATGAAAATTTAAATTTTTTTTGACATGTTTCTCGTAATTAGTTTTAACTAGTTGCATAACTAGGCACACCTACCCCATTACGTATTTGAGAGGATTTGAGCCATTATAGCATACATTTTATATGCTTTTATCTTCATTTTTTATGAGTGTGCCGGTGACTTGTAGACTTTAGAACTTGACACTGTATACGCTTCGAGGTTATGAATGAGCATAAGTTTTACTTATTAGTAACTAGGAAAGAGACAAAAGAATTAGGATTGTTAAATCGTTAATTGGCCTATTCGTTTCTTATAGTCAGTAGCTACACTGGTTATTTGACTCACACTACATATCGAACACTCATTTTTAGTGTTTTTGACGTTTAGATACCATATTTGCACCAAGCCTTTTTCTTTTATCACCCTTTCTACATATATATTCCATAAATTGAGCCTAAATGTTTAAGTCGTTTAATCCAAATATTTTTGTTGAAAATTTTCCTCTTTCATAACTTGGTTGATTACTAGACGAATCGTTATATATGATGGCGTGAAATTGTTAATTTGTTTAAGTTCACGAAGGAAGTCACATGTGGATGTAAGTATGAAGAAGTTTTCATAGTTTTGATGGGCCTTTTGAGCGGTGTCTTTAATAATTAAAAAAAAATAATATATTAAAGCCCGTACTAGGTAACCATTAACAGTTGAAGTGATTTAACGAACTTTGCGAGAAATAAAATTCTCAATCGAACCGTTGAAGAATTAAGGCGAAATTTGGTTTTAGGGGTTTCATCAGAAGGAGCCATTAAGGATAATCAATCGAGTTTTAAAAGTAATATGGTTTTTGACTAAAATATTTGGATTTGTAGACTAATTGGAATTTATATGTTTCATATCATTCATTATAATTCACTTTCATTCCATTTTTCCATCATTTTATCCATCACCCATTGTTATGACCATAAGTCTTCTGAACTAGTTACTTAGACTCTATTGGTGGAGAAGCGTATCGTTATCAAGCCTATGATAGAATACTTGTCATGACTGAGCTTTGAGCGATTTCACATATATATTACACTTAGATTAGCTTTTTGAGTGATTGAGTGTTATACTTCCCAAATCGTGAGATGTTTAGTTATGCATTTAAATTTTGGATTGGTAATTGTTAAATTCATCTTCGAAATTTTTTTTTTTGTAATATACTTGATTCGTTGGGTATTTTATATTTATTGAAGATGATTGTTTTGTTCTAATTCTGATAGTTTACTTGAGGACAAGTAAGATTCAAGTGTGGGGAATTTGATATGCTTAAAATAATCGATATTTTGTTAATCATATTTCTCATTTTTACTCTAGTTTTCTACAACTTTTGTTATAATCTGGTATGTTTTCAGTTATAAATGCAGATTAGAGTTGAATTTGGATCATGGAGCGAAAAGGAGCTGAAACCGACTCAGAACGGATACAAACGAGCAAGAACGGTGAAGTTCTGAAGAACCAGCCGGCGGATGAAATTCCTTAGCCGGCGGCTGGATTAAATTCCCAAAAATGTTCGTAACGGGCTACGGAAGCAACTTTTCCACCCGTGTCATCCAACCGCAGGCTGAAATCAGCCAGCCGCCGGCTGAATCTGGCGGTTCAGAGGTCTATTTAAAGGGCTGCTAGGGTTCGAATTGGAGACATCTTATTCCATATTTTCATCCCACATTCGACCTGGAGAGCTGCAAGGAGAGTTCTGGAAGCATTTGATCACGTTGGAAGCCTCGGTTAAAGCTTTTTAATCGTGTTTGAAGTTTGCTTTTATTGGTTTGCACTTTATTCTTAATTTTCTTGATACAATGTTTTTGTTTAAAGATTCTTATGCTATTTTGTCACAATCCAACATGAGCTAAACTCTTTAAAGTGATTGCTTGGATTGTTGAGCTTGGATCTATGCTTAATTAAGTTTTATGTTTGAACTAATTGGTTTTTCGTTATTATTTACGTTTAATCGCGATCCATGTTTATTCAAAGTTATTATAATTACTACTAACGTTCATCTAGGTTTATCAGTTATTTACGATTATATAATTGATTAGATAATTGTAACTTGAGACTTAATTGAGACAGGCTAAGAACAATAGTAATTTAATGAATTGAATGAACATGACAATTATATCAAAATTGAATAATTGAGACTTTTGTTAATTCGTAGTCGACAGATTAAATTGTTAATAATAGTGACATTAAAGCACAATTTAGAGTGGATAATCTAAGATAACTCTTGATGTATGATCATTCGTATGATCTTTCTCTAAAATTGTAGGATTAGACAACTCTAATAGGAAGTCTAATTATTATAGAAATCACAGTTAAATCAATCAGACATATTCTTATTATCCATGATCCAAGTAAAACGTAATTCCAAGTAATCACTGCTTTTTAATATCTGATCAAATCTTAAAGTCTTTTCGATATATCTTTTCATCCGCAATTCCATTTAGTTAAATTAATTGCTATTTTATTTTAGTTATTTATTTTTCTGAAATATGTTCTCACAGAACTAAAACGTCCCCCAATATTTTACTTGCTTTATTTACTTGTTTTTATTAGTTTAATTACATAATTTAAGATAACGAATATAAATACACGTTCTCTGAGTTCGATCCGGACTTACTAAAATCTATATTATCGTACGATCAGGTACACTGCTTGTATTGTGTGTTAATCTACGATAGTGAAATCCTTTTCTAAACTTTAAATAATTTTATGTTATAAAATACATATCAACTTTCCACCTAAATTTCGGGACGAAATTCTCTTAAGTGGGGATACTGTGACAACCGTCACTCTCTCTGTCCTAGTTAGTCTAGTATGCCTGTGGTTCATTACCGTTATTTACTGAAATTTTAAAATTTGCCTATTACCATGTTGATGTACGTTTATGATATGTGTTTTGTGTTTGATATTGTGTTATGCTTTAAGTGCACAAGCAGGTAGTTCCCGATAGATGAGCTTCAAGATGCTTTAGCGAATAATCTCGTATTCTTGTGTTGTTGAGTTAGTAAAACTTATTAGACAATTAAGACGTCCGTTTTCGATAACAATGTGACAACCGTCACTCTCTCCGTCCTTAGTTAGCTAATATGCATGTAGATCGTTACCGTAATTTACTGAAAATTTTAAAATTTACATTTATACTGTTGTTGTATGCTTTGAGTTATGTTTCATTTATGATTATGTGTTAAGCTTTAGGTGCACATATAGATAGTCCCCGATAGATGTTCTTCGTAACGACTTAACGAGTAAAATCCGTGTTTTATGGCCTAATCATTTTTTGACTACGTAAACTTTTATAAACATCTGAGAATTTTCTTTATGAGGTTAAAAGATAATTCCTACTTAACTAGTCGCTCCGAGTTTGTTGTTCTTTCGTATTAGAAATATCGAGTTTTGGAATTGTTTCGGGAATTCATTTAAATCCTTGTTTGTTATGCTTTTGGCCCGTGTTAATTACCCAAATTAATAGTCCAAATATTTAGCCCATGTATTAACTAAATTTAACCTTAAGCCCAACCCAAAACCGATTCTCTAATCCCCTAAACCTATTTGTCGACTTCATCTTTGGATTCTTTTTTTTTTATTGACCAACAACATCAGCCCTTCAAACCCTTTTTCTTCTTTTGGTTGATCAAGAAAACCAGGAAACAAAAAATTTGACCAATCACTTTCCTTTCTCCCTCGGTATTGATTTCAAACCGCAAGACACACATCTTCATTGTTCAGTTTGATTTTGGTATTCTCCTAATCTGTCTTTTATTTTGTGTTTATATTCTGTTCTAATGTTACATCTTTCGAATCTACAAGTTTTGAGTTCAGAAAACAACACGGAAAAACCCTAAGGATTATGTACTATACGTTCTAAACCCGAAATTTGTTTTTGGTCAGCTTACTGTCATGTTTTGCTCGTTTAATATCTTTCGTATAAATTGGAATTATAACCTGTGGTCTAAAAGTAACTTGTAGCTCTCGGAACTAGTTTTTGGAGATATAAGATATACCGTCTAATTATTTTTCAAACTCCCACAAATTGAAATTTAGTAAACGTTGGTTCAACTAAGTTTTTGCATTTAGTTGCTACTCTAATCTGTTTTGATAAATTAATAACTTCTAGGTAACTTTGAATTTCGAACTAAGGTCTAAACCAAAGTTGCATTTCTTAGAGTATAGTTTCTGGAAATAATAGTCTCGTTGTATAACTGTTTGTCAAACTCTTTGAATCTGCAAATTAGTGAACATTGGTCAAATCTGAGTTTTAACGTTTATGTTAGGATTAAAAATCGTGATTTTGTGTAACTACTTAGCAAACTAAATTATATTGTAAAATGGATTATTATTGCTTAATCAGGCCTTAAATTTATATAAAATGGTCAATCATGTTTAAGTGTTCGTTCAATAATCTAAAAAACGTTTTATAAAACAATCTATTAAAGTTAACGGTTTTGGACAGATTGTTTCACCTGTTTTGTGTCATCTATATCTTGTTCATTTCTAACTCAAATTCAGTGATTCCAGATTCCTCGATGTAACTCTCTGAGTCTAGTTTCCGCATCTATACGATTCATCGTTTAATTCTTTCTGAAACTCAAGTTACTACAGTTTTAATGAACGTATATACTCGCTGAATTTTCTTCGACATATTTGAGTCTATTCCTTTATCGTAAACGTACAACCTTCCTAACCTTTCTAAAACGAGACAAATTGAATACATTGTGTATCGACCTTAAACTTAATGATTTAATTACTTACGACTCGTTACTTACACATTTAGGAGAGCTTCATACCTAGTCGGGACTTAGTTTGTGACTTGCTTATACACACATATACACACTACTTAAGTAGTGACTTTGCTTATTCGAGGTGAGTTCATCGCCCCATTTACTACTGTTTTATGTATTTTAAACTAATCGGGGGTAAGTAAATCTCAACCAAACGAACTTGATAAATGGTTTTCAAAACTTACTATTTCGAGAAACTTTCCATATTCGGAAACTTGCCATTTTTAGAAACTTACTACTTATGGATTTCAAAACGTGTAATAAAACCTAAGGCACTTTTCAAACATTACGAAATACTGGTTGGGACTGAGATACTTACTTCTTTCCATACTTTATGTATGCGTTCTTTCCATGCATGGGGCATGTGTTCTTTCCATGCTTAAGGCATGCGTTCTTTCCTTACATGGCGTATGCGTACCGATAGCGAGGCTATCTTCAGTATATTTGTGTTGTTCATTACTTACTTAAATGCATTAGTTACACTTATTTTTACTACATTAATGTTGAGATAAGACGTGAATTGTTTACTTACATGAAACTGGAAAACTTACTATTTCGGAAAACTTACTAAAAATAGGACTTTCTATTTTTAGAAACTTCACATTTTGGGAAACTTACTATAATTAGAAATCTTTCTAATTATAGAAACTTAGTTCTTTTATGGATCACTTGAACTCTTTTAATATATACATCTCGATAACTCGCTCAACCGTTGTGTTGACTTTTGAGCTTTATTTTCAGGTATTGATCAGGCATAGGATTCTTAGCTTAGGACAAGACTCTGGAGACTATTAGTATTGCATTTGTGGCTTGTTGAACATTATTTCAATTGCTATTTATTCGGGGTTGCATGCCTATGTACTTTTATTCTATCTTTCTTTGTTGGTTGGTTGAATATTTACATTGTAGTGATTGACGTAATAGTGTACCAAGGGGTTTTACCTTGGACATGGCGACGTCATGACATCCTATTTTATTCATTTATCATATAGACTATTCTTTATTTAATGTTGTGTTATGACAATCGCCAATCAGTTGCACCCTGCGTTTCCGCCACTGGCGGGGTGTGACAGATTGGTATCAGAGCACATGGTTATTGAGAACTAGGTGGTTTGGCCTAGACTATAACTAGGTTTCCTCACATAGATTCTTTTAGGATCTTTTTCATTGATTTCATTACGTCTCACTGCTTGTACGCGACGACTCATTCTCCTAAGGAAGACAACGACCAATATCAGCTTTCGACATGGGAATTTTCTTTGTTTTGATTTATACTTTAAATTTGGATTTCTTGATTTTATTTTACTACTATTGCTACGATTTGAAACCTCGATTCGATTCTCTTTTATTTAAATCCTTAATTTGTATATGTTAATATTATGATAATGAACATGGGGAGCGGATATGTATATGAAACGAAGTGAATATAATTTTGGACGTACGACTTAATTATATCCATGAAGAGTCATATATATGTTTACATGACCATGTTTGTAGTCGTAATACAAAACATACCTAAAGTTATTATGGTTGAATTATTGATCATATCCAGTACTTAAAATTCACATTTTCTTTTATACTAGCGTATGCTTTTCTGGCCGCCTACAAGGATCGTTTTCATGAGCTTGCACGACTCTGTCCTCAGATGATAGTTCCGAAGTCGAGACGTATCAGGCATTTCATCTATGGTTTGCACCCCGAAGTTCGTCGTTCGTTGAGGAGTATTGAACCTTCCACCATTCAGAGCACTATTCAGCGGGCTGGACCTATCGCCAATGATGTGGTTCGAGACGGTGTATTGTCGGACGGGAAGAGGAAGGATCGCAGTGACGAGGAGTAGGGAAAGTCCAAGGAAGTTAAACGAGATTAGCAGTAGTTCGAAATATGGGTATACTGGTACACTTCCTCTATGTCAGAAGTGTAATCATCATCAGGAGGAGCACATGATATGCAGTTGCTTGCTATGCCGTAGGAGAGGCCACTTGGCCAAGGATTTTCTGTTCTAGGCCTGTTGCTGTCGTACCAGTGAATGCAGTGAAGCTTAATTCCAGTTTTGGTTGCGGAGGTACCGATATTTTCTTCGAGATTGTCCTCACAAGCAGGGAACTGTTGGTCACGCTAACCCACCCCAGAACGCTCCAGGAAACCAGGGAAATCAGGGTGGTCAAAACACTCGAGCTCGTGTTAGAGCATATGTACTGAGAGCTGCGGAGGAGCAGCAGAATCCGAATGCTGATGTTGATACTTTTCTTACCCAATTCTCAGATATTACTTGAAACGCATGTTAATACTTTACTTTCTAATTATGAGCCTTACCTTTCTATGATTGTTCCTGATACTACTTCTCACTTGAATTTTGGGACGAAATTCTCTTTACTGGGGGATACTGTGACAACCGTCACTCTCTCCGTCCTTAGTTAGCTAATATGCCTGTAGATCGTTACCGTAATGTGACAACCGCCTAATTGTCAAAGTTCGGTGGAATTCTCGACGAGGTCATGAATTCACATGGGAGCGTGAAGACCAAATCCGTCAGAAGTATCCACACTTGTTCAAAGACTCTCCCTCCCAATGAGGCGAACTAAATTTCGGGACAAAATTCTTCTCAACCCCGGGAGAATGTGACAACCGTCTAATTTTCAGGTGAAATTTTGTACTCTATATCTTTAAGATTCTGTCTTTGTTCTTAACCGTACTGTTGCTGTGAACGTGTCTGTGTCGGAATCAATATCGGTACCTATAAATGGACTATAATACCAAGAAAACGCATAATGAACTTGCCTAAGTTCTTCCTAAACTAAACGTGAACTTGCAACTAACGAAAATACTTAACGACAACAAAAACGATTTTCGACTCGCAGTGTAACTGACAGTTTCGCTGGCTGGGAGCGAAACTGCAAGCGAAACTGTCAGCAGTGAAACTGTGGTGCTGATAGACCTATAAGTACATATCAAAATTTACCGTCAAAAATGAGTTTACGATACCGAAAACAAGTTTTGGACCGAAACTGCCCGTCCCGAGAATGTGCATCGACTACCGAGAACTGAACAAGCTGACTGTAAAGAACTGATACCCACTCCCGACAATCGATGATCTGTTCGACCAGTTGCAAGGTACAACTTATTTCTCTAAGATCGATCTCCGTTCGAGTTATCATCAGGTTCGAGTCAGTGAGCTTGACATTCCAAAAACGAGATGGGCACTACGAGTTTCTCGTTATCCCTTTCGGTCTGACCAACGCACCAGCGGTGTTCATAGATTTGATGAACAGCGTGTGAAGACCATATCTGGACAAAGTGTGATCGTATTCATAGACGACATTCTCATTTACTCAAAGAACAAGGAGGATCACGCGAAACATTTGAAACTTATCCTAGAACTCCTTAGAGATCAGAAACTGTACGCCAAATTCTCGAAGTGCGAATTTTGGCTCCGTGAGGTACATTTCCTTGGTCATGTGGTCAACCAAGAGGGAATTCACGTAGACCCGACAAAGATCGAAGCGATCGAGAAATGACAAGCCCCAACGACTCCTACGGAAATCCGACAATTCCTAGGGTTGGCTGGCTATTATCGAAGGTTCATCGAGAATTTCTCGAAGATCGCTAAACCCCTGACCGAACTCACTCAGAAAGATAAGGACGAATCAGTGACGTCCCGTCTATTTGAGGTACTTGAGTTACCGTTATTATTTTAATATTATTCGCAATTGTTTTGACCCTTGTATTTCGCTTTGTTTTACTCACGGTTTATTGATGAGAATCGGGTTTTATGTGATTATTTTGATTCGTCCCTTGAGACGTAAGTTGATGTTTATCTAAGTGCCAAATAGTTAGTATACTCATGGAAATAAGTTAGGAGGTTTATGCTAATTTGTCGGTTAGCGTATCCCTATCCTTAAGAAATCATGCTTTGCTCGTGTTTATGTTTATACCGAGAAGTATGTATTTCCATTTTGGAAGATTAAATCAAATCATATAATGAATCACAATACCAAGAATACCTATAATGAACTTGCCTAAGTTCATGTGTAAAACAATCGGGAACCTTAAAGAAACGAACGTGTGTAACGATAACTTAAACGGAAAACGAATATTGCTGTTTGGAGCATGAATGCGCCGCATTCTGCACCCAATGCACCGCATTCGGGAGCAGAACAACACTTGGTGATTTTCAAACTTTTGTAAACTTTCTTAAACGGGACTAAGTTATTTATTCCGGGTTTGTACTTGTCTTAAGGCCATTTTGGGTCCAGTAACAAGACACTAACACCCCCATTGAGCCACCATTTCATCTCACAAATTACACACACACAACTCACTTCTCTCTCTTTTCTTTGAAGTAAACACACACAAACACACACATTTCCTTTCATTTTTTTCTTCTTGTAGCTGTGATTTCCAGAGTTTAACCCACGAATTTCATCACTAAAAATAGTTGTTTTCATCTAGAGGAGTAGGGTTTGCTCATCCTTTGGAGGTTTACTTGGGTTATATCGTTTTCGGGTCGAAATCGCCGTCTTACATCAAGGATCTTCATCACTTCTTGCTTGATCTTCACATCTTCACCTTCTTTGGGGTATAATAACTTAAACTCTCTGTATTTTCTAAGTTTTATTCAATGCATGTATGATCTAACTAAAGAAAATGAGTTTTTAACAAAGTTTGATGGTAAATTATCTATGAAAATCGAGTTTTTGTAAAAATGTGTATGGATCTTGATTAAATGGTTGTAAAAGCCTTACCAAAGTGTTATTTGAAAGTGTTTTTGAACATATTATAACTTGCATGTCCAAATCTACCATCAAAAGACGATTTGCCAAACACGAAAACGATTTCGGTAGAAATCTGCCCAGGAATGCGCCGCATTCCTCCCCTATGCGACGCATTCTTGGGGCAGATTGGGTGTTCTCGTTTTGTTTCGCTGTTATTCGTAACCGTAAGCTCGTTACCTTAAGAACCTGTACTAATGGTTGGTGTATTGTGTTTTGGAGTTAGAAATCTCATCACCACACCATCAAAGGATTTTGTCTCGGGTTCTTAGCTTGTTAAATTGCGGTTGTTATCGGTAAGAATTGACTTTCTTCCAAAATTCCTCATTTTTCATATGTTCGGTTTTAGCCTTGAAAAATGATTAGGAATAATTATTAGACCAACACTTGGTATTATCGGATTTGGACAACATTGGACTAAAATACGTTAAAACGTGAGTTTAACCATAAGTAACGTATTTAACTTATAATCATATTATATATTATGAGAAAGGCTTAAATGCTCTTAAAAAAAAATACAAATTTTGACAAGCGGGAAAGTGTACGATTTTGGACTAATAATCTACGATGCGGAAGCGCTGCCGAGATTCATTTCACGACTTTTGTGACTATAATCACTTATATGAGTAAACTTTTGCATAAAAGTAATATATTACATAATAACATCGTCTTTGGACTCAAAGACGCCAACATAATTATAAAAGTCATAATATTACTTAAAACGAATGTTTTACCCTTTTTGACAAATAAACCTTCGTTTCATAACGCGTTCGTAATCTAAAATCATCAAATGGCGTTTTTACGACAAACTCTTGGTAAAATGATTTTGAAGGTTATATTACCCTTATATTTTTAAAAGTTAAGACTTTAAATTATCCTAAGTGTCGAAGTTGGACTTTTTGGTCGACTTTGACTTTCATAAGTCAACATCTGTGACTTTGACTTTTATAAGGTCAACATTCCTTACATTGACTTTGACCAAGTCAACATTGTTTCCGTTGACCTTGGTCGATCTATTGAAACTTGGTAACGATATTTGATTTACCGATACTCTTAGTAGTCGTGTTCGATTCGGATTATCATTCTCTTCCAGTTGACGATTATGACGTGGAATGCCGATATCTCTCCGAGCGGTCCTGTTTGACGCGGAACATCTCCTTCTAAATACGTCACCTCATTAAATTTATTGATAATTGGATTATCTTATTTAACTTAATCTTAACCGACAAGGCTAAACCGGACCTAGACTTATAGAGATACTAAGACTATGTTGTTTATTGTTTTAAGGCACTTAGGCGGTGGAGTTGTAACTCTGTGTTGGTGTACCCGATAATTGTTTGCTGAAGCTTTCTCAGTGAGTTATTCGTAGCCCTTGTCTTAAATATTTTGGGCTGTAAAGCGTATTTTAAATTGTCTACGTGTATGCGGAATGTTGTTGATTATCTTGTTTGCCTAGTGGATTAGGTCTGCCTTAGATTGAAAGCCATTAGCCCTTGTTGGGGCCCCCTGATACACTTGTTAAGCTTTATGCCCAACGATTACATATATATAGATCTATATGGGTTATAGACCTAACCCTCACTACTCGGTAGAATGTTTCTAGGAGTGGATGTTATGGCCGGTTAATTGATTGTTACCTTTGGTTGGCGACCTCAGGATTTGGGGTTGTACGGTCAAGAGCTTGTAGCTCAACTGAAGGAGGGCACCGCCCAAGGTAATGGTTCGGGTTCCGGAAATCGTGAGCCGATTGTTAGTAATGAAGGTCCCGAAGTTGTGATTAATCGAGCAGAGGGCTCGACTCAGCGTGCTGGATGCACAATGAAGACCTTCATGAGCTGTAAAGCCCCAGAGTACAGAGGCAATGAGGGAGCGACTGGAACGCTTCAGTGGATGGAGAAGCTAGAATCTATTTTCGATGCCGTTGATTGTGCGGACAAAGATCGAGTCCGATTTGCTACGTTTGTATTTCAAGGTACGACTCTGACATGGTGGAACTCGGTCGTGAATGTGCGAGGCCGAGCGGAGATTAACACCATGACTTGGGAGCAACTGAAGGAGTTGATGATTACTGAGTATGTGCCTGAATCTGAGATTCAGAAGTTGGAGGATGAGTTGTGGAACTTGAGCATGATTGGGTCAGACATTCAGGGGTACACTTCGCGTTTTCACGCTTTGTCCCCACTAGTACCGCACTTGGTTCGTCCTGAGCTCAAACGAATCGGTCGCTATATTCACGGGTTACCTCAGGCAATCCGTAAGAGTGTCCTTTCCAACCACCCGAGCACTTTTCAGAGCGTGGTGGAAATTGCGACCACGTTGACTCAAAACGCGGTTCGTGACGGTGAACTACCCCCAATGATTGTTAAGCAAAACTCCGGTGGGAAGCGGAGTGGTGACTTCCGTCAGAACGACTCGCGGAAAAGGCCCAGGAGGCAGGATGCTCCTCAAGTTGCGAAGTCCTATGCAGGAGTGACACCGGGTACCCAGGGTAAATACCCGAAATGTGATCGGTGTGGTAGGTACCATACCAAATAAGTGGCTTGTTGGGAGTGCAGTATCTGTAAGAAGCTGGGTCACACATACAAGTTCTGTAAAGCCGTTAAGGGCAAGTGTTTTGAATGTGGTTCTCCGGATCATCATAAGGACAGATGTCCTAAGTTAGCTGCAGCTGGTAATGCTCCTCGAGGCAGGGCGTTTGTTATGGGAGCCAAGGAGGCACAGCAGGATCCACACATCGTTACGGGTACCTTTCTTATTTGTGGTCGACCTGCGTTTATTTTATTTGATTCTGGTGCGGATAGAAGTTTTATATCTGATGAGTTTAGGACTATGATTCCCTGTAAGTCTGTACCTTTAGTACCTTCCTTTGAGATAGAATTGGCTGATGGTGAGTTTTTGCATGCGACTGAAATCATTTCCGACAGTAGCGTTAGTTTCGACGATCACTCTTTTCCTATCGACTTAATTCCGATTAGGTTAGGTAGTTTCGACGTGATTATCGGCATGGATTGGTTAGAGACACATCCTGCGGAGATCGTATGCTTCGAGAAGATGATCCGTATTCCGTTACCGTATGGAGAGTCGCTATTAGTTCAAAGGAATAAGGCAGGGAAGCGTCTTAAGATCGTCTCGTGTATTAAGGTCTGGGAGTACATTAATCGGGATTGTTCGCTCTTTCTTGCACATCTTGTGAAGAAGGATAACACTGGGAAGCTGGGGGAGAAGCCAGTAGTGTGTGATTTCCCCGATGTGTTCCCAGAGGATCTACCTGGTTTACCGCCTCGTAGAGAGGTAGAGTTTAGGATCGACTTAGTTCCCGGAGCAGCGCCGGTAGCGAAGGCTCCTTATCGGTTAGCACCTTCGGAGATGTTAGAGCTTTCTAAGCAGATTCAGGAGTTAGTGGATAAAGGCTTCATTAGGCCGAGTTTCTCTCCGTGGGGCGCACCGGTACTCTTCGTGAAGAAGAAGGTTGGTTCGATGAGATTGTGTATAGATTACCGAGAGCTGAATAAGCTGACAGTAAAGAACCGCTATCCTTTACCTCGTATAGATGATTTGTTTGATCAGCTTCAAGGTTCATGTTTCTTTTCTAAGATTGACTTGCGGTCCGGATACTACCAGTTGAGAGTGCAAGAGGAGGACGTTCCGAAGACTTCTTTTCGGACGCGATACGGTCATTATGAGTTCTTAATCATGCCATTCGGACTCACGAATGCACTTGCAACGTTTATGGAAATGATGAACCGTATCTGCCGCCCTTACCTCGATAAGTTTGTGATAGTGTTCATCGATGATATTCTGATTTATTCTCGTAGCCGTGAGGAGCACGAGGAGCACATGAGAATAGTGTTGGAATTGCTCAGGAAGGAGCAACTTTACGCAAAGTTCTCGAAGTGCGAGTTTTGGTTATTAGAGGTTCAATTTCTTGGCCACGTGGTTAGCAAGGAGGGAATCCACGTTCATCCTGCCAAGATTAAGGCCGTCAGAGATTGGGTTGCTCCTAAGACACCCACCGAGATCCGTTCGTTCTTGGGTCTGGCAGGATACTATCGTCGCTTTATCGAGAATTTTTCGAAGATAGCCTCGCCTATGACGAAGTTGACCCAGAAGAACGAGGAGTTTATTTGGGGTGCCGAGCAGGAAGAAGCTTTTCAGTTATTAAAGAAGCGGTTGTGTGATGCTCCTATCTTGAGTCTTCCCGAGGGTACCGAAAATTTTGTTGTATATTGCGATGCTTCGCATAAGGGACTCGGGTGCGTACTGATGCAAAACGGAAAGGTCATTGCCTATGCCTCTCGTCAGTTAAAGATTCATGAGAAGAACTACACGACCCATGATTTGGAATTAGGCGCGGTGGTTTTTGCTTTAAAGATTTGGCGCCATTACCTGTACGGTACAAAGTGTACTGTGTTCACCGATCATAAGTCATTACAACATATCTTTGATCAAAAGATGTTGAATATGAGGCAACGCCGATGGGTGGAATTGCTTGACGACTATGATTGTGAAATTCGTTATCATCCGGGAAAATCTAATGTTGTAGCCGATGCGTTAAGTCGCAAGGAATCGGTTAAGCCGGTGAGAGTTCGCGCTATGATGGTTTCTATTCATGCGAGTTTAAAGACTCGTATTATTCAGGCTCAGCAGGAGGCTCTCACCGAAGATTGTCTAAAGGATGAAGGATTATTTGGTTTGGCACGACAGTTGGAGCTGAAAGACGACGAGGTATTGTATTTCTTGGACCGTATTTGGGTTCCCGTCAGTCTTAGACAGTTAATTTTGGATGAGGGTCACAAGTCGAATTACTCCGTTCATCCCGGAGTGGATAAGATGTACCACGACTTGAAAGATTTTTATTGGTGGCCTGGAATGAAGAGGGCGTTGCCGAGTATGTAGGCAAGTGTTTGACCTGTTCTAAGGTTAAGGCTCAGAATCAGAAGCTTTTTGGCCTTCTTCAGCAGCCGGAAATCCCGCAGTGGAAGTGGGAAAATATCACGATGGATTTTGTCACGAAGCTTCCTAGGTCTTCAGGAGGTTATGATACCATTTGGGTCATCGTTGATAGGCTGACTAAGTCAGCGCATTTTCTGCCTATTCGAGAAGATTACCGAATAGAGGAGTTATCTAGGTTGTATATTGATGAGATCGTTGCCAGGCATGGCATTCCTGTGTCCGTTATTTCCGATCACGACGTGCGGTTTACTTCAAGGTTTTGGCAGACGCTACAGCGAGCTTTGGGAACTCGATTGGATATGAGCACGACTTATCACCCTCAGACCGATGGGCAGAGTGAACGCACTATTCAGACGTTGGAGGATATGTTACGCGCGTGTGTTTTAGATTTTGGCGGGAGTTGGGATAGACATTTACCGTTGGTCGAGTTTTCGTACAACAATAGTTACCACTCCAGCATTAATTGCGCGCCTTTTGAAGCTCTATACGGACGGAAGTGTAGGTCTCCACTCTGTTGGGCTGAGATTGGTGATAGCCAGATTACGGGTCCCGAGCTGATCCAGGAGACGACGGATAAGATCTTTAGGATCAAGGATCGTCTGGTAGCCGCGAGAGATCGTCAGAAGAAGTACGCGGATTTACGTCGGAAACCTTTGGAATTCAAGGTCAGCGATATGGTGTTATTGAAGGTTTCTCCTTGGAAAGGCGTGTTTCGCTTTGAGAAACGCAGCAAGTTAAGTCCACGTTTTACGGGTCCGTTTAGAATTTTGTCCCGTGTTGGACCAGTGGCTTACCGTCTTGAGTTGCCACCTGAGTTGAGCGGTGTGCACAACGTATTTCATGTATCGCATCTCAAGAAGTGCCTTGCTGATGAGTCGTTGATTTTTCCTTTGGAGAAACTACGCTTGGATGATTCGCTTCACGTCATAGAGGAGCCGGTGGAAATCGTTGACCGAGAGGTCAAGCGTTTGCGGCGGAGTCGGATTCCTATTGTTAAAGTCCGATGGAACTCTAAGTTTGGAGCTGAGATTACATGGGAACGGGAGGATGAAATGCAGCGGAAATATCCCCGCCTCTTTTCTAGTAGTGATGCTCAATAGAAATTTCGAGGACGAAATTCTTTTTACTGGGGGAGGCTGTGACGTCCCGTCTATTTGAGGTACTTGAGTTACCGTTATTATTTTAATATTATTCGCAATTGTTTTGACCCTTGTATTTCGCTTTGTTTTACTCACGGTTTCCCTTGTATTTCGCTTTGTTTTACTCACGGTTTATTGATGAGAATCGAGTTTTATGTGATTATTTTGATTCGTCCCTTGAGACGTAAGTTGATGTTTATCTAAGTGCCAAATAGTTAGTATACTCATGGAAATAAGTTTAGAGGTTTATGCCAATTTGTCGGTTAGCGTATCCCTAAATCATGCTTTGCTCGTGTTTATGTTTATACCGAGAAGTATGTATTTCCATTTTGGAAGATTAAATCAAATCATATAATGAATCACAATACCAAGAATACCTATAATGAACTTGCCTAAGTTCATGTGTAAAACAATCGGGAACCTTAAAGAAACGAACGTGTGTAACGATAACTTAAACGGAAAACGAATATTGCTGTTTGGAGCATGAATGCGCCGCATTCTGCACCCAATGCACCGCATTCGGGAGCAGAACAACACTTGGTGATTTTCAAACTTTTGTAAACTTTCTTAAACGGGACTAAGTTATTTATTCCGGGTTTGTACTTGTCTTAAGGCCATTTTGGGTCCAGTAACAAGACACTAACACCCCCATTGAGCCACCATTTCATCTCACAAATTACACACACACAACTCACTTCTCTCTCTTTTCTTTGAAGTAAACACACACAAACACACACATTTCCTTTCATTTTTTTCTTCTTGTAGCTGTGATTTCCAGAGTTTAACCCACGAATTTCATCACTAAAAATAGTTGTTTTCATCTAGAGGAGTAGGGTTTGCTCATCCTTTGGAGGTTTACTTGGGTTATATCGTTTTCGGGTCGAAATCGCCGTCTTACATCAAGGATCTTCATCACTTCTTGCTTGATCTTCACATCTTCACCTTCTTTGGGGTATAATAACTTAAACTCTCTGTATTTTCTAAGTTTTATTCAATGCATGTATGATCTAACTAAAGAAAATGAGTTTTTAACAAAGTTTGATGGTAAATTATCTATGAAAATCGAGTTTTTGTAAAAATGTGTATGGATCTTGATTAAATGGTTGTAAAAGCCTTACCAAAGTGTTATTTGAAAGTGTTTTTGAACATATTATAACTTGCATGTCCAAATCTACCATCAAAAGACGATTTGCCAAACACGAAAACGATTTCGGTAGAAATCTGCCCAGGAATGAGCCGCATTCCTCCCCTATACGACGCATTCTGCGGGCAGATTGTGTGTTCTCGTTTTGTTTCGCTGTTATTCGTAACCGTAAGCTCGTTACCTTAAGAACCTGTACTAATGGTTGGTGTATTGTGTTTTGGAGTTAGAAATCTCATCACCACACTATCAAAGGATTTTGTCTCGGGTTCTTAGCTTGCTAAATTGCGGTTGTTATCGGTAAGAATTGACTTTCTTCCAAAATTCCTCATTTTTCATATGTTCGGTTTTAGCCTTGAAAAATGATTAAGAATAATTATTAGACCAACACTTGGTATTATCGGATTTAGACAACATTGGACTAAAATACGTTAAAACGTGAGTTTAACCATAAGTAACGTATTTAACTTATAATCATATTATATATTATGAGAAAGGCTTAAACGCTCTTAAAAAAAAAAAAAATTTTTGACAAGCGGGAAAGTGTACGATTTTGGACTAATAATCTACGATGCGGAAGCGCTGTCGAGATTCATTTCACGACTTTTACGACTATAATCACTTATATGAGTAAACTTGTGCATAAAAGTAATATATTACATAATAACATCGTCTTTGGACTCAAAGACGCCAACATATTTATAAAAGTCATAATATTACTTAAAACGGATGTTTTACCCTTTTTGACAAATAAACCTTCGTTTCATAACGCGTTCGTAATCTAAAATCATCAAATGACGTTTTTACGACAAACTCTTGGTAAAATGATTTTGAAGGTTATATTACTCTTATATTTTTAAAAGTTAAGACTTTAAATTATCCTAAGTGTCGAAGTTGGACTTTTTGGTCGACTTTGACTTTCATAAGTCAACATCTGTGACTTTGACTTTTATAAGGTCAACATTCCTTACGTTGACTTTTACCAAGTCAACATTGTTTCCGTTGACCTTGGTCGATCTATTGAAACTTGGTAACGATATTTGATTTACCGATACTCCTAGTAGTCGTGTTCGATTCAGATTATCATTCTCTTCTAGTTGACGATTATGACGTGGAATGCCGATATCTCTCCGAGCGGTCCTGTTTGACGCGGAACATCGCCTTCTAAATACATCACCTCATTAAATTTATTGATAATTGGATTATCAAATTTAACTTAATCTTAACCGACAAGGCTAAACCGGACCTAGACTTATAGAGATACTAAGACTATGTTGTTTATTGTTTTAAGGCACTTAGGCGGTGGAGTTGTAACTCTGTGTTGGTGTACCCGATAATTGTTTGCTGAAGCTTTCTCAGTGAGTTATTCATAGCCCTTGTCTTAAATATTTTGGGCTGTAAAGCGTATTTTAAATTGTCTGCGTGTATGCGGAATGTTGTTGATTATCTTGTTTGCCTAGTGGATTAGGTCTGCGTTAGATTGAAAGCCATTAGCCCTTGTTGGGGCCCCCTGATACACTTGTTAAGCTTTATGCCCAACGGTTACATATATATAGATCTATATGGGTTATAGACCTAACCCTCACTGCTCGGTAGAATGTTTCTAGGAGTGGATGTTATGGCCGGTTAATTAATTGTTACCTTTGGTTGGCGACCTCAGGATTTGGGGTTGTACGGTCAGGATCAGTGTATGATTAGTCTAGGCATAGTACCTATCACTATTGGTTGTTGAAAACAAGATATATCATTTGAAAATTATTGTTGTTTGATTAAAATTGTCGATGGGTCAACTTTTACTTTAAAATCGCGAATAATTCACCAGCATGTTGTTGATGTCGTTTTAACGCTTTGCAGGAAATTGAGGATTCCTGTTGATCATGCCATACGTGTTTTTTGGAATGTTTGTCTTGTGTATTTCGGAACTTGTGGTACTTTGTGTAATGTCCATGTTGTTCCATTTTGTACTGTTTGTAACCCATTCGTACTCGGCGATTTATCGCTTTTGAATTTGTAATGTACTTTGTAAACACGTGGCATGATTTATGTTATATTTGATGTTTGTTTATTGGTTGTATTGTTGTAACATTTGACTCATGATATTATAACTGGAACACCTCGTGTTTCCGCTCTAAGCGGGGTGTGACAGAATCCTTCAAGAAACTCAAATACCAATTGTGCCACGCACCGATCCTGTCCCTACCGGAGGGTACAGATAATTTTGTGGTATATTGCGACGCATCTCACCAAGGACTTGGGTGTGTCCTTATACAGAAGGACAAGGTCATCGCATATGCTTCGAGGCAACTGAAAGTACACGAACAGAACTACACCACACACGACTTAGAGCTGGGAGCCGTCGTGTTCGCTTTAAAAATCTGGAGACATTACCTGTATGGTACTAAGTGCACGGTTTTCACGGATCACAAAAGCCTTTAACATATTCTCGATCAGAAAATGCTCAACATGAGGCAACCAAGATGGATAGAGCTTCTAAGCGACTACGATTGCGAGATAAAATACCACCCGGGTAAAGCAAACGTAGTGGCGGATGCCCTGAGTCGGAAGGAAAGGGTAAGACCATCTCGAGTTAGAGCATTGGGAATACACGTTCAGACAAGCCTTCAAACGCAAATCGCCAGAGCTCAGCGAGAAGCGTTAAAACCCGAGAACATTAAGGACGAGACTTTGCACAAACACGAGACGAAATTCGAGCTTAAAACGGATGGAATCCATTACTTTAAGAACCGAGCGTAGATTCCGAGATCCGAAAGTCTCCGTAAACTTATTTTGGATGAGGGCCACCGTTCCCGATACTCTATTCACCCAGGATCCGACAAGTTGTACAAGGACCTTCGGGAATACTATTGGTGGCCAGGCATGAAGAAGGATATCGCCTTGTACGTAGCTAAGTGGCTTACTTGCTCGAAGGTCAAGGCGGAATATCAGAAACCTTCAGGTCTTCTGCAGCAGCCGGAGATTCCCATGTGGAAGTGGGAACAAATATCCATGTACTTCATCACTAAGCTACCCCGTACGGCAAGGGGTAACGACATGATTTGGGTAATTGTGAATCGATTGACGAAGTCTGCACACTTTCTACCGGTACGAGAGAACCACTCGATGGAGAAGTTCGCTCAAATCTACATCAACGAGATCGTCTCTCGTCATAGGACGCCTCTCTACATTATCTCCGACAGGGATAGTCGATTCACGTCCCGCTTTTGGAATGCGCTTCAGAAATCCCTCGGGACGCGACTAGACCTCAGCACTGCCTACCATCCCCAGACCGATGGTCAGAGTGAAAGGACGATCCAAACGCTTTAAGATATGCTAAGAGCGTGCGTAGTTGACTTCGGAGGAAGTTGGGATGCTCACCTTCCTTTGGTCGGGTTCTCCTATAACAACAGCTACCACACTAGCATCAAGTGCGCACCATTCGAGGCCTTATATGGACGCAAGTGTCGGTCACCACTTTGTTGGCTAGAAGATGGCGATCGACAACTCACAATGCTCGATATCGTCCAGGAAACAATTGACAAGATCACTACCATTAGGGAAAGGCTGAAGACATCCCGTACCCGGCAGAAGAGCTACGCCGATAACCGAAGGAAACCCCTTTAGTTCCAAGTCGGCGATAGAGTACTCCTTAAGATATCGCCATGGAAGGGGGTAGTTCGCTTCGGGAAGCGCGGCAAGCTGAGCCCGAGGTATACCGGACCATTCGAGGTGATAGAGCGAATCGGCCCAGTGGCGTATCGACTCCAACTCCCGCAGGCTCTCTCCAACATTCACAACGTCTTTCATGTCTCGCACTTGAAAAAGTGCTTATCTGACGAGACCATCGTCATTCCGCTCGACGAAGTCCAGATCGACAACAAGCTCAACTTCATTGAAGAACCGCTTGAGGTTGTAGACCGCGAGGTCAAAAAACTCAAGCAGAGTCGTGTTCCAATTGTCAAAGTTCGGTGGAATTCCCGACGAGGTCCTGAATTCACATAGGAGCGTGAAGACCAAATCCGTCAGAAGTATCCACACTTGTTCAAAGACTCTCCCTCCCGATGAGGCGAACTAAATTTCGGGACGAAATTCTTCTCAACCCGAGGAGAATGTGACAACCGTCTAATTTTCAGGTGAAACTTTGTACTCTATATCTTTGAGAATCTGTCCTTGTTCTTAACCGTACTGTTGTTGTGAACGTGTCTGTGTCAGAATCAATATCGGAACCTATAAACGGACCATAATACTAAGAAAACGCATAATGAACTTGCCTAAGTTCATCCCTAAACTAAACGTGAACTTGCATCTAACGAAAATACTTAACGACAACAAAAACGATTTTCGGCTCGCAGTGTAACAGTTTCGCTGGCGAAACTGTCAGCAGCGAAACTGTTGTTTCGCTAGTGAAACTGTGGTGCTGATCCCATATTTGCATGTAATCTTATTGGTCAACGAATTCTAGCTTTTGCCCACGTGTCAAGACCTTATTGGACCGCCAAAAACTACTGGAAATCGAGTTTTGGCTATAAATACCCATTTTTTCCTTCTTTCTCTTCTTTTGCTTCAAAACTCAAAAACACACACACACACCTAGAGCTTATTGCAGCCATTTACAGTCACAATCAACAGTAAAAATCACATATTTAACCAACAAAAATCGTCCATAAGCAAAAGAAGGAAAGAAGCATCTATCCATTTGGGTTTTTCTTCACTTTCAAGGCCGAAATCTCTTCAAACCTCCATCAAATCGATTTCTATGTAGTATAACTCTTTAAACCTTCTGTTTTTATTGATTAAACTTATTGCATGTACGATCAATCTCCTAAAAATCCATTTTTCAAATATTTGATATTTTTAACCCATTTACATACAAACTGGTCATTGATAAAACTTAACTTTCGTGGCTTAAAAGTGACTATAAACTGTCCATTTTTTGTGTTTTTGAAAGACCTATAAGTACATATCAAAATTTACCGTCAAAAATGAGTTTACGACGCCGAAAACAAGTTTTGAACCGAAACTGCCCTTCAGTTTCGCTGGCAGCGAAACTGACCCAGCGAAGCTGCGTAACTGTGACCCGACCCCGAAACCGTACCTAATTCGCTGTAAAACGTAACTTTAAGCCCGGTTTTTCATGTATTGTGTCACACCCCAAAATCTCGTGTTCCCGAGACTCGAGGTGTTGACTTCATGGGTCCTAGATAACAATGATATATAGGCGAACGACCTCTATATGAGTCGTTTTAAAAAAAAAAACATACATTCATTGATAATGAAAATCAGAGTTTTACATGATTAAGGAAAAGTGTTACCAGAGTTCACAAAACAAAGATTTACATTACATAACTTAAAAGAAAATAAGTAATGCAAGGGAAATCTCCCAAAAGCGTGAGTTTGAAATATGCGACTCTGTCATATCCCAAAATCCCTCCGTCGAAAGCCCTTTCGACTAAGCACCTGAGACATACATGCTAAAGTCAACATAAAGTTGGTGAATTCATAGGTTTAGTTTAGTAATAAAGTGGACCACAAGATTTCCGTTTAAGTAAAGTCTTATCGTTGCACCTAAGCTTATGACATCGAAGCGTAACAAAGTTCCTTACCCCATAAGTGTTCCTATGTTATAGCCAAATAACATATATAGTTTCAAAAGTAAAGCACCCTACTCGAGTCCACGAGTTAGTTGTGGTAGACCTGGGTTACATCGTCTAGCCGTTGGGTGAGGGTTGTTAAACCCTAATAGATCTATCCAATACAATCGCGCTTAAGTCCTTAACTAACGATTAATGATAGGGGAATTTCCTTTGGCTTAGTGGTAACTTAGGAAACTAGTAAAGGTTTTAAGTACTTGTGTCCATAGGTAAAAGAGCATGTATCTCACCCCAAGTATGTTATAAAAACAAGTAAGAAGCGGGGCTATGAACTCACCTTAGCAAGCCAGCTAAAAGTAATGAGGCAGTGTGTGTAAGTCAACACGTAGGAGTCTCAAATCCGAGAATCAGGTAGGTCTAACCTTGACCTAAATGTATATGAATGCAAGACTTGATGCTTCTTCTTTATGATCAAAGCTTAGAACTAGGGTTTTGATGTGTGTTGGTGATTTCTTTCTTCTTCTTTCCTTTTTCCAATTTTAGAGAGAGAGTGGTTGAGCAAGGATAAATGAATGCTAGGGACTTCTATTTATAGAGTGGATCTTGGGTTAGAATTTAATCCTAGTTAGTCATTGTTTCAACCATGGTAAGTGTCATTGATTGGTATGGGCAATTTAGTTCAATAGTGACATGGTCAAGTGTGTAAGTGACTAAACCCATGTGATCAAGGACACCACCAACTCATTTAACTAGTCAAGCAAGAAAGAAACAACTTGTAGATGATTATTTAAATTGTCATTTTTCAAACTCTAGGGTCCTAAGTGAAGTCCTTGTATGCTTAGGGTGTTTTGTGTAAGTTGTGTATTTGATATATATATATGCATGCAAAGTTCCATACATGCAAAGTTGATGCATAAATCATGATTTTATGCATGAAATATTGGACTAGAATTATTGTTGTAAAAATGTTTATTTTATGTGAAAATTTGATCCCGTATACCTAATCCCGGTATTCGTATACGTTTTTGATGTAGTTAACCAGTATCATTTATGTCGTAAATAAATCAAAACATATACAAGGTGAGTAATATTTTTAAAAGAATTTAGTCGGTGTGAACCTGGATTTTTGCGGGC
>CAJVGC010000432.1:20285177-20317297 GCA_910822075.1 Senecio squalidus | reverse complement strand
ATAATAAAAGGTAAATGTTTAAAACAATTCGAACAACCGAAAGATAAATTGTTTAACACATCGACACAAAGTTAAAATGTTTCATTTAATAATTCCCAAAAACAACTGGCCAAGGTCTTTTCCCAACAACGTCCTTACACGACCGCTTTGACCCATCCACGCCATGCATCATGAGCTTACACTAAATTTCCTGAAACATAAGATAAAGTGTCAACTACGAAAACGCAGTGAGTGAGTTACAGTTTAAATAGTGGCATGAAAAGTATGAGTAAAGTATATAAAGTAAGAGTTTCCCAAAGGGAAGATTAGCGGAGAAAGTCGCTTAAAAAGTTTATATACTTGTAAAGTTTAAGTATCGGGCGAATTGTGCCCTAACTTGTAAAGACTAAATAGATTCACATTTAGTCAAATAATAACAGCGGATAATCATCGCTAAAAGTTTATAAGTTTATGCGTAAATAACTAAATAGATTTCTTGTATCAACCTCTTGGCATCTATAACTAAGTGTTCACACTAATCCGATTATCAACCGAGAGGCCCCAACTTCCCGCCTCTCAAACGGAAAGTTAAAAGAGAGAAATTCAGTAATATGTACTTAGACTGCCATCTAAGCAAGGAACGGTTATTTCCTAAGTATCGATACCCATAGTTACTATACGGCTTAAGTAGTTAATAGTGTGTAAGAGAGAAACTAAAACATGGGTGGGCACTGGGAAAGCTTATCATTTTAAAAAGAGAGAGTATCACGTCACTTAGAAACATGTTATAGTTCCATCAAGGGTCGGTTACGCATACAAGTATCAATAAGTAGTTGAGATAAAGAGATACATAACAATTATAAGTAGAGAAAGAGATGTTTTACGCATATGAGATTCAGTAGACGTTTCAGTGTCATAGTTTGATAAATCAAGTTTAGGTTTAATAAATCAAAGTTTGATAATCAAAGTTTCAGTATTGCAAGTTGTTTTATAAAGTGTAACATGCAATTAATCTTATGTTTCCCCCAAAATGTAAAACATATAAATAAGGGGTTGTAACTCACGGATTGCGAAGAGATCGGAAACTTGGAATGCGGTCGAAAAGTATAAGCCGGGAATCACGGATTGCCTATTGATACCAAGGTAGTTTAATGAGTGTTATATTATTAAGTTCTTAATAATAATATAGGTAATTGTCATTAAAGTGTAAGTGTCAAAATAGTCCAAAAAGGTAATTGTCACGTTTTGTCCGAAAGTCCGATTTAGCGTTTTAGGTCATTATATCTCTAAGTGTTTTGCTTGCTGAAGTGATTTGCAATTTCCGATGAAATTTGGGCAGCGCTTCCGCGCCCAAATTTCATATCCAAAAATTACAAATCAATTCCGCTCACAAATCACCTAAAATACAATAACACATATAATATAGTTTATTAAAGTCCAAATAGTCCAACACAAGTCACTTTTATTATGGATTTTGTTTATCTCAGTCCCCACAAGGTTTTGGTAAAAGTCCAGAAGGTATACACAACTTTTAAATCGGGAAAACGACGATTTTTTTGGGAGGACAGCAGCCCGGTGCTGCGCACCTGGGAACAGGTGCGGCGCACCTGGCTGCTGTCACAATCCCGTTTTGTGTTTTTCTTGCTTAAAACGTTTTGTGACTTATAGATTTCAACATGCAACCAGTATATAACATATAAAATAAAGTTTTGTCAGTTTATAAACAACTTTAAACCACAAAATGTAGATCTAATCACCTTTTAGTTAAAAATCGTTTTTGTAAGAAAGTGACATAAAACCTCATAAAAACCCTTCTTTGTTGTTTAGATTGAACATGCAATCAGTAAATATGATTTTAAACAACATTTTATCAGTTCCAAAATCGTTTTTATCCACAGATTCGTGGATCTAAAGAATATTTCGATTAAAAACGTTTTTGACCATAAAAAGTCATAGATTTATGAAAAATCGGATTTTTAACCGTTAGATCTTACATGCAATTGGTTATTAGTGAAAGAATAGTAAAAAGAAAGTAATCTACCGGAGCAAAAGCTTGGATGATGAGTTTTTGGTCGGATCTTAGCTCCAAAAACGTTTACAACCGTGGTCCTTTTTGATAAAACGATACCCCTTTGCTTCTATTAAGGTTTAGAACGATTTTTATGGATTGAAAATGAGTTTTAATGGAGAAATATCACTGGTGTTCTTGAGTTTCTAGAGAGAAAATAGAGAGAAAGTTGTATGTGTGTGTGTTTTTGTTTTGTTAAAATGATTAAGAAAATGAAAGAGAAAAGGTAATAGAGTATGGGGACTGGTAACCTGGTCTTGGGACAGTGAAATCACAGTAAAGGCTCGTTTCCTATTGGTCAAAAAGGGTGGTGGTGGTGTAAAACGAGAAAAGGACCAAAACTGTAAAATTTTTGAATCCAGGCGCCAGGTGCTGCGCACCCTTTCACTAGGTGCTGCGCACCGGGGCATTTTGCCTTTTTCAAAATTTTCATTTTTGCGTTATTGATTCGTTGGACCTTTTTGTTAATTGAAAGTTCTTAATTATGATAAGTTATGAACTTAGGAAAGTTCGATAGGTGTTTTCTTGGTATTAGGACTTACAATTTTGATTCCGGAAGTTATTCCGACACTAGTTCCGATAAAGTATAGATTCAAAAGTTACGAACCAAAATAGAGCGAACGAGACAAAGAAGTAACTAACGTTCCGAATTGATATAACAATAGAATAAGTACCTGGATTTCGACGGTTGTCACAATTAGGCATAGTTCAAAACTTTGCCTCAGTTCGAACCCCTCAACAAAATGGAGTTGCAGAGAGAAGAAACAGAACTCTAATCGAGGCTGCCAGAACAATGTTGTGCTATGGAAACATGAAGATAAAGTTCTGGGCTGAAGCTGTGAACACTGCCTGTTTCACACAGAATCGATCCATCATTGTGAAGAGACATGGAAAAACAGCTTATGAATTATACCACAACAAGGTCCCTTCCATTCATTATTTCCATATCTTTGGAAGTAGATGCTATATTCTAAATCAACGAGACTTGTTGTGTAAAATGTCTCCTAAAGCTGATGAAGGACTGTTCGTTGGATACTCAAGTATTGCCAAAGCATTCAGATTCTACAATGAAAGAAGAAAGGTGGTAGAAGAAAGCATTAATGTCACTTTTGATGACACTACTCAGTCTAACAAAGAGGAATCATCATCACATACTGACATAGCCACTATCAATCAGCTTTGTGATGAATTACTGGTAACCACATTTGAAGCTGAAGCTCAGAATAATGCGAACACCCAACAACATCAAGCATCTGACACTGAACCTGATGAATCATCATTCAAGAGTGTCCCAGATGTTGAAAATACTGAGTCCAATGAAACTGATGAAACTCATACTGACACTCCTCGGTCTGACCAAACTCAGCTCCAAATTACTCAGCCTGAAGATAATCAGATTGATGATACTCAGACTCAGGTAGACGCAGTTTCCCACAACGAGATAGGAAACATCAAGACCGTCAAGGGACATTAAT
Source organism: Senecio squalidus (assembly GCA_910822075.1). Classification (NCBI taxonomy): domain Eukaryota; kingdom Viridiplantae; phylum Streptophyta; class Magnoliopsida; order Asterales; family Asteraceae; genus Senecio; species Senecio squalidus. The sequence goes on along the minus strand of CAJVGC010000432.1, from coordinate 20,313,775 downwards.
GCTTTCTTCTACCACCTTTCTTCTTTCATTGTAGAATCTGAATGTTGATATCTTACCTAACAAATTTGAATCATGGATGCTTCTTCAACCTATTCTTAGCATATGCGGAATTTAAAGACTTCTTGGTGTATCAAATGGATGTGAAAAGTGCATTTCTGAATGGTGATTTACAGGAGGAAGTCTATGTCAAGAAGCCTCCAGGTTTTGTTGATCCTAACTTTCTTGATCATGTTTTTAAATTAAACAAAGCCTTATATGGTCTCAAACAAGCTCCTAGAGCTTGGTATGATACTCTGTCTGACTTTCTTCTTAAAAACAAGTTTAAAAGAGGTTCAATTGATAAAATACTGTTTATCAAAAAGGAAAATGGTCATGTGATTTTGGTACAAATATATGTTGATGACATTATATTTGGATCCACTAATGAAAAGTTGTGTACTTGGTTTTCAAAACTCATGTGTAGTGAATATAGAATGAGCATGATGGGAGAACTCACTTTCTTTCTTGGCTTACAAGTCGAACAAAAGAAAGATGGAATTTTCATAAATCAAAGTAAATATGTTCATGATTTAGTAAAGAAATTTGGTTTTGAAACATGTTTTGAAATGAAAACACCAATGAGTACTTCTGATAAGTTGCATAAAGATTCATCTGCCAAGTAAGTTTGTCAAGCTACTTACAGAGGTATGATTGGATCTTTGCTTTATTTAACTGCTAGTAGACCTGATATAATGTTTTCTATATGTCTATGTGCACGTTATCAAGCTGACCCCAAAGAATCCCATCTTAAAGCTGTCAAAAGAATTTTCAGATAGCTTAAGGGTACACCAAATCTTGGTTTATGGTACCCTAAAGATTCTGGTTTTGAATTAATTGGCTACACAGATGCAGATTATGCAGGATGTAGATTGGACAGGAAAAGCACATCAGGAGAATGTCAGCTTCTGGGAGGAAACCTAGTCAGCTGGTCAAGTAAAAAGCAAAATTCAGTGGCAACTTCCACAGCTGAAGCTTAGTACGTGGCTACAGGGAGCTGTTGTGCACAACTACTATGGATGCAACACCAATTGGCTGATCTTGAAATCAAGATTCAAAATACTCCAATCATGTGTGACAACAAGAGTGCCATTCAAATCACTGAGAATCCAGTTTTCCACTCCAGGACCAAACACATTGAAATAAGACATCATTTCATTCGAGACTGTGTGGAGAAAGGAAAGGTCAGATCGGAGTTTGTAGCCACCAATGATCAATTGGCAGACATATTCACGAAATCTCTGAGTGAGGACAGGTTTTTCTATTTGTTAGGAGAACTGGGAATGTTAAATCCTTAATCTGTCAAAATCATAAATCTCAAGCTGACCTCTTAGTCAGCTTGTGAATTTTCAGTCTGACTCATTAGTCAGCTCCAGATCTATCAGTCTGACCACAAACTCAGACTAGGTGTAATTTTTGTAAATATCTATTACATCTCTTTTATTTTATTTTTTTTCTTTTAGCCTATAGAGTTTTTTTTATTTTTTATTTTAGTTTGAGTCGTTTGTAAATTTATTTTTTTCAGGGTCATAAGTGTCATTAGTTTTAAACTACATGGACTAAATAGATAGTTTCCTAACTTAGTTACTTAAATTTCGCTCCTTCAGTTTATATTCAACTTATTTTCAAACTCTTAACCTAATTGTTATCTTTTCTAAATCTTCTGCTCAAATTCTTATCAATGGCGAATGCAAATATGATTCTTCACGTTACTGCTCGTATGATTCCAGGTGCAGATTTCCAAAATAGGGTACAAATCAAGGACAACAACAGGGTAGCCAATGCTGATATTCCCGCCAATCGCCAAACCAGGGGTTTTGAACAACTGATTCAATACATGAAAGCCCATCCTCTATATGGTGCTTACTTTTGTGACACCATGATGTACCCACCGGTGCTGTGTGAATGGTGGTATACTTGCACCGTCAATGAAGAAAAGACTGCCATCACTGGAACCTATAATGATGGCAGACAGACGATCACCATCACTGAAGAGACGATACGCGCAACCTTACTACTTCCCACCGTTGAGGAAGCAGGTGAAGGAGGATTCCAGGCCAGACTGACCAAACAGCAAGCTCGAGCTGAGGCCTTTCCCTTGATTGGTCAGCCTGAAATCCAAGGTGTAATTCAGTACAAAATCTTTACTGGGAAATGGAAGTTTTTATTTTCAAGTATCACAAGGTGTTTGGGGGGGCAAATCTGGAAGTTTGGATCAGATGAACGAATTTGAAACCCATCTGTTTCATTCTATGGTCACGGGTCGACGAATCTCTTATTCACAATTATATTTTGAAGAGATTCTCTCCCTTGCCTTGAAAATGAAAAGACCGAATGATGTTCCATTCATTCGTGTCCTCTCACTGAGTTTTGAGGAAGCTCTGGGAAAGGAGGCATATGAGCAGCTTGACCAAACCTTTTACGCATGCGCTCTTCCCAGGCTGACTCCAAAGATTTTTACATATATCAATATCACTGAGGCTGAGCCAGGGTTAACCCCAGTTATGCTTCAGTGGATTGCCAATCCTTTTATTGATCATGAACTTACTGAGTCTGACGAGTCAGACTCAGAAGAGCAGCCCGAACGAATTGACGAACAAGTGGAGGTACATATTCCAGCTGCTGATGCTGAGGTGGAAATGGGTGGGGCAGGGCACGATGAGGCTGACCAAGGTATGAATATCACTCTTTCTCTTCCTCGGTCTGAGAGTATCCCCTCTCAGTCTGAGCAGTCCACTCCTCAACTTGATGTCTTAGCTACTCAAGCGACCAAACTGATGAACTCACCCAGTTCATTTGAAAAAGCACTCACATCAAGCCCCACTGTAAATCAAGCACTAATGGACTCACTGTTCCATGAGGCTGAGAGTTCTCAACTCCCCTCCAGTGCTGTAGATTAGACCAGTCTCCCTCTGCTAGAGCAAGAGCTGGATCTGACTACCATGACTACCCAAAGCCCCCCTAGAGTAGTCAACTTGGAGAAACACGCTGCTGCTGCCACACTGACACATGTGGTATGCATTGAAGAAGATATTTCACTCCTGAATATCCATGTACCTAGTATGGGACCACCCCCTTCAGTTTCAAAGACAGTTTCAAAGGCTATTTTCACTAGCTCTATGCTATTTCACGATAAGGTACCATCAAATCTCTCACACTCTTATGCACAAGTCTTCAATGCCTCACTCCCCAAACTGGGTGAGGTACAGACTTCCTTTTCTATGGCTAAGGATCATTCTCCTCAACCACAGGGAGGGAGTGAAGCTGTACCATCTGTTTCACCACCAATTGTTACTGAAATCCCTCAGTCTGAGGTTGCAATGACGGTCCCTGTGCTGTTACAAGCCATTCGGGACATGTCAACTCAGTTTGATGTCAAGCTGAGTGCAATGCAGACTGAGTTGAAAGAACTGAAAAGCCAAAACACCAAGGAGATGGACGATTTGAAGGGAGTTGTGTTGAAGCTGATTTCTGAGATCAGCATGCTGAGAAAGGGGAAACAAGTTGCTGAGGGTCCTCAGACTCAGGGGAGAGAATAAGTACAGCTATTGTTGAGTCTGACCTCCCTAAGCAAGATCTGAAGCGAAAGAGGGATGAAGGGGAGAAACGGTACTTCAAAACCAATAGATTCAATCTCAAAACAGGTCAGTCTGAAGTCTTCTATGAGACAGACTACAGTGACATATCAAGCAGTGAATCTGAAAAAGAAGACACCAAGGGAAAAGATAATGTGGCAGTTTAAAGTGAAAATGAACAGGCTGAGGAGGAAACTGAAATGGAAATTCCAACTGATCAGACTGAGCCAGAAACTGAACGGTTAGCCAAACTTCAAAGATTAGCATACAATGCAGGAATGACAGTTGAGAAATACAAGGAGTATGTGAAAGGCTTATATATGCAAAGTTTAATGAAAAATCCAATGAAACACAGGATCAATGCATTAAAGCTGCAGAAGTACTTGAAGCTGAAATGAAAGAAGAAGAAGAATTGGCAATAAATGAAGAACAGCAACGGATTGAAGCTGACAATTTAATGGCCAAACAAGTACTAAGGGAAGAAGCAAGGCTAGATTACATTCAAACCAACTTCATCATGAGGAAATATGTAAACAAAATTCAAGACCTGGATTGTATAGACACTGGTGGGTCTGACTTAATGTTGACATGCTATCAGAAAGGAAATAACTTCAGAGTTGGGGTACATAGAATGCATACCTTAGGGTTAGAATAATGGAAGGAAATTGCTGGTCTGAGTAACAAAATAAACAACATTATACACAGAATGGAAGTCAAAAGAGAGGCTGTATCAAATGTGAATGTTGCTTACATGCTGAAGCTGATGTTTGATGAAGATTACAGAGAATTCTGCACCATCAACAGAGTAAGAGCTGGGGCTAAATCTCTCGGGTTGGAATCTAGTAGTCTTCATCATGTTCCCAATGATGTCATATTTCAAGACAGGACCTATGTGAAGACAGAAAATCATGAGGGTCTGTGTTATGTTGATTGTGGGGGAGAGGAAAGCTTCCAAGCCAAGGACAGATTGAATATGGCATCCATTTACCACTGCATTGCTCTTCTAAATGAGTGTGAGTCTGAGCAATGCATCCCCTTCAGAATGAAACTGATTAGTTGGTTATTCAATAACCTAAGAAGAATTGAAGAAATGGGGACTCTGAAGGACAAAGTTGATCTGATCAAGAAAGAGTATCAAGTGATGTTTCATAAATCTGATGCTGAAATGGAAAAGTTGCTTGACTGGAAGACTGAAAGACTGAATTGGGCAAATGAAGTACAGAAGCCTACTCCTTGGGAGGTGCCTGTGAAGAAGAAAAGATCTATCAAGAAGAGGAAGTGATGGTCTTTATGTGTTTTTTATTCACAGACTGTTTTATGTAAACAAGTTTTGGTTTGTGTTTATTTTTGTTGGTGCATTAGTTGTAAAAGACTTTAATCCAAACAGATAGGGGGAGATTGTTGGGAAAATCAACGATTTAACCCAAGTTAATAAATCTGTTTATTAAAGTCTTAAGGTTATGAGTCTGAGTGATTTAGAGTCTGAGTGACTTGAGTCTGAGTGTCTGAGTCTGAGTGACCGAAAGTGACTAAGGCATTATGGAGCTGACTACTCAGCTTCATAATGAAACGTGTTGCTTTATAATAGGCATGTTAGTTAGATAACATCTTCTATCCGTTTAGAAGATTTTATAAGATTCGTACTTATCAAGCTCACTATTATTGTGTATAAATAGTGAGCTTGAACATTGTAATCGTTGCACCTTTCTAAGAAATATAATTGTGTGTTATAATCATTCTTTGTTATTATAAATTCCGCTATAATAATCTAAGAAACTGAGTACTCAATCGATTCATAATAATTAACATCTAAATACTTATTTGTGATTGATTAGCTAGTGTTTGAGATCTTATTGAGACCTAACATGGACAAATAAATATGCCGTCAATAAAGTTCTCTATTTCATCTATGGTTTCCGCTGCAGAGACAAAAGAACCATCAGAAGTAGAAGATCCATGTGAATTAGGAACAGATGGTGCAAAACCCTCAGATCTTCGCAAAGCAAAGCTACACGCTCGACACCCTTGGAAATATACTTTAATAAATATTTAATCATCATATTCCAACCGCAATATTCTACATTAATATGTGCATTGAAGCGGCTACATAAGAGTTTGTTGTAAGGAACTATAAATCCATTATGTACCCGAATTCCATTCTGCATTGTATGTACAGCAAACTCGCTTCTTTTATAATGCACGTAACCGTCTTTATCAAAAGAAGTTTGGGAACTAAACGGCTTTGGGAACTTCTTTTTGCAAACCCCATCTCGCATGCAAGGAGCAGTAGCATTGGCCAAACCGCAAGGACCGTGAATCATACAATTCGTAATCGTGGAATACAACGCTGACTCAGTAACAGGGTCAGCAAACTCGGTTGTAACATACTTATCAACATCCACAGCATCCCTAATCTTGGAATCTTCATCCACCCACAAGAGCGTATGACAGTGCGGAAGTCCCCTCTTTGGAAACTCTATTGTATACAGGTCTGAATACATAAAACATATACGACAACAATCACCAACAAAACCAAAAAAAAAATTGAAATAAACGAACGACTAAGAAAACCAAAAAACTTACATGCACTTACAACACCAAAGGGTCTTTCTTCTTTAAGGAAATTAATAAAATGAGTAACTTTCATACTGAAGACCCTAGAAATGATATTTGGTCTATTCTGAGAATGGCCCATATTATTCGACTCCATAAACCTCTTAATTTCAGGCCACCTAGCGTTACACGGAAATGTAATAAAATACTGAGGATTACCATATACACGGCATAAGGCAAGCGCGTCTTGATAATGCTTGTACATGTAGCGTGGTCCCCCGACGAAAGAAGAAGGCAAGAAGATCCGCTTCCCGATTTGTTTACCCACAGAATCTCCCCTTGATATAGCATCAAAAACACCAGCGACATATTCAGACCTCAAACTGTTCTGATGAGTCCGAAAATACTCCAATCTACTATCTTCCAAACATAGATACGCATCCAATAAAAATTGCTGAAATAATCTACCACCACGTAGCAAAAGAGAAAAAATACCACGACGACTATGCAATAGATAACTATAATACATATTAACTGTCAAAGACTTGACTCCCTTACCGAGCGTAGACCGTAGTTTCATAGACGGAGACTAACCAACCTCACCGTATGGGAACAACAAAGGATATTGAAGAGGCATGTAAGATTGATGAAGCTTACTGATGCGATAAGGACGGTCATACTTAGAACGAACAATAATGTCATACGCACTGGCATTTGCATCATCAGCAACGACAATAGCTCCCAAGGTTCTCGGCTGCGGCAAGCCATAACCATTATCGGGAACATTACTATATAATCTAACTGCATAATCGTCGATATTATTATAATCTGCAATCTCAACAGCCTTCTTAAACGTACGTACATACTCATTACACAACACCAAAGTGCGAGTCAAAAGAGTGACGACCTTAGGCTTCAATTTATCATCATTTTCACTAGCACCAAAAAAAACGCAATCTGTTTTAACAATTTGGTATTTCAAGATTGTTACTCAATTAAACTTCTATTTTTAATTACATTTATATTACGAGTGTATGAAATGTCTTGCTCTACGAGCTCACCAACATATTTTTGACGTTTTAAGCTATGTCTTTAAGGTAATGACAAGGCTTAGGAGGGCCTGGACCTATAAAACGCTTTTCTTTATTGTATCTTACATTTTATTTTAAGTATTTTGGATATATTTTTACCCGAGTTGTGGATTTATTTTGGATTGTGTATTTGTGGACCGACTCCACAATGCATATCTTTGCGTATCATTGTGCAACATTATGACAAGTTATCTTGATCTATATTTATTGCATTCATTAGATATTTATTTTAACTTACAATATGTTATTACAATCGCCAATCATGTTGCACCTTTTCGTTTTCGCTAACCTGGACTCATCAGAACAGTTTGAGGTCTGAATATGTCGCATGTTCAAACCTGGACATTAGCCACCTACCTCGAAACATGTGATTTACCTCCCTCATGTTGGTCGTGAGATCAATCGAAGATGGGAGCACCGAGTGGTAACGTATACCGTTATGCAAGGTGATTTAAGTTCATTTCAGTGTTCGAGTAAGTTTATAAGATTATCTAAGGCGTTTACATAAGCTTCTTTAGTGTGCCTTACGAGCTTGTCTACCATTTTTTAAAAGCTTATACTTTTTAAGCCTATTTGTAAAAAATTAACATAAACTTAGAAAATAAGCTTAGACAGGGATTTTTGTTCTACCATTTCTTTAAAGCTTTTTATCTTTAAGTTGCTGAACAACTTATGGCTTTACGTCTATGAAGCTTTCAAAAGCCCTTTCTAGTAATCTAACCCAGACACCCCCTAAAATGACGTACGCACAAACTAAAAAAAGACTGAAGAATGAAACAAGCAAATAAATCAGTCAATAATCTACGAAACGAGTGGTATATACCATATATGGCGGACTTTGGAAAAACGTAAACAAGATCAAACCAGCGCGTTCTTTTTATGTTTTAACACCATTAAGAGGTATCTAGCTTCACTCCTTATGCAACACAAACCCTATCACACCATCATTCAAGCATATTTCATTGTTGGAGAAAACATTAGAGATTTTAAATCCCATTAACAACCACTTTTTAGAGTTGGCACAATATGTCGAAATGAGTTAAATATGTGTCTTGGTTTTAAATACTGAGCATGGGGTTTGATGTACACCATAATAAATAATATATCTGTCTATCTTATACAACAAAATTAGTGAACTTTAGAGCGACAAATTTTTCCAAAGCTCAATAGACAAATCCAAATAATGTACATACATACTTGAGGTTAAAAGGGATTTAAAAAAGTTTCAAGATTAATGTGCTAACGCTAACTTGGCTAAAATGACCATATCTAAAATCTTAACATCAAGGGTGTCATCCACCTTAACAATTCCATCAGTACCATCAACACCGATGAGTTTACCTGTGGCCCCGCGCTGGGCACCACCCATTATCTTAATCTTATCGGACTTCCTTGGAACTACTACCTCGATCTCGCTGGGGCTGGCAGTGATTATATCACCATTACCACTAGCACCAAGAGCAACCCGACACGCACCATCCTGAAAGGCAACAAAAACTGATTTACAAATCATATCCATGTTGAACAAACAACAGTCTCCATTCCCAAAAAGTAAAGTCATTAACACCTGGGATTTAGTGGTTTTAAGCATGTACATAGCTTTATGAATTTATAAATGGTGGGTTTGCCACCCATTTATTTTTATTTTATACAGTATATTTTAAATAACTACAGATAAACAGGCTGGCAAGACGGCATAAGAAGGCACATATTTGTCTATAGTAAACAGACAAGTTTGTACATACTACGCACAGAAGAATAATTGTACATACCAGAAGAACTTCTCGGATAACACCAAGAGCAGCATCTTCACCTGATCTGCGTACGTTTACCAATATGTCTGGCAGGAACCATGGTCCGTCATTATCTCCACCTGCAATTCAAATACCACCATAATCATACTTCACAATGCATTAAAGCATGTTCTATGTGAGTGTCACAATAATATACTATTGTCCATGGTACATTACAATTAGCTTTTAGGGTAAGCACCGACATTACTATAGTCTTTTTACCAAAGCTCGGCAAAAACAGTATATATTACCTCCAACAGGTGACATTATATCTAAGCCACCACCTCCAGGAGTCATTGGTTGGCCACCGGGAGTGCCAGGTAAATATGCTGAACTTGGTGTCATGGGAGGCTGACCACCAGGTGTTGATGGCAAGTACGGGCTTGGAGCATTACCTGTTGTAACATAACATATAAACACCATATTTAATAATAAATTCAAAACGGAAAGAGGACAGTATATTATTGATTACCATAAGCAGGGGAATCCCTAGGTGTACCAGCTTCACTATAACTCCCACCAGGCGTGTTTGCCCATCCTGAACCAGGGGTTGGTGCTTCATATGCTCTTGAGCGAGGGCTTCCCGGCTGATCCCAATGTCATTGTCAATGTCAGCCAACACATAAATGTACACAACAACACGCTTATTTAGCCATTAGAAATTGACAAGGAGTGCGTACCTGATACTGAGGACTAGTTCCCCAGGACCCAGGGTTTCCATCTTCCCATGAATCCCTAAAATAATGTCATCAAAATATTAATTACTGCTACATCACATCACATCACATTTAATATATATATATACACACATATAAGACATTAAGCTGTACTATTTACATCATCGGGTTCAAAATATTATGCATAACCTTTCAGAAAATATTTGAAAATATGTATCAGGTTTCAATGAGGTGGCAAAAAAAAAAACAGGTCAAATCAGTCGATTATAAAAATGTTAATTTGTAAGAACCTAAAATTTCAAAACTTTAATTATTTCAGTAATAATCAAACTTATTATAATATATTACAAAGGTTTTAAGCTTTAAAACAACACTTTGACAGACACTCAGCCTATTTGACCCTTTTCCTGTATATTGCTAATTTTTTCTGTTTAACCCGTTGAAGATGAACATAATTTCAGATGGACACATTCATAAGGGAACAAGGTTGCAACTGCCAGCTCTGTATATCACATTATCACCACTTGTCCGCTTTTTGTGTTTCCATCAAAACATAAGTTAAATTATTTGATTAATGTGTTACAAAAGAAAAGAGAATACTAACCTTGGAGGACTCATCGGTGCATATGGATTCCATGCTCTGTCACGCATAGGCGTCCTCATGCCATCATGAATAGGTGTTGCTGAGGAAACATTCATAGACATTAAACATTAGATTAAAAGCAGGCTTCCTTCCATATAATCATGAAGTAAGCTACCAAAAACCAACCTCCAGCATCTCTCATAGGTGTCTGGTAAGGATGAAGTGGGGTTCGTGACGGATGCATAGGTGTCTCGCTTCCAGACCCATACCTATGTGTGTCACTGGTAAAACATATAACACTCGTAAATTATATAATCCTTTTAAGGAAAAAGAGAAGAAATATGTCTGAATATACCGATACGGAGTCGTGACATTCACACTATCAGCGATGTGAGTGCGGTCAACTGAAAGAGAGAATTAAGCTAATAAATAATACATAAACAACCATAAGAAATAAATGTGGAGGAAAAAGACACTTGCCTGTAACAACTTTCATTTGTGACTCCAATTCAACCCGAATTGACGTCCCATGGACATCAACAACCCGCCCCTTGTATCCTTTAAAGGGACCAATCCGAATTTTGATACATGTTCCAACTAAAGAATCTTTCCCTCCTCTACCACCTCTGTGCCTCCCACCAGCTACATTAATGACAAATGCTGGTTACAGATACCATACTTTCAACGGTTAAAAACACTACAGAACGTACAACTTACATAGTGGTGGGCCTCCTCTACCCGGAGATCTGCCTGGAGAACTAGGAAGACGAGTGGGAGCCCTAAGCTGAGCAGCTCTAGATACCAATGGATTTCCCTACATAAGTTCATGATAATTTACTATTTTTCTGATCAGGAACAATGAATAAACATTCAACAAATTAACAATAGTGATGAAGTGAAGTTGTCAATTTTGACCGGTTGATTTGTAAACGAATACCGGTCATGATCAAAACGTTAGTTTTTGAAGAAACAAATCACTAGTCACCCAAAGGGTATTTTTTTTTTAAATGCATAACTGATAAAATATACCAAATAATTTTTGAAAAGATATGTTACTATCTAAATAATAACAGTTTTCTAGTAATATTTGACTAACTTTCTAAAAAACACTGTAATGAAAGTGTTTTGGGGTCAGCCCAAAACCTGCTTTCTCTATGATAAAGTAATGAAACGAAACAATAAAAGAAGAGGAAGCTGACTACAAAATCAGATCATACATACATTTCTATCACCATTTAAACGGGAACCACCAACCAGTACACATGATTGAGATTTGGCACAAATAAACCCGGCATGCTCCAGATGGTGACGATCAAATATGAACAGAATGCCTCTATTAATATGTTCAACAGGACCTTGTCTCCCCTATATAAGAAAAAAGATGTATTGATCAAAGTAAATAAAGCACCTTATTTAGAGAAAGGGGAAGGGCTTGAGAGAGAGACTCGCCTTGCATGGACCCTCGAGAACTTTAACCACATCCTTCACTGATACGGTATTCTTATAACGATCCTGAGCAGATATTTTCCGATCAATTTTGTACTTAATGTCTCTTAACCTAACAAGTTGAACCTCTGCTTTATCTGCAACACCCTTCAGAACCTGTACAGAAATACATTAAATACTCGCTGTTCTATTATGATTACCAAAGGACAACAGGTGGCAAAATGGGTGTGTACAACAGGTTGGGGTCTAAACAGGTCAAAATATTGACTTAGTACTGGTGGACTAGGTCGAGCCGAAAATGATTTGTTTTCAATTGCAATTTTTTGTAAAATGATTGAGAAGGTTTTATAAATTAAGAATACACTTCTGGCATCTTCCATTCCATGTGAGTTTTCTTTTAAGCTAATCTTTTTGTTTTACCCTTTAGAAATAAACCATAACCTTAATCGACCCATTCAAAATTAAATGGGTCGAAATTGCCACCTCACATAGCTAATAATCAGACAAACAACATCAACCTGAAAGGCTTCACTCTCTACACGTATGATTACTCCAAAATTGGAATTACTGCATAAAATCAAAACATATAAGATACTGAACTTAGCTAGGTAATGAGAAGTGTGCGTAGAACGAAAGCTTACTCCAATTGGACAAGATCATGAAGCTCAAAATCCCCAATTTTGGTAATGCCAGAAGTCACTTCAGAACTCTCAACAACGTTGTCAGAGAAAACACGTAGCTGGAACAGGATGACATGTGTCAGTAATATACAGTGGTTTTCTATTGAATAGAAAAGTCATAACTAAGAGTGATCTAATTGCTTACAACTTCCTTGGTGGTATCAGACACTATGTTAACCAGATGCCCCTCAACTGTTAGAACCATACCAGTTACACCTTCTTGTGCCCCAGAAACAACTTTCACATGATTTCCTGTCTCAAAATACTTGCACAGCTCCTTTTCACTTACAGCAAGTGTTTTCTACAACCCAGAAAAATACTAATAAATAGGGTGCCATAAAATTAGAAGTGGAAATTAGAGCCGTGACTGGTCAAACAGGCACCATTCTACTAGTTAGCTGAAAAGAAGACCGGACAAATGGGCAGTGGCCAAAAGTCCTCTACTGGGTCTCAGATGCTTAACACCACTTGAAACCCTTTATCAATAGATAATTAGATTATTAATTCTTATAAAATCATGTTTTATAATATATTTAATACATTCATTTAAAGAGTGTCTTCAACTGCTTTAAACCTCTGGAACATTTTATTGAGAAAAAGTAAGATTAATATTACAACAATATAGTTTTTTTAAACTACTTACGCATTCATTATTTACTTATTTATAAAACTGAATAATAAACAAAGAACTTGGAAAATGTTGTTAAACAGTGGCCCCACCCAATCCGACTCACTTGGACCGGTATTATAAAGTTACTCGTTTTGACCACAAACCTGACGTGTCCAATCTGCCTGTACCATAAACATACATATAACAGGTTCAAAATAAAGAATGCCATTTAAAAAAAAGTGAACCTACTGGAAGTAAGGTTTCATTAGGTTTAATATGAACAGTGCCTTCTTCGACTTTCTCCACCCATCCCTTCAGATTTTTAAGATCACCCTTGATAACAATAACTCTATCGCCCTTCATGAAGTGTCCTTTCTTTCTGTTTGCAAAAAGTGTTGACAGACTAGCAATATCGCCGTCCCCATTCTCATTAGGTTGCCGAAACTTTTCAAGTTCATCAAAACTTGGCTGTATATTCTGGGTGCTTATTGACTTCATGGATACGGTTTTATATAAGAATCCATCCTTGAACATCATGCCATTTATATTTTCAAAGTAATCACCAGTCATTGGGTCCCGCCTACGCTCAACACGAATATGCATCTCTCTGGGTAAACAAAAAAGAAGATATTTTAATAGATAAGAGATGATGAGAAAGCACAAAAAACACTGAGTAGCAAAGTATAGTCTTAAATAACATTACAGAGAACTAAACCAACCTAGCTTCATCCACATTCATAAAGCGTGGTGGAGGGGTAAATGTCTTCTTCTTCTGAACTTCCCTACCTTCCTGAAATAGTATGCAAAAACACATTCAACTAAGCCAAAACACTTGATGTCAAAGTTCACAAATTTTGTTTCAATACAAGTTAAATACAGCAACATAATTTAAAATTGAACAAACCAATTTATTAGCCAAGGCTTGTAAGTCAATCCTTGGGATTAACTTCACTGTAACTCTCTGCCTCACATTATCCACATCCACAACCTACAAGAAAATACACTTGAATTTAAACGATATTGTAACTTTAAAAATGAATCCATAGTGAGAAGAAAATAGGTTGCTACCTTTGCAAGGTCCCCTTTATATGTTCCAATTTTCATTCTGACCCAAGTGTCCCTGGAAATATCAATTGCTTTGCTCTCAACCGACAGAACATCAGTCATTTCCTTTATAGGGACCAGCAAAATTTTGCTGCCAGTATATATATTACGCATACCCTTGCAAGCCTGACAGCTCACAAAAAATAAAAAGGAATCAGTTCTCACAGAAAAGTTATTACTGCCCCCAAGCAGTAGATGGATATTTACAATATGTGGAGGGTGTCCACAGCAGGTTAAACACATCAAATATATTGGCTCGATATTTTCTTGAAACTAAAAAACAAACTGGCTTTTCAGATAAGGGTATCCGGTTGACAAATTAACCATTTTCTAATTAAAGAATGCATTTTCAAATTTGGATATTCCAGCGATTTATTACCCTTCAGCTTTGAAAGTCTCAAACTGAGAAAGTTGGGAACAAAATTACAAGTTAAAAGGGTTAATAAATTATTTTAAATTATTTTGGCTAGTAAACTGGTGTGAGCTAAGATTTTACTAGAGTGTTTAGTATTGGTAAACTTAAAAGATAAAGAGTAAATTTTCAGTTTATTGGTTAACCGTCTGTAATTAAAATCAATTAACCATAAAACCCAAATACCATAACTTATTACAATTCAGTTGACCCAAAATTTGATACGCTTTGCCAGTTTCCCAGCTTCAAATTATCTGATATTCAACACCCTTAGTAACTTGAGATAAAATACATACCTCTTTCACATGGGCTTCTTTATCTGCTTCAATGTAGATATAGTTCTTCAAATGGTCAAGGGCAATGGCCGATCTAATCTGCAACTCAGCACCTCTATCAATGCACTTCTGCATTAAGCAAACAGCTACCTCTCTCTCATGCCCAATCTAGTATATAATAGAAACAACGGATATTCAATGAGCTAGTTCCATATACAAATAGTAAAGGTGGCACGATGGTCCCGCTGGGTATGTGGTCAAAACCAGGGCCGGGCCTTAAGGTGTGCCACAAGTGGCGACCACACAGAGCCCAAAATTTGGAGGGGCCCAGTTTCCGTATTACATATGTATATATGTAGGTGAAATCTTGTTTTTTCATACGTATAATTATCGTAGCACTACATAAACTTTATTTATATATATACGTGAAAAGTCAACTATTGCACCTTCTTTTGGAAAACAGATGAATCAAACGAATTTTAATGTATTTAGGGACTCAATTTTATATTTCACACAGGGCATTCAAACTCTTAGGCCCGTTCCTGGTCAAAGCGGGTTAAGGTTTAAATGGGTCGATTTTGATATGAGCGAAACAGGCCGAGCATGGTTGACCAAAACACTTTGTTTTTTAATCATAAATAGTTGATTACAGAAACAGCAAACTACGATTATGATCTAAAAGAAGACTACACTTTGTAAGGTTTTATGCATTGAAATAGAATTTAGACCTTCAACCTGTTTGACATTTTACCCTATTAGCTAGATTATTGATTTGACCCATTTAAGATAAACCAAAACCCAGATTCTGTTGAAACTGCCACCTGTAATATAGCATTAAAATAACTAAAAGGATTTACAGCATACCGCACATTTCACCATCCATAACTTTGGATCACGAACAGATGGCAAGAGAGCTTGCTGCTCCACCTCTGTGGCATCATCATCATCGTATTCTGTACGATTCCTAGCAAACCTCTCTTGAATTATTCTCTCAAGGGCTTCAACATCTTCTTGGTCATCTTCACGTGAAACATAAGGACGATGATGCCTCCTTCTTGCATCCTCCTCATCATGTACATCAACTCTCTCATTCACTATAAAGTCTGTATGCCAAAAATAATAACTGTTAGAAGTTGAAATTAATTCACAATGTCTTGCATCAAATAAGTAGAAAGGCATGTAATGTATGAGAAGTTCAATGTTTAAAGCTCATAACTAAATCAATGACTTCAAAACTTTAACTCGCATTATATTAACATGGAAAAACTGACATGAGTTTTAACAAGATGTGTGATGAAGGGACAGGCATATGATACACATAACTGCAAAATTAGCATGTTATTAGAATCCACTGAAAAACAAATATCTGCCCCAGCTTACGATTTAGTTCACCCTACTTACCTTCAGCAGTAAGTTCGAACAATGATAGAAGAGTTACTAAAGATAAATTAACTGGGAGAGAATAAGAGGCATGACACATCGTATTGATAACATGAAATACTTTTACACATCATCAAAGGATTAGAGGTCAAAAACGCTATCAGAGATGAAAGAGGCATATATAAGACAACATGTTAGGTTATCAAAAGACAGCATGTATACAAGATAGGTGGAGCAAAAACAGGCACAT
The DNA here is from genome assembly GCA_910822075.1 of Senecio squalidus. Taxonomy (NCBI): domain Eukaryota; kingdom Viridiplantae; phylum Streptophyta; class Magnoliopsida; order Asterales; family Asteraceae; genus Senecio; species Senecio squalidus. The sequence goes on along the minus strand of CAJVGC010000432.1, from coordinate 20,297,310 downwards.
ATAAGCTGCATGTAAGGCCACACAATTAACCGAAAGCTTTAAATTTTGGCTTCTACTCATATTTATTTCTTACTTGTCCTTTTGGGCTTTGTTATTCAGTTGTCTCAAATAGTCGTTAAAAATGCTGCTAAGATTAAAACTGCAATGTTTTGCAATCAAATAACTGTTCAACATGCATATTCAAAACTATTTATTTATTTGGCACCAACTCATTTTGCTTAAACCATTCAGTTAATCAAACAAATGATTAGAATTGTTACTAGGCCTCAACACCACTTCAACAACAAGCCAGGTAGACTAAAAAAGTACACTACAACATGTGTATACTACCAACACTAGGTTTTACTATTCAATTTCAGTTGTTCGGTAAATCTTAACACCAGACAAGCAACCCCACATCCAATATGTGCAACAAATAGCAACAGTAAGTTTCAGTATTCTATTCCCCTTTTAGGTGAACCCCCTCAATTATCATATTCTTTATTTAAAAACAAGCATTAATCGTTTGTCGTCTCAAGAAACCTTGACACTATGCTTTGAATCCTTTAAGTAGTTACACGTGGAGCATATAAAATCATATTATCGCATGAGTTATATTACTCAAGTTCTTCTCCCTTCAAAATCGCAAACTGCTAACCTTATCAAGTTCTCTACTTCTTACTTATTAGCTACAAAGTTCAGGTCAACTTAAACCAAAGAGCTAGCTAGACTCACAATGGAAAAACAGAAAACTTAAGTAACAAAGAAGATACCTTTAGAAAATTAAAAAAAAATACTGATAAACTATGATACAACAGAACAATATAAATTTAAGTTTTATGCAGATAGGGACGTAACTGATTAATCCATATTTATGTATAGCAGTTTTCTAATGATGGGAACATACACAAGAAATCAATGGTTAAGGTCTTTAGCAGCTAATATTAGAGTCCTATTAATGCCTCTACCTGATTTTTTTAGTCTCATTTCAGATACATTAATGCTTGTTTACAGGTTATCTCAATCGAAATCGACACAATTATATAGTCCTATATTATTTAAGGAGAGAGAAAGCGAAAAGAAAGCCTAACCATCGTCTCCGTCTTCTTCGTCCTCTTCTTCAGCATCTGTATCGACGTCAGCTTCAAGTTCAAAGAAAGCACCAGCAGTTGCTGGTGCCTTCTTTGCTGCTTTTCCACCTCCTCCTCCTCGACGACGGGTAGCAGTAGCACCAACACCGTAATCTTCATCATCTTCATCATACTCCTCTTCCTCTTCGTATTCATCTTCATCTTCATCAGCAACATCGTCAATGAAATCAGATCTCCTCCGCTTATTACCGCCACCACCACGGCTACTCCCGTAATCCTCGTCCTCGTCAATCGCATCATCCTGATCTTCCTCATCTACATCCTCGTCCGAATCATCTCTCCGCCGCGGCATACTTTACCAAATTGAATTTATGGAAATGAATCCCTGAATTGCAATTCCAATATATATGCTGCTAATATCAAATGAAACGGGAAACCCTAAAAACACAGACTTTGAATGGATTAGTGTTCAACAAAGAACCGACTTTTTATTGTGTTCGGTTGATGCTAATATTTCTATTCACACCCCTTACCCTTCCACTAATATCATTCTACCCCTCATACTAAAACAAATCTCTAAGGGTTACTATGTTGGGTATGTTTCGTTGAAATAAATTTAAGGGCTTAAGGTTTTTCAGAAGTTCCGCATAATCTTTGTTTGGATAAATATTTTAGCATTAGTTTATTGAAAATGAAATCTCTCAGATAGTAAGTCGTTTCAAAGGGTTTTTGAAAAGGGCTTGGGATTTTGATTTATGAAAATTACTAAAATACCCTTATAATTAATTATGTTTAAAATATGAGTGTTATATATATATCTACCTTATGTATAAAATCAATCTCCAAAATCTTGTAGTTGGCTATTCTATTGACACATCAGCAGGTCTTCATTTGACATATACAAATATCTATTCCTACCATGGTTATGTTCATCGTCTCATTAATATGCACATTCTTAAATAGACATATCTCATCATACAACCTTTTTACCATACCTTTCCACACTATTTTGATGGAGTGAAAAAAAGCCATATTACATAATACACTATATAGACTAGCTTCCCTCACATTCTTTCAATTTGTCTCTCACCATTGTTGGTCTTATAAACTCGTATTGTAATTGTAATTCTCTCTTGGTAACATCTTTTTCTCCCTTATTCTTTTACTTCAATGTTTTTTTTTTTTTTTAAGGTTTGGATGTCGGATGGTTCTTATACCTACAGGTTTTCTTATTCATGCATTCTTTTTGACGTTTAGAGATGTGTTTACGTTAATGCTTTCGCTTATTCTATTGAAGTTAGTAATAACATAACCATGGTTAAATTGCTACAACATCAATGGTATACTAGGTTCTTGGAGAACATTTAAGGTAAAGTTTTGTTAAGTTGACACTTAATTCTCATATTTTAATAAGCCTTTGATTTTTAAAATTTCCACTTTTAGATCGAGTTTTCCTAAAAGTTTATTTGGTTCTCTATGTTAATATTCTTGGTTTTGTTTTATTGTTCCACTCACTAATTTTTTGGGTAGTGACAGGTCCTGGATTCTCCTTCTAACTACACACTTAGTGAATCGAAATTGAAACAAGTCATAATGCGGAATCTCATTACCTAAGTTGAATCAAAAGATGAAACATGAAATCGAAACTGAAATTGACATTGAAGCTGATATCAGACAATGTATGCGTAACTGCTTAAGATTTCATTGATAGTGTGAACTGGTTTTGGATCGAGCTGTTACATCTGACATTGACAAGCTCAACGGAACTCAAATTGAGTTCCGGGTTCAAAGACAACAAACTCTAACAACCTATCACACTATTTATAGACAAAATCTAAAACACTACGAATTAAATATTACAACATGCCATCATCTTAATTTCAACTCGGGGAGTTCACTTCCATTCGGAATCAAAGTCTTCAGCCTCCGAGTTGATATCTTCAATGTTGACTTGAGTTGACTTAAGTTAAACTTCAGTGTATTTTCAGTTTGGAGGAACTTCATTTAGTCCAGAGTATCTGAACTAACTTATTCCCCGAACTGAAAATTTCACTTCGGATTATTCATGATTTTAGTTGGAAATCTCCACGAACTAAAATCATCTTTATTCAAACACACACAAAAGACTCCATAGCTTCATCCAGTCAATTCCTTGGCCAAACAATCACCCCCTTGGATGATGTTATGAGTCTTCTATCTTCATAACTTACACATTCCATGTTTGGCTTCCTCCAATTCATCTTTCTTGTATCTTGAACAAATTCAGGAGGAATAGCTGCAGAATCACCAGTTGTTAGGTGCTTCACAATCAGAAACTCCATGGTGAGCATCTAACCAGCAACTAAAATCACTTTTCTTCCCATCATAAGTCAACCTCATATTTCTCATTGATTCTCGTTGACCTTTTCCAGTAAGAAAATGACTTGCCATTAACTTAGTTTCAAACGAGCTCCACCTTGCTTACAGAAATTTCAACCAGATTCATCAAGTCTTCCAACTGATTTGTGCATGTAGATCATCAGTATACCTCCGAGTCAAGAGCTTAATTACAAGTTCATCTAGGTTTTAAGAAACATGTTATTCAAATATTTCTTTCTATATCACTCCCGGATCAACTTGTAATCTTCGTTCTTTCATCATTTGTATATCTGAATGATCACTGTCAGTTTCAATTGTCTTCACCATCAGTTGAAAAACTTGATTTGTCATTCTGATTTTAGATCTGAAGCACCACGTCACACCTTTTTCTCAAATTGATGACGTGAGGCTGAGCTCCGTTCTACTTCCATCACACCCCTTTCTCAAATTGATAACTCGTGTTTTCGCTCCATTCTCCAACGGTCTTTGAACTCATATGTGTAACACCAGATCCACCATGAACACCTTGAAATCTTCATAGATCTTTCAATACAACTCTTCAATTTCACTTCGGACTCCTTCAGTTTAACTTCAGACTCCTTCAATTCTAACATTCACTTATAGTTTGACCTAATTTTCGAATCAAGTCAAATTGATGAACCAGACTCAATTGAAGTTAATAAATTGATTTGTCTTGCTCTGATACCAATTGACAGGTCCTGGATTCTGTCACACCCCGCTAAAGCGGAAACACGAGGTGCGAAGAGCAAGAATATCATTTCACAAGTCATAACAAAATACAACGGTTTCAAGTCAATAAAAATAGAATTTAAAAGTTCACAAGTTCAAAAGAAACATAACCAAGAGTATTTAAGCTCACGACAACAAATACATAATTAAATTGTTTCATAAAAATTCCCAAAATAAAGACAAGTCTTCTCCCGATTCAAACTTCACGCAACTTTCCTTACCCACCCACGCTATGCACTTCATGACTTACACTTGATTTCCTGAAACATGAGATAAAGTGTCAAACTACATAAAGTAGTGAGTGAGTTACAGTTTTTAAGTTCTCGACAAAAGGTTCCGACATGTATATATAATAAAAAGTTTCTTAAAAGAAAATGAAGCGGAACAAGCGCTTAAAATATATATATACTTTAAAGAAGATCATAGACAAGTAGAACTATACTTGGAAAAAGACTAGTTGCGGATTCAAGCGCAGAGGAAATATGCGTAAATAAAAGTAACTAATGATTAAAACATTGTATCAACCACTTGGCATAATATAACGTAAGTGTTCACACTAAATCGATAAATCCTGATCGTGAACAGCCCCCACCTCGCACTATCAACGAAGTGTATGTCTGAACTTAGTAATATGTACTTAGGCTACTATCTAAGTAAGGAGCGATCCTCTACTAAGTATCGATACCCATAAATACTAACGACTTATAGCTAATAGTGTGTAAGTCTGAAAATGAGGCACTTATGCAATTTTGTCAATATGATAGTAGTCACTTATGATACATGTTATATTCTTATCAAGGGTTGGAAGCATATACAATCAATCATAGTTTGAACAAGTGCCGATACGGTGGCAAACCAAAAATGTACAAGTGCCGATCGGGGGCAAGCCATAAAGTCAAAGAGTCAAAGAGTCAAAGAGTGCCGAACATGGGCAATTAAAATAGTTTTACGCATATAAGTTCAATAAACGTCAAATAGATCATAAAATGTTCAAAAGCATTTTGATATCATGTTTCCCCCAAAAGAATATTTAAAAGACAATAAATAAGGGGATGTAACTCACGGATTGCGAAGATTAGACAAATGCGAGAAGCGGTCGAAAGCGTGTCGGGAATCACGGAATTCCTAAGAGAATACCAAGATTAATTAAGTACGACGATTACATTAAGTTAACATATTATATTATATATTATAAGATGTAATCTTTAGTTAAATTTAAGTTACAAAAGTTAATTTGTCCAAATATCGTCCGAACCGGTTATCGTCACGTTTAGTCCAAATGTGTCCAAAGTCAACATTTTTATTATAAGTTATATTTTTGTCATTGAAGTGTTATTATATTGTCTAACGGAATTTAGGCAGCGCTTCCTCGCCATAATTTTTATGTCCAAAATGTCCACACTTTCCCGCTCACAAAATACATACAATTAATCGATACATTTTACCAAGTTCATTTTAATGTAGTATGTCAATTAATTCATCCCATACACAAGGCTTTTAATAAACTCAGTTCCAAATATTTAGATTTGAAAAATCAGATTGCGTAAGTAAGTTTTTAATGACAAAAGAAGATTTCCGAAAGAATGCCAGCATCTTCAGTGCGCCGTTATGGGCCTTAGGACGGCGCCCTGAACGCCGCAAGGCCACGGTGCGCCGTTCTGGGTTCATGGGGACGACGCCTTGGTCACTGCAGTTTTCCCGAAACTCGTTTTTCTTGCAAAAATGGTTATTTAAGCGGTAGATCTCGACATGCAACTGTTATAAACTTCATTATTTATCATTTTCTCAGTTTATATGTAACTTTTATCCACAAAAACGAAGATCTAAGTACCATTTGATAAAAACCCGTTTCTGAATAAAAATGGTTATAAAACTTTATAAAAACTTATTTTTCGGTGTTAGATCATCCATGCAAAGGTTTATTTCAGTAATATAAGTAAAACGAAAAGTTTCTACCCGATGGAAAGCTTAGATGACGATTTTGAAGAGATTTAAGCTCCAAAAAGTCTTGAAAACGTCTTTTAACCGAAATGGGTGGATCGTCCTTGCTTCCTTTGCTATTTGGACGATTTTTATGTATGTTTATGGTGGGGTTTTCTGTGTTTTTGTGACTGAAATTGACTGGAGTTGTAGGAGTTTTTAGAGAGAGATTAGAGAGAAGTTAGAGAAAGAGGTTTGTGTGTGTTTTTGTTTTTGTAAAAATGAAATGAAATGAAAAGAGGGGTGTATGTTAGTCTTGGGGTTGTAAACACTGTCAAGTAAGTGTCCAATCCCGAGCTAGGTGGTTGGAGTGTTTGTAGTAATCGAGATTGAGCTTTAAAAGCTCAACAATTTGAATCTGCGTCGCCAGGGCGTCGTCCTGGTCTCCTTAGGGCGGCGTCCTGGCTCATTTTCAGCAATTCTTCGTTTTACGTTTTTGTTACCGTTAAGCCTTTTCGTTAATTGAAAGTTTCCGATTTTTGTACGAAATGAACTTAGGAAAGTTCCTTATGTGTTTTCTTGGTATTTGAACTTATTTATAGATTCCGAATTTTGATTCCGACACCGACACGTTTTTGGTAAAAGTACGGTTAAAGACAATAACATACATTTCAAGGATATAAAGTACGAATTTCACCTGAAATTTTTGACGGTTGTCACATTCTCCCCGGGTTGAAAAGAATTTCGTCCCGAAATTTAGTTCACCTCATCGGGAGGGAGAGTCTTTGAACAGATATGGATACTTCTGACGGATTTGGTCCTCACGCTCCCACGTGAATTCATGACCACGTCGGGAATTCCACCGAACTTTGACAATAGGAACACGACTTTGCCTGAGTTGTTTGACCTCGCGGTCTACAACCTCAAGCGGTTTTTTAATGAAGTTGAGCTTGTTATTGATCTGAACCTCGTTAAGCGGAATGACGATGGTGTCACACCCCGCTAAAGCGGAAACACGAGGTGCGAAGAGCAAGAGAATCATTTCACAAGTCATAACAAAATTTAACGGTTCCAAGTCATTAATAAGAAAGTTTAGAAGTTCACAAGTTCAAAAGACATAACCAAGAGTAATTAAAGTTCACGATGACAACACATAATTTTATTGTTTGAATAAAATTCCCAAAATAAGACAAGTCTTCTCCCGATTCAAACTTCACATAACTTTCCTGACCCGCCCAAGCTATGCACTTCATGACTTACATTTGATTTTCTGAAACATGAGATAAAGTGTCAACTACATAAAGTAGTGAGTGAGTTACACTTTATAAGTTCTCGACAAAAGTTCCGACAAGTATATATAAGTAGAAAGTTCTTAAAAGAAAGATGAGCGGGAAAAGGCGCTTAAAATATATATACTTTAAAGAAGATAATAACCAAGTAGAGTAAAACTTGTTAAAAGATTAGTTGCGGATTCAGTCGCAGAGTAAATATGTGTATATGCTTAAATAAATGTAACTTATGATTAAAGCATTGTATCAACCACTTGGCATAATATAATTGTAAGTGTTCACACTAAACCGATTAATCCTGATCGTGAACAGCCCCAACCCCGCACTATCTACGAGGTTCGTCTGAACTTAGTAATATGTACTTAGATTGCCATCTAAAGTAAGGAGCGATCCTCTCCTAAGTATCGATACTCATAGTTACTAACGGCTTATAGCTAATAGTGTGTAAACGTCTGAAACGGGGCAATTTGATTTAATTTAAAAATTGATAGTAGGCACTTACATACATGTTATATTTTCAACAAGGGTTCATGGAGGTTCCGAGTCAGTGGTGAGGTCGTATAAATACAATCAATCATAGTTTTTAGTCAAGTGCCGATCGGGGGCAAGCCATAACGTCAAAGTGTTAAAGAGTGCCGAACATGGGCAATTAAAATAGTTTTACGCATATAAGTTCAATAAACATCAAATAGTTCATAAAATGTCATAGTTCATAAAATGTCCTAGTTCATAAAGCATTTAGATCTCATGTTTCCCCCAGAAGAGTATTTAAAAGACATTAAATAAAGGGGATGTAACTCACGGATTGCGAAGATTAAACAAGAGCGACAAAAGGTCGAAAGCGTGTCGGGAATCACGAAAGGCCTAAAAGAATACCAAGATTGATTAAGTAGTAGATTCATTACGTTAACATATATATAATATATTATAAGTTGTAATCTTTAGTTAAACTTTAAGTGTCAAGGTTTAAATTGTCCAAATATTGTCCCGAAATCGGTTTATCGTCACGTTTAGTCTAAAAGTGTCCAAAGTTAACGTTATTATTATTATGATACGTTATATTTTAGTCGCTGAAGTGTTTTATTATATTCTAACAGAATTTGGGCAGCGCTTCCGCGCCATAATTTTTATGTCCGAAAATTCCACACTTTCCCACTTACAAAACACATACATTTACATAATATAATTAAACGAGTTCATTTAGGTATAATAAGTCCAATAAAATGTCCCAAACATAAGTATTTTACTAAACTAAGTTCCAAAATGTTAGTCTCGAAAAATCAGAACGTATAAATAAGTTTTTAACGCCAAACGACGATTTCCGGAAAAAAGCAGCGCTCAGTGTGCGCCGTTCTATTGTCCATCTAGGACGGCGCCTTGAACCTTTTGTGCCACAGTTGCGTCGTGCGCCCTGGTCTAGCAGTTTTCTCAAAGTTCGTTTTTCTTGCAAAAATGGTTATTTAAGTGATAGATCTTGACATACAACTATTATAAACTTCATTATTTATCAGTTTCACAGTTTGCATGTAACTTTTATCCACAAAAACGTTGATCTAAGTAATATTTGTTAAAAACCCGTTTTTGTATTAAACTTGTTATAAAACTTTATAAAAACTTGTAACATCCTAGTTTCGGATAAAGAATATTTTATAGATATATGTTATGTTTTAGTGTTTAATAGAAATTAGAAATGGAGAAGGACTAAATTTGTAAGAGAACTAGTTAGCCTTGGTTAGAAAGGATTTATATTGTTAACTATTATGGTTAAGTAAGTAACTTAATAAAGCTTGAAAGATGAGGGACCGAGGGTGTAATTTTAGAGAAATAGATATGAGGCGGTGAAAGGTGGCATTTCTAGAATTTACTAGGTGTATGTGTGTGTGTGTGACGGTGTAAAGAGAAGAAAAGAAGAAGAAAGATCAAAATTGAAGCTAAATAATAAGGAATTCTATCAATTAAAGTGAAGATTAAGAGTGTAAGAACTCTAATCTTGGTTCTAATGGAAGAAAAAGAAGGTATGATCATATACTTTAAGTTATTTGATGAAATTGAGTTTATATTATGTGTTATAACATCATTTAGATGTTTAATTTGAACATAGAAATGGTTAATTTGGTTAAATTAGATATTTGATTATTTTGGGGATAATCATGAAAGTTGAAGAATTGTTAGAATTAAGCTTTGTTTATATGTTATTTGATGATTAATAATATATATAAAGGTTTAGAAGATTGAAAGATTTATGTATATGAAATTTTATAAGATTTCATGTTTTAGCTTAATGGGTGAAAAGATGAATTGTTATGTAGAAATGTTTATTATTATGAGAATGATTTAGAATGAAAGAATAAATGTTAAGAATGATTATTATCATGTTTATGATAGAAAAGATAAGTTAAATGTACTCGAAATTGTAATTGGGTGAAATGATGTTAAGTATGTTATGTTAGTTGCCAACGGGTCATATGACCCGTTTAGAGGTGGCAAATGGGTAAGAAATGGTTAAAGGGAAGAACACATTACTTGTAATGTGTTATTTATGTTTGATGTAATGTGTTTAAAGAGTTAAAATGCTTATTTGTGCATTAGAGAGTTAAATTGGTCAAAAGACCCAAGGAGTGGCAAGTTGGGTAGAATTTGTCATAAGTGTTAGAAAGTGTTAGAAAGAGTTAGAAATAGTTAGAAAGAGTTGTAATGAGGTTAATACATGTATTTGTATGTATGTAAGATATATTGAAAGAAAGATTTGTGTTGGGTTGTAAAACGCAGATTTGGAGGAGAAGAAGAATAAAAGGAAAGAGCTTTATATGTTTTAGCTTAATTCGACTTCGAGGTGAGTATACGAAGCTTATTAAATATATGTTGAATGTTATATTTGTATGTAAATATAGTGGAGAGTTGATTTATATACTGTTGATGATGAGGTTAGTAAGGATTACAACCAAGCCCAGGCAGGCTGTCAAACTGTGAGCGCCCTGTCAAGCTGTCCGCGGCTGTCAAGCTGTCAGCGCCTGTCAAGATTGTCACCGCCTGTCAAGTTGTCACCGCTTGTCAAGTCAGTACCGCCTGTCAAGTTGTCACCGCCTGTCAAGATTGTCACCGCCTGTCAAGCTGTCAACGGTTGTCATCTGCCCAGGTCGTCAGCACCTGTCCAGGTCTTCAGCGCCTGCCCAGGTCTTCAGCGCCTGCCCAGGTCTTCAGCGCCTGCCCAGGGCGGCCGCCTGCCCAGGGCGACCGCGCCTGCCCAGGTCGTCAGCGCCTGCCCAGGGGGGCCGCGCCTGCCCAGGTCGTCAGCGCCTGCCCAGGGCGGCCACGCTTGCCCAGGTCGTCATCGCCTGTCCATGTCGGCAGCGCCTGTCAAAGTAGGCAGCGCCTGTCAAGCTGTCACCGCCTGTCAAGCTATCACCGCCTGTAAGGCGTTACACACACCGGTGATTAATGATTAAGACCTTTTAAGTATTCGTAATCATGACAACGTTCCATATACTTGACACTGGCCATATAAATACATGGTTCAATCATTATCGACCACTTTTTCATCTCATCAACACACACAGAGTTCATATACTCTTGCTTTCATCTTCAACCTTGATCACCCTAGGTTCGTTAAGAGCTTGTTGGGTTTGCACTGTGATCATCATAGGAGATCAAAGGTTGATATCACCTCACCTTTGTGTTTGACAATCGTTGCTCGAACATTGGCGCCATCCGTGGGACTCGTTTTTTAAACGGCGTTTCATTTTTCCAGTTTTTTTTTTCTTTTTTCAGTAATCAACCGTTTCCATGGAGGCAACACATCCATCGCAGATCACTTCTTCAGCGCCAGAAATAACCACTATGTGACTACCACTGCACCGGAAGCGGTGATAACTTCACCTGTTCATACCACAATGCCAGAATCATACGTGGATTCTGAGTGGACAGTGTCGGACCTAAGGTCACACGAGGGTATCCCTCTTTAACTAGTCCCCTTTTTTCCACAGGCTGGCGGACAAGTATGTTTACTTCACCACCACCAGTGACATCCATCCCTCCACTTCATTTTTGTCCCACGGGACAAGCTCTCAGGAGGATGGCACGATCTTGTAAGACAACCTGTTTCGATTGCTTCCCAGCCCTACTCAAGGGGTTCAGGAGGATCCCATTGTGGAACTGCTTAGAAGGTTGGCTCAGAGCACTCAGCCACCACCACCCCCACCACCACCTGCTTCGTCAGATCTGTTGTCACAGTTAGTGGAGCATTGCGCCCAACGCCTCAGCCAGCGCCCGTACAGCCAGTGATCCGTTGTCACAACTCCTGGCGGCTAAGGCAACCAAGCACACACACCCCACCAACACCTCTACCACAGGACACATCTAACGACATGCTCAGAGTGTTGCAAACCTAGTGACAGCAGCAGTTCCACCCCGTGCAGCCACTATGCCTTTGTCAGTGGTTAGTTCAAAGTTCTGTGACTGGGTTGCCAGATTCCCACTCCCAGATAAGCAAAAAGTCCCGTCCGTTGTTGGTACTTACGACGGTACTCGTGATCCAGACGACCACCTTGCTCTGTTTGAACAGGCTATTATGACGGAGAAATGGTTAGACCCAGTCGCTTGCCACATGTTCCCTGGAACATTACAAGGTTTCGCTCGTGATTGGTTTGCTGACTTGCCTGAGAGGAGTATTCAAGATTTCGCAGATCTAAAAGCCAGGTTTGTGACTCAATTTGTACAACAAAGAAGCAACTAGAACTCATATAGAGG
>CAJVGC010000432.1:20129736-20285077 GCA_910822075.1 Senecio squalidus | reverse complement strand
AATGTCTCCTAAAGCTATGAAGGACGTTCGTTGATACTCAAGTATCGCCAACGCATTCAGAGTCTACAATGAAAGAAGAAAGGTTGGTAGAAGAAAGCATTAATGTCACTTTTGATGACACTACTCAGTCTGACAAAGAGGAATCATCATCACAGACTGACATAGCCACTATAAATCAGCTTTGTGATGAATTACATGTAACCACATTTGAAGCTGACTCTCAGGCTGAAGCTCAGAATAATGCGAACGCCCATCAACATCAAGCATCTGACACTGAACCTGATGAATCCTCATTCCAGAGTGTCCCAGATGTTGAAAATACTGAGTCCAATGAAATTGATGAAACTCAGACTGACACTCCTCAGTCTGACCAAACTCAGCTCCAAATTACTCAGCCTGAAGATAATCAGAGTGATGATAATCAGACTCAAGTAGAGGCAGTTTCCCACAACGAGATAGGAAACATCAAGACTGTCAAGGGACATCCTATTTCGTCAGTTATTGGTTCATTAACTGAAGGTGTCAAAACGAGAAGAAAGACTGCCACAACTAATTTTTGTTTCTACACACACCTAAGAAGGTTGAAGAAGCATTATTAGATGAAGACTGGGTTGATGGAATGCAAGAGGAGCTTGGAGAATTCATAAGAAACAATGTTTGGACAAAGGTTCCACGTCCCCTGTTTAAGACCATTATTTGACTTAAATGGATCTTTCGAAATAAATATGACAAAGATGGGGTGGTGATCAGGAATAAAGCTCGACTGGTTGCTCAAGGATACAAACAGGAAGAAGGCATTGATTATGATGAAACATTTGCTCCAGTGGCCAGAATTGAAGCAATTCGCCTATTCATAGCATATGGAGCATTTAAAGACTTCTTGGTGTATCAAATGGATGTGAAAAGTGCATTTCTGAATGGTGATTTACAGGAGGAAGTCTATGTCAAGCAGCCTCCAGGTTTTATTGATCCTAACTTTCCTGATCATGTTTTTAAATTAAACAAAGCCTTATATGGTCTCAAACAAGCTCCTAGAGCTTGGTATGATACTCTGTCTCACTTTCTTCTTAATTTTTTTTAAAAAAAAGGATCAATTGATAAAAAACTTTTTATCAAAAAGGAATATGGTCATGTGATTTTGGTACAAATATATGTTGATGACATTATATTTGGATCCACAAATGAAAAGTTGTGTACTTGGTTTTCAAAACTCATGTGTAGTGAATATAGAATGAGCATGATGGGAGAACTCACTTTCTTTCTTTGCTTACAAGTCGAACAAAAGAAAGATGGAATTTTCATAAATCAAAGTAAATATGTTCATGATTTAGTAAAGAAATTTGGTTTTGAAACATGTTCTGAAATGAAAACACCAATGAGTACTTCTGATAAGTTGCATAAAGATTCATCTGGCAAGTCAGTTTGTCAAGCTACTTACAGAGATATGATTGGATCTTTGCTTTATTTAACTGCTATTAGACCTGATATAATGTTTTCTACATGTCTATGTGCACGTTATCAAGCTGACCCTAAAGAATCCCATCTTAAAGCTGTCAAACGAATTTTCAGATATCTTAAGGGTACACCAAATCTTGGTTTATGGTACCCTAAAGATTCTGGTTTTGAATTAATTGGCTACACAGATGCAGATTATGCAGGATGTAGATTGGACAGGAAAAGCACATCAGGAGGATGTCAGCTTCTGGGAGGAAAGCTAGTCAGCTGGTCAAGTAAAAAGCAAAATTCAGTGGCAACTTCCACAGCTGAAGCTGAGTACGTGGCTGCAGGGAGCTGTTGTGCACAACTACTATGGATGCAACACCAATTGGATGATCTTGAAATCAAGATTCATAACACTCCAATCATGTGTGATAACAAGAGTGCCATTCAAATCACTGAGAATCCAGTTTTCCACTCCAGGACCAAACACATTGAAATAAGACATCATTTTATTCGAGACTGTGTGGAGAAAGGAAAGGTCAGATTGGAGTTTGTAGCCACCAATGATCAATTGGCTGACATATTCACGAAACCTCTGAGTGAGGACAGGTTTTTCTATTTGTTAGGAGAACTGGGAATGTTAAATCCTTAATCTGTCAAAATCATAAATCTCAAGCTGATCTATGAGTCAGCTTGTGAATTTTCAGTCTGACTCGTTAGTCAGCTCCAGATCCATCAGTCTGACCACAAACTCAGACTGGGTGTAATTTTTGTAATTATCTTTTACATCTCTTTTATTTTTTTTCTTTAGTCTATAGAGTTTTTATTTTATTTTTATTTTTAGTCGTTTGTAAATATTTTTTTTTGGGGTCATAAGTGTCATTAGGTTTAAATTACATGGACTATATAGATAGTTTCCTAACTTAGTTACTTAAATTTCGCTCCTTCAGTTTATATTTAACTCAATTTCAAATTTTAACCTAATTGCTATCTTTTCTAAATCTTCTGCTCTAATTCTTATCAATGGCGAATGAAAATATGATTCTTCATGTTACTGCTCGTATGATTCCAGGTGCAGATTTCCAAAACAGGGTACAAATCAAGGACAACAACCGGGTAGCCAATGCTGATATTCCCGCCAATCGCCAAAACAGGGGTTTTGAGCAACTGGTTCAGTACATGAAAGCCCATCCTCTATATGGTGCTTACTTTTGTGACACGGTGATGTACCCACCGGTGTTGTGTGAATGGTGGTATACCTGCACCGCTAATGAAGAAAAGACTGCCCTCACTGACACCTATAATGATGGCAGACAGACGATCACCATTACTGAAGAGACGATACGCGCAACCTTACTACTTCCCACCATTGAGGAAGCAGGTGAAGGAGGATTCCAGGCCAAATTGACTAAACAGCAAGCTCGAGCTGAGGCCTTTCCCTTGATTGGTCAGCCTGAAATCCAAGGTCTAATTCAGTACAAATTCTTTACTGGGAAATGGAAGTTTTTATTTTCCAGTATCACAAGGTGTTTGGGGGGCAAATCTGGAAGTTTAGATCAGATGAACGAATTTGAAACCCATCTGTTTCATTCTATGGTAACTGGTCGACGAATCTCTTACTCACAACTATATTTTGAAGAGATTCTCTCCTTTGCCTTGAAAACGAAAAGACCGAATGATGTTCCATTCATTCGTATTCTCTCACTGAGTTATGACCAAACCTTTTACGTATGCCCTCTTCCCAGGCTAACTCCAAAGATTTTTACCTATATCAATATCACTGAGGCTGAGCCAGGGTTAACCCCAGTTATGCTTCAGTGGATTGAAAATCCTTTTATCGATCATGAACTCACTGAGTCTGACGAGTCAGACTCAGAAGAGCAGCCCGAAAGAATTGATGAACAATTGGAGATAAATATTCCAGCTGCCGATGCCGAGGTGGAAATGGGTGGGGCAGGGCACGATGAGACTGACCAAGGTATGAATCTCAATCTCTCTATTCCTCAGTCTGAGAGTATCCCCTCTCAGTCTGAGCAGTCCACTCCTAAACTTGATGTCTTAGCTACTCAAGCGACCAATCTGATGAACTCACCCAGTTCATTTGAAAAAGCACTCACATCAAGCCCCACTGTAAATCATGCACTAATGGACTCACTTTTCCATGAGGATGAGAGTTCTGAACTCCCCTCCAGTGCTGTAGATCTGACCAGTCTCCCTCTGCTAGAGCAAGAGCTGGATCTGACTACCATGACTACCCAAAGCCCCCTAGAGTAGTCAACTTGGAGAAACACGTTGCTGCTGCCACACTGACACATGTGGTATGCATTGAAGAAGATATTCCACTCATGAATATCCCTGTACCTAGTATGGGACCACCCCCTTCAGTTTCAAAGCCAGTTTCAAAGGCTATTTTCACTAGCTCTGTGCTAGTTCACGATAAGGTACCATCAAATCTCTCACACTCTTATGCACAAGTTGTCAATGCCTCACTCCCCAAACTGAGTGAGGTACAGACTTCCTTTTCTATGGCTAAGGATCATTCTCCTAAATCACAGGGAGGGAGTGAAGCTGTACCATCTGTTTCAACACCAATTGTTACTGAAATCTCTCAGTCTGAGGTTGCAATGACGGTCCCTGTGCTGTTACAAGCCATTCAGGACATGTCAACTCAGTTTGATGTCAAGATGAGTGCAATACAGACTGAGTTGCAAGCCATGAAAAGACAAAACACTGAGGAGATGCAGGACTTAAAGGGAATGGTTTTGAAGCTGACTTCTGAGATCAGCATGATGAGAAAGGGGAAACAGGTTGCTGAGGGTGCTCAGACTCAGGGGGAGAAAACAAATACACCAACTGATGAGTCTGATCTCCCCAAGCAAGATTTGAAAAGGAAGAGGGATGAAGGGGAGAAGAAGTACTACAAGACCACCAGATTCAATCTGAAAACTGGTCAGTCTGAAGTATTTTATGAGACTGACTACAGTGATCTATCAAGAAGTGAGTCTGAGAAAGAAGATAAGAAGGGAAAAGGGAAAGTTGGAGCTGACAGTGATACTGACCAACAAACTGATGAAGAGATTGAAATGGAACAACCCCCAAATGTACAGACTGAGCAAGAGCTTGAAATCAAGAAAAGACAAGATGAAGCTGAGAAACTGGCTAAGCTTCAAAGATATGCTCACAATTCTGGAATGACTGATGTCAAAGGGCTGTATATGGAGAAATTTGAAGCAAATCCACAAGACCAGTCTATGAAAGCAACTGAGGCTCTTGAAGCTGAGATGAAAGAAGAGGAGGATTTGGCTATTGAAGAAGAACAGCTGAGGGTTGAAGCTGACAGATTAACGGCAAAACAGGTGTTGAGAGAAGAAGCCAGACTTGACTATATTGAGTCAAACTTTACACTTAGAAGGAACAAGAATAAAATCCAAAACTTAGAATGTGTAGATACTGGAGGATCTGACCTCATGCTAGTCTGTTATCATAAAGAGGGATCCTTTAGGGTTGGAGTACACAGAATGCACACATTGGGGTTAGAGGAATGGAAAGAGATTTCCAGTCTGAGCTCAGGAATAACTAACATTGCTCACAGAATGGATGTAAAAAGAGAAGCTGTCTCAAATGTTAATATAGCCCATGTGCTGAAGCTGATGTCCGAAGAATATTATAGGGTATTTTGTACTATCCATAGGGTGAGGGCTCGGGAAAAATATCTTGGTCTGGAAACAAGCTACATGCATCATGTTCCTAAAGGGGTCACATTTCAAGACAAGACGTATGTTAAGACTGAAAAGCATGAGGGCCTGTGTTATGTAGATTGTGGGGGAGAGGAATGCTTCCAAGCCAAAGACAGACTGAATATGGCTTCCATCTACCATTGCATTGCTCTGCTTAACGAATGTGAGTCTGATCAATGTCTTCCCTTCCGAATGAAGCTGATTAGTTGGTTATTTAATAACCTTAGAAGAATTGAAGAGATGGGGACTTTGATGGACAAGGTGGATCTGATCAAGAAGGAGTATCAAATGCTATTCCATAAATCTGATGCTGAAATGGAAAAACTACTTGATTGGAAAACTGAGAGGCTGAAATGGGCAAAAGAAGTGAACAAGCCTACGCCATGGGGGGTGCCATCCAAGAAGAAGAGATCCGTCAAGAGGAGGAAGTAAAGTGGTTTATGTATCTTTTTGTTCACAAACAGTGTTAAGTAAACAATTTTAGTTTGTGTTTATTTTTGGTGCATGAATTTTAAAAGACCTTAATTTAAACAGATAGGGGGAGATTGTTGGAAAAATCAACGATTTAACCCAAGTTAATAAATCTGTTAATTAAAGTTTTAGTCTGAGTGATTTGAGTGTGAGTGATTCTGAGTCTGAGTGACTAAAAGCAACTAAGGCATTATGGAGCTGACTACTCAGCTTCATAAAGAAACGTAATGCTTTAATTTAGGTATGTTAGTTAGATAAAATCTTCTATCCTTTTAGAAGATTTACTAAGATTCATACATATCAAACTCACTATCATTGTGTATAAATAGTGAGCTTGAACATTGTAATCGTTGCACCTTTCCAAGAAATATAACTGTGTGTTATAATTATTCTTTGTTATTATAAATTCCGCTATAATAATCTAAGAAACTGAGTAATCAATCGATTCATAATAATTAACGTCTAAATACTTATTTGTGATTGATTAGCTAGTGTTTGAGATCTTATTGAGACCTAACAACATTTTACCAAGTTCATTTTAATGTAGTATGTCAATTAATTCATCCCATACACAAGGATTTTAATAAACTAAGTTCCAACTATTTAGATTTGAAAAATCAGCTTGCGTAAGTAAGTTTTTAACGACAAACGAAGATTTCTGGAAAACTGCCAGCAGCTTTAGTGCGCCGTTCTGGGCTTAGGACGGCGCCCTGAACGCTGCAAGGCCACGGTGGACCGTTCTGGGTTCATGGGGACGACACCCTGGTCACTGCAGGTTTTCCCGAAACTTGTTTTTCTTGCAAAAAAGGTTATTTTAGCGGTAGATCTCGACATGCAACTGTTATAAACTTCATTATTTATCATTTTCTCAGTTTATATGTAACTTTTATCCACAAAAACAAAGATCTAAGTACCATTTGATAAAATCCCGTTTTTGTATAAAAATGGTTATAAAAATTTATACAAACTTATTTTTAGGTGTTAGATCATCCATGCAAAGGTTTATTTCAGTAATATAAGTAAAAAGAAAAGTTTCTACCGGATGGAAAGCTTAGATGCCGATTTTGAAGAGATTTAAGCTCCAAAAAGTCTTGAAAATGTCTTTTGACCGAAATGGGTGGATCCTCCTTGCTTCCTTTGATATTTGGACGATTTTTATGTATGTTTATGGTGGTGTTTTCTGTGTTTTTGTGACTGTAATTCACTGGAGTTGTAGGAGTTTTAGAGAGAGATTAGAGAGAAGTTAGAGAAAAAGGTTTGTGTGTGTTTTTGCTTTTGTAAAAATGAAAAGAAATGAAAAGAGGGGGGTGTATGTTAGTCTTGGGGTTGTAAACACTGTCAAGTAAGTGTCCAATCCCGAGCTAGGTGGTTGGAGTGTTTGTAGTAATCCAGATTGAGCTTTAAAAGCTCAACAATTTGAATCTGCGTCGCCAGGGCGTCGTCCTGGTTTCCTTAGGGCGGCGTCCTGGCTCATTTTCAGCAATTATTCGTTTTACGTTTTTGTTACCTTTAAGCCTTTTCGTTAATTGAAAGTTTTCTATTTTTGTACGAAATGAACTTAGGAAAGTTCCTTATGTGTTTTCTTGGTATTTGAACTTATTTATAAATTCCGAATTTTGATTCCGACACCGACGCGTTTTCGGTAAAAGTACGGTTAAAGACAATAACAGACATTTCAAGGATATAGAGTACGAATTTCACCTAAAATTTTTGACGGTTGTCACAGATTCTCCTTCTAACTACACACTTAGTGAATCGAAATTGAAACAGTTCATGATGCGGAATCTCATGACCTGAGTTGAATCAAAAGATGAAACATGAAATCGAAACTGATATTGAAATTTAAGCTGATATCAGACAATGTATGTGTAACTGTTTAAGATTTCATTGATAATGTGAACTGGTTTTGGATCGAGCTGTTACATTTGATATTGACAAGCTCAACGGAACTCAAACTGAGTTCCTGGTTCAAAGACTACAAACTCTAACAACCTATCACACTATTTATAGACAAAATCTAAAACACTACGAATAAAATATTACAACATGTCATCATCTTAATTTCAACTCGGGGAGTTCACTTCAATTCGGAATCAAAGTCTTCAGCCTCCGAGTTGATATCTTCAATGTTGACTTGAGTTGACTTAAGTTAAACTTCAGTTTATTTTCAGTTCGGAGGAACTTCATTTAGTTCAGAGTATCTGAACTAACTTATTCCCCGAACTGAAAATTTCACTTCGGATTATTCATGATTTTAGTTCGGAATCTCTACGAACTAAAATCATCTTTATTCAAACACACAGTAGACTCCATAGCTTCATCCAGTCAATTTCTTGGACAAACAATCGCCCCCTTGGATAATGCTATGAGTCTTCTATCTTCATAACTTACACATTCCATGTTTGGCTTCCTCCAATTCATCTTTCTTGTATCTTGAAAAAATTCAGGAGGAATAGCTGCAGAATCACCAGGTTTTAAGTGCTTCACTATCAGAAACTCCATGGTGAGCATCTAACCAGCAGCTAAAATCACTTTTCTTCCCATCATAAGTCAACCTCATATTTCTCATTGATTCTCGATGACCTTTTCCAGTAAGAAAATGACTTGCCATTACCTTAGTTTCAAACGAGCTCCACCTTGCTTACAAAAATTTCAACCAGATTCATCAAGTCTTCCACCTGATTTGTGCATGTAGATCATCAGTATACCTCCGAGTCAAGAGCTTAATTACAAGTTCATGCAGGTTTTAAGAAACATGTTATTCAAACATTTCGTTCTTAATCACTCCAGGATCAAGTTTTAATCTTCGTTCTTTTATCATTTAAATATCTGAATGATTACTGTCAATTTCAGTTGTCTTCACCCTCAGTGGAAAACCTTGATTTGTCAGTCTGATATAAGATCTGAAGCACCACGTCACACCTTTTTCTCAAATTGATGACGTGAGGCTGAGCTCCGTTTTACTTCCATTTGTGACAACCGTCAAAATTTCAGGTGAAATTCGTGTTCTATATCTCTTATATTGTCTGTCGTTATCATTAACTTTACTTTTACCGGAAACGCGTAGTGTCGGAATCAACTTCGGAATCAATTTATGTAAGTCCTAAGACCAAGAAATAACCTAAGGAACTTTCCTAAGTTCATAACGTACCAAAATTAAAAACTTTCAGTTAACGAAAAGGTCCAACGAAATAAAACGCAAAATCAGTAAAATACTGAAAATAGGGCAGGACGCCGCACAAGGTGACTATGTGCGACGTCCTGAAGACGCAGATTAAAAAAAAAATTGAATTTTAAAGCATGTCTCGATTTGTACAAACTTTCAACCAACCAAACTCGGGATTGGACCATACATTACTGCCAAGAACCAGTCCCAAGGGCTATTATGACTACTTCCTTTATTTTCGTTTCATTTTTCATTTTAAAAACATAAAAACACCCACACAAACTATTTTCTCTCCATTTTCTTTCAAACTCACCTCCATTTCCAGTGATATACAACCCATAAAATCCATAAAACTACCACCTAAAATCGTTCTAACATCAAAAGGAAGCAAGAAGAAGCAAAGGATTTTGGTTAAAAAGCTTTTCTACCGTTTTTGGAGCTCAAAACTCGTCTAAACCATCATCCAAGCAATTTCATCCGGTAGAAACCTTTCTCCTATCTATATTTACTGTTTTTATCATTTGCATGGATGATCCATGGCACACAAATGAGTTTTTATAAAGATTTATAACACTTTTTGTACAAAAACGGATTTTTACCGAAATAAAAGTTAGATCTATATGTTTATGGTTAAAAGTTGTTTAGAAACTGTAAAAATGACATATTATGAAGTATTTACCGATTGCATCTCGAAATCTATGGCCTAACTAATCGTTTTTGCAAGAAAAATCGAAGTTAGTGAAAAACAGCTTGTTGTGCGCCGTCCCTGTAGCCCAGGACGACGCAGCGGGACACAAAAACGTCCTGTGCGCCGTCCCAGTGGTTCACAGCGGCGCACACCAGCTGATGTCCTTCCCGAAAATCACCGTTTTGACGTTAAAAACTTATTGTGACACTCTGACTTTACGAGACTTATACATTGGGACTGAGTTTGGAAAAATATTTATATTGTTACATTGTTATTGGACTTATTACATTGTAATGAACGTGTTTAAATTATATTACGTTATGTATGTGTTTTGTAAGCGGGAAAGTGGTGAATATTTTTGATATAAAAATTTGGGCGCGAAAGCGCTGCCCAAATTTTGTTAGAAAATATAAACCACTTCAGCGACCAAAATATATCAATCATAATAATAAAAACGTTAACTTTGGACACTTTCGGACTAAACATGACGATAACCGTTTCGGACTATTTTTGGACAGTATTAACCTTGATACTTAAAGTTTAACTAAGATTACATCTATTATATATATTATAATAACGTAATGTAATCGTAACACTTAAACAATTTTGGTATTCTTTAGGCTTTCTGTGATTCCGGACACGCTTTCCTACCGATTTCCGATCTTACGTTATCTTCGCAACCAGTGAGTTACATCCCCTTACTTTATGTCTTTTTAAGTACTCTTTTGGGGGAAACATGAGATCAAATGCTTTTGAACATTTTATGAACTATGACTTTTATGAACTATGATCATTTATGAACTATTTGACGTTATTTGACTTATATGCGTAAAACTACTTTAATCGCCCCGTTCGGCATTCTTTGACATTTTGAAATTTTGACATTATGGCTTGCCCCCTTTCGGCATTTGACTTAAACTATGATTGTTTGATTGTATATGTTCCAACCCTTGATGAGAATATAAACTCCGTAAGTGCCTACTATCAGTTTTAGACATAATTATATAAGTCTCCCCGTTTTCAGTTCATTACACACTATTAGCTTTCAGCCGTTGGTAATTATGGGTATCGATACTTAGGAGAGGTCACTCCTTACTTTAGATGGCAATCTAAGTACATATTACTAAGTACAGACAAACTTCGTCGATAGTGCGAGGTTGGGGCGGATCAGACCAGTTAATCGGTTTAGTGTGAACTCTTACGTTATATTATGCCAAGTGGTTGATACAATTCTTAAATCATATGTTACCTTTACTTACGCACATACATACTTATCTTCTTACACATGTGCATTATTCCACCGCTGAGGTAATGAAAACATACATTTATCGTCTTGCTCCGCAACTTGATTTTTCCAAATATTGATCTATTTGTCCATGATCTACTTTAAAAGTATATATATTTTAAGCGAATTTTCCGCTCACCTTTCTTTTAAGAAAACTTACTACTTATATATACTTTTCGGAAATTTTGTCGGAACTTTTTGTCAAACTTTTGTCAAGAACTTATAAACTGTAACTCACTCACTACGTTATGTAGTTTGACACTTTATCTCATGTTTTAGGAAACTAAGCGTAAGTCATGAAGTGCATTGCTCGGGCGGGTCAAGTTTATTATGTGAAGTGTAATTCGGTAGAAGACCTATTTTGTTTTGGGAATTTTATCAAACATTTTATTATGTAATCGTTGTCTTAAACATTGTTATCTTGGTTATGTCTTTGAACATTTGAACTTTTCGAACTTTAATTTTAATGACTTGAACCGTTGACTTTTGTTATAACTCGTGTAATGATTCTCTTGCTCTTCGCACCTGGTGTTTCCGCTTTAGCGGGGTGTGACAGACTTGGTATCAGAGCATAGGTTATAGTGAAAACGGTTTTGAAAATTTTCAAAAAGTTTTCGAAACCAAACTATAACCAAGGCTTTTCAGAAAAATCATTTTCGGGTTCAAACTTTAGTGCATTAATTCCGCAATTGCATGATTATCTTTTTCAACTACGCATGACTTGATCAACCATGCCTAGTTCAAAATGAATTATGCAAGAACGAAAAGTAATTGCTATTGTTAACGGTTTTGAGTCAAAAAATTCCCAGTCTTATTGATTCCCGATTCTCACTTAACTGACCCGTGCATGCACTTTATTTACGCTTTTCCTATTTTAGTTTCCCCCGTACTTATGTAACTCTCTATTCGTAGATCCGTCATGTCTCAGTCATCCCGTTCGCGATCACCTTCTCGATCCCAGTCACGATCCCTTTCCCGAGCCCCCGTACTTATGTAACTCTCTATTCCCCAGCCACACCGCCTCCGAGAGTCAACGTCACCAGACCACCGACCCGACGGAGGATACCTCGATGGCGATCTCCAGCAGTTTCGGGTCCAACCCGAGGACTGTGGTTCCACCTCCTCCACCGGTGCCCGTGGCAGCACCACCCGAGTATCAGGGGCCAGGCACTAGGTTGACCACGCGTAAGCAGGTCATCCTCCCTGGACGTCTGCCGGATCGGATGGCCGGACAGCAGCCCGGTCCATCTCGACCCGCTCCTCCTCAGTCCTTCGTGGACCCTTACGACCCCGCCATGCGTACACCAGTCATGGAACGCTATGCTTGGGAGCGTCAGTTCATTGAGGAGAGAGGACGTGCCCAGGAGGCCGGACCCTCCAGGCCTATGATTCCGCCTACCCTTCAGCCTCCCCCACCAGCCGCATTCCTTCACCTGCACCGCGAGGTTCGGGGACTTTCATAGGAGGCCCAGAAGCAGGGTCTTCTCCTCTGTGAGGTCTCCGACGCAGTACACTGACTGTCAGAACAGTCGACGCGAGTCATCGCATGGCTCAGGCCACAGCTCGGACCGTGCAACGCCTCGTTGGGGCATGTCTGGTCTTGGGGACCCTGATGGCGGTCATCGTCGCCAAGATGTTCCTAGAGAGGCGTCGCTACTCATTTCTTTAGGTATTGTACTAAGCTAATTCGTAATTTTCCATTGTACACGACTTATTTTATCTTATTATTTCCATTGTATTGTACTTGTATTTCCATTTTCAGTATTTTGAACTATGTATTCAACTTATTATTATTAATGGAAATTTCTATCTTTTATTATTCGTACTTGTCTTTGTCGTGTGAATCTTTATATTATTGTCAAATCATTATTATTATCTCTTGAATCACTACCGTGCGTGTGCTATTACTCTTCTATATTACTCTTGCGTTGTCATTGTCATTGTTCATTGAATTGAATTCTTATCGCATTCTATTCGTGCGTTCTAAACCTTTCTCTTTTCTGTTACAGAATCATGCCTCCTAAGCACTCCAACGCTAGTCTGATTGCCGAGCAAGTTGCTACTCAGTTGAACGCGGCTATACCCAACATGATCGCTCTGATCACTGCCGGGATCAATGCCAATGTCAACAACAACCAGCAGCAACAGCAGCAGCAACATCAGCAGCAACAGCAACAACAACAACAGCAAGAACAGAACAACAACAATCAGAATCAGCACCAAAACCCAAACCCTCCTGCTTGCAACTATAAGAGCTTCATGGCTTGTAAGCCAAAGGAGTTTCACGGCACAACTGGTGCTGTAGGACTACTCCAATGGTTTGAGAGTATCGAATCAGTCCTGCACATCAGCCGATGTGCTGAAGCCAACAAAGTGGAGTACGCCTCCTATGTGACAACCGTCCAAAATTCAGGTGATTCTCCTTTATTATGTCTGTACAAATCCCTAGTCGTATTTTATTGTGATCGTGTCATTCTTGTTCGTACTTTATTGTGACTGTAATTGTGTCGGAACCAAAGTCGGAATCAACCTATAAATCCTAACACCAAGAAACTATACTATGAACTTGACTAAGTTCATAACGGGAACTAATATAAACCTCTAATCTATACTCAACAATAGCGGAAAACTTAAAACGACACCAATCTGGGAAAGCCATCCAGCCGATGGCTGAAGGCTGTCAGCCAGCGGCTGAAGCCCAGCCGACGGCTGGATATGGCCAGCCGGCGGCTAAAAGCCGCTGACCAGCGATTGATGACTCATAAATGCGTGTAACTTGAGTGGCCAACTTCCCAAGCCCGGGATTGGACCAAATACTGGCTGGTTCCAACTTCCAAGACTAGTCTTGAACACCCCTTTACTCCTTTCTTTCATTTTACTTCATTTTTCCAAAAATCAAAACACACACACATACACCTAGTCTCCTTCTCTCTCAAACTCTCTCTCAAGAACTCCCAAATCCAGTGAATTTTCCCCCTTTTTACAGCAACTAAACACACAAAAACCACCATTAAATTATACAAAAATCGTCCATAAAGCAAGGAATCAAAAGGGTCAACGTTTTAAAGGAATTTCTACCACTTTTGGAGCTCTAAATCTTCTCCAAATGATCTTCAAGCTTTTTCATCCGGTAGATCTCTTTTATTTTACTGTTTTTATACAAAAATGGCCTTGCATGGACGATCCATGACTTTAAAAGTTGCTTTTATAAATATTTACAACATTTTTCTTACAAAATAGGTATGTTCATATAGATCTATATTTTGGTGTAAAAGATTCAAAAGAAACTGAAATATTGTCACTAATATGAATATATTTAACTAATAACCGGTCGCATGTCGAAAGCTATCACTAAAATGCCTTAAAAATCGAAAAATGTCGAAATGGTGAAACTGGACGAAGGCCTCCAGCCGACGGCTGAAGATGTTCAGCCAGCGGCTGAGCATCTTCAGCCGCTGTCTGGATCTTGCTTTACACGAGAACATCATTTTTGCAACTTAAACGTTAAGATTTGAGACCAAACAATTTTTTCACAGAGTATACAAGTTGACAGGTTACGTTTTTTGGGAAAGTAAAATGCTTGGTTAAGTTGTTGTAGCTAATCTAACACTTTGTTGAGATTGTCGTTTAAAATGATTGTTAAAGCGGGAAAGTGGATTGGTAAAATGGACTAAAGTTTTATAGCGCGGAAGCGCTGCCCAAATTTCGCCGTAACAAATACTTAAATTTGAGTGACAAATTATTTTTATAACTTAAACATATTGACTTTGAACATCAACCCTTTTTGGACATAATTGGACTAATCGGACATTAAACGTAATTAGACATTTCGTGACACATAAGTTTTCCGCATTGAAACTTTTTGGACAGAACCTAAGTATACAGATTTAATACTAAAAATGTTAAAATGGAACTTTAACATAACTTAAATCGTAATACTTATACTTACACGAAACTTGGTTGTTTAGGTCGTCTTTGATTCCTGACGTGTTCCGCTCCTCTCTTTCACTCGAGACTTTACTTCGCAATCCGTGAGTTACATCCCTTCTACTTTTGTCTTTTAAGTACTCTTTTGGGGGAAACATGAGATCAAATGCTTTTGAACAATTTATGAACTATGACTTTCATGTACTATGACTTTTTATGAACTATGATCATTATGAACTATTTGACGTTATTTAAACTTATATGCGTAAAACTATTTTAATTGCCCCGTTCGGCATTCTTTGACATTTAGACATTATGGGTTGCCCCCTTTCGGCACTTGTCTAAACTATAGATCTTTGATTGTATATGTACAAACCTTTGATGATAATATAAACGCCGTAAGTGCCTACTATCAGTTTTGACAAAATTACATAAGTGCCCCGTTTTTAGTTCAGTTCATTACACACTATTAGCTTAAGCCGTTGGTAATTATGGGTATCGATACTTAGGCGAGGTCACTCCTTACTTTAGGTTAGCTACCTAAGTACATATTACTAGAACAGACAAACTTCGTCGATAGTGCGAGGTTGGGGCGGATCATACCAGTTAATCGGTTTAGTGTGAACTCTGACGTTATATTATGCCAAGTGGTTGATACAATTCTTAAATCATATGTTAATTTTACTTACGCATATACATACTTATCGTCTTACACATGTGGATTATTCCACCGCTGAGGTAATGACAACGTATATTTATTGCCTTGCTCCAAAACTTGACTTTTCCAAATATTTATCTATTTGTCTATGATCTACTTTAAAAGTATATATATTTTAAGCGCTTTTATCCGCTATCTTTCTTTCAAGAAAACTTTATACTTATATATACTTGTCGGAACTTTTGTCGGAACTTTTGTTGAGAACTTATAAACTGTAACTCACTCACTACGTTATGTAGTTTGACACTTTATCTCATGTTTCAGGAAACTAAGCGTAAGTCATGAAGTGCATTGCTCGGGCGGGTCAAGTTTATTATGTGAAGTGTAATTCGGGAGAAGACCTTTGTTATTTTGGGGATTTTTGTTAAACATTTTATCATATAATCGTTGTCTTAAACATTATTACTCTTGGTTATGTCTTTTGAACATTGGAACTTTTTTTCAAACTTTATATTTAATGACTTGAACCGTTAACTTTTTTTTATAACTCGTGAAATGATTCTATTTCTCTTCGCACATCATGTTTCCGCTTTAGCGGGGTGTGACAGACTTGGTATCAGAGCACGGGTTATAGTGAAAACGGTTTAAAAAAAAAAATTTCAAAAGTTTTCGAACCAAAACTATAACCAAGGCTTTTCAGAAAAATCATTTTCGGGTTCAAACTTTAGTATATTATTTTCCGCAATTGCATGGTTATTTTTTTCAACTACGCATGACTTGATCAACCATGCCTAGTTAAAAAT
This sequence comes from Senecio squalidus, assembly GCA_910822075.1. Taxonomy (NCBI): domain Eukaryota; kingdom Viridiplantae; phylum Streptophyta; class Magnoliopsida; order Asterales; family Asteraceae; genus Senecio; species Senecio squalidus. The sequence goes on along the minus strand of CAJVGC010000432.1, from coordinate 20,268,902 downwards.
GAATTATGCAAGAACGGAAAGAAATTGCTATTGTTAACGGTTTTTGAGTCGAAAAATTCCCGGTCTTATCGATTCCCGATTCTCACATAACTGACCCGTGCATGCATTTTACTTACGTTTTCCTATTTTAGTTTCCCCCGTACTTATGTAACTCCCTTTTCGCAGATACGTCATGTCTCAGTCGTCACACTCGCGATCTCAGTAACGATCCCTTCCACGGGCCGCACAAGTTGTATAAGTGCCATACTTGCTCAAAGGTCAAGGCGGAATATCAGAAGCGCTTAGGTCTACTTCAGCAGCCGGAGATTCCCATGTGGAAGTGGGAACAAATCTCCATGGAATTCATCACAAAGTTTCCCCGTACGGCAAGGGGTAACGACACGATTTGGGTCACCGTGGACCGTTTAACGAAATCAACTCATTTCCTACCGGTACGAGAAAACCACGAGATGGAGAAATTCGCTCAAATCTACATCAACGAGATCGTCTCTCGTCACGGAACACCTCTCTCCATTATCTCCGACATGGATAGTCGATTCACGTCCCGCTTTTGGAATGCTCTTCAGAAATCGCTTGGGACGCGACTAGACCTTAGCACCGCTTACCATCCTCAGAGCGATGGTCAGAGTAGGAGGACGATTCAAACGCTTGAAGACATGCTGAGAGCGTGTGTAGTTGACTTTGGAGGAAGTTGGGACGCCCACCTCCCTTTGGTCGAGTTTTCCTATAACAACAGCTACCATGCCAGCATCAAGTGCGCACCGTTCGAGGCCTTATATGGACGCAAGTGTCGGTCACCGCTTTATTGGCTAGAAGCTGGCGATCGACAACTCACAAGGCTCGACATCGTCCAGGAGACCATCGACAAGATCACCACCATCCGGGAAAGGATGAAGACATCCCGTACCCGACAGAAGAGCTACACCGACAACCGTAGAAAACCCCTCGAGTTCCAAGTTGGCGATAGAGTACTCCTCAAAATATCGCCATGGAAGGGGGTAGTCTGCTTCGGGAAGCGCGGCAAGCTAAGCCCAAGTTACACCGGCCCATTCAAAGTTATAGAGCATATCGGTCCAGCTGCTTATCGTCTTCAACTCCCTCAGACTCTTTTGAACGTTCATAATGTTTTTCATGTCTCGCACTTAAAAAAGTGCCTATCTGACGAGACCATCGTCATCCCACTCAACGAGGTCCAGATCGATGACAAACTCAACTTCATTGAAGAACCGCTTGAGGTTGTCGACCGCGAGGTCAAACAACTCAGGCAAAGTCGTGTTCCTATTGTCAAAGTTCGGTGGAATTCCCGACGTGGTCATGAATTCACGTGGGAACGTGAGGACCAAATCCGTCAGAAGTATCCACATCTATTCGAGAACACTTCTTCATGATGGGACGAACTAAATTTCGGGAAGAAATTTCTTTCAACCCGGGGAGCATGTGACAACCGTCAAAATTTCAGGTGAAATTCGTGTTCTATATCTCTTATATTGTCTGTCGTTATCATTAACTGTATTTTTACCGTAAACGCGTCAGTGTCGGAATCAACTTCGGAATCAATTTATGTACGTCCTAATACCAAGAAATCACCTAAGGAACTTTCCTAAGTTCATAACGTACCAAAATCAAAAATTTCAGTTAACGAAAAGGTCCAAGGAAACAAAACGCAAAAACGCAAAATCAGTAAAATACTAAAAATAGGGCAGGACGCCGCACAAGGTGACCATGTGCGACGTCCTGAAGACGCAGATTAAAAAAAAAAATTGAATTTTAAAGCTTGTCTCGATTTGTACAAACTTTCAACCAACCAAACTCAGGATTGGACCATACATTACTGCCAAGAACCAGTCCCAAGGGCTATTATGACTACTTTCTTTATTTTCTTTTCATTTTTCATTTTATAAACATAAAAACACACACACAAACAATTTTCTCTCCATTTTCTCTCAAACTCACCTCCATTTCCAGTGATATACAACCCATAAAATCCATAAAACTACCACCTAAAATCGTTCTAACATCAAAAGGAAGCAAGAAGAAGCAAAGGATTTTGGTTAAAAAGCTTTTCTACCGTTTTTGGAGCTCAAAACTCGTCTAAACCATCATCCAAGCAATTTCATCCGGTAGAAACCTTTCTCCTATCTATATTTACTGTGTTTATCATTTGCATGGATGATCCATGGCACAAAAATGAGTTTTTATAAAGATTTATAACACTTTTTGTACAAAAACGGATTTTTACTGAAATAACAATTAGATCTATATGTTTATGGTTAAAAGTTATTTAGAACCTGTAAAAATGACATATTATGAAGTATTTACCGATTGCATGTCGAAATCTATGGCCTAACCTATCGTTTTTGCAAGAAAAATCGAAGTTGGTGAAAAACAGCGTGTTGTGCGCCGTCCCAGTAGCCCAGGACGACGTAGCGGGACACAAAAATGTCATGTGCGCCGTCCCAGTGGTTCACAGCGGCGCACACCAGCTCTTGTCTTTCCCGAAAATAAGCGTTTTGACGTTAAAAACTTATTGTGACACTCTGACTTTACGAGACTTATATATTGGGACTGAGTTTGGAAAAATATTTATATTGTGACATTGTTATTGGACTTATTACATTGTAATGAATGTGTTTAAATTATATTACGTTATGTATGTGTTTTGAAAGCGGGAAAGTGGTGAATATTTTGGATATAAAAATTTGGGCGCAGAAGCGCTGCCCAAATTTTGTTAGAAAATATAAACCACTTCAAGGACCAAAATATATCAATCATAATAATAAAAACGTTAACTTTGGACACTTTCAGACTAAACATGACGATAACCGTTTCAGACTATTTTTGGACAATATTAACCGTGACACTTAAATTTAAGTAAGATTACATCTATTATATATATTATAATAACTTAATGTAATCGTAACACTTATGCAATCTTGGTATTCTTTAGGCTTTATGTGATTCCCGGCACGCTTTCCGACCGTTTTCCGATCTTACGTTATGTTCGCAACCAGTGAGTTACATCCCCTTACTTTATGTCTTTTTAAGTACTCTTTTGGGGGAAACATGAGATCAAATGCTTTTGAACATTTTATGAACTATGACTTTTATGAACTATGACTTTTATGAACTATGACTTTTATGAACTATGATCATTTATGAACTATTTGACGTTATTTGACTTATATGCGTAAAACTACTTTAATCGCCCCGTTCGACATTCTTTGACATTTTGACATTATGGCTTGCCCCCTTCCGGCATTTGACTTAAACTATGATTGTTTGATTTTATATGTTCCAACCCTTGATGAGAATATAAACTACGTAAGTGCCTACTATCAGTTTTAGACATAATTACATAAGTTGCCCCGTTTTCAGTTCATTACACACTATTAGCTTTAAGTCGTTGGTAATTATGGGTATCGATACTTAGGAGAGGTCACTCCTTACTTTAGATGGCATTCTAAGTACATATTGCTAAGCACAGACAAACTTCGTCAGTGCGAGGTTGGGGCGGATCAGACCAGTTGGTTGATACAATTCTTAAATCATATGTTACCTTTACTTACGCACATACATACTTATCGTCTTACACATGTGGATTATTCCACCGCTGAGGTAATGACAACATACATTTATCGTCTTGCTCCGCAACTTGATTTTGCCAAATATTGATCTATTTGTCCATGATCTACTTTAAAAGTATATATATATTTTAAGCGACTTTTCCGCTCACCTTTCTTTTAAGAAAACTTATTACTTATATATACTTGTCGGAACTTTTTTCGGAACTTTTTGTCGAAACTTTTGTCAAGAACTTATAAACTGTAACTCACTCACTACGTTATGTAGTTTGACACTTTATCTCATGTTTCAGGAAACTAAGCGTAAGTCATGAAGTGCATTGCTCGGGCGGGTCAAGTTTATTATGTGAAGTGTAATTCGGGAGAAGACCTATTTTGATTTGGGAATTTTATCAAACATTTTATTATGTAATCATTGTCTTAAACATTGTTATCTTGGTTATGTCTTTGAACATTTGAACTTTTCGAACTTTAATTTTAATGACTTGAACCGTTGACTTTTGCTATAACTCGTGTAATGATTCTCTTGCTCTTCGCACCTCGTGTTTCCGCTTTAGCGGGGTGTGACAGACTTGGTATCAGAGCATAGGTTATAGTGAAAACGGTTTTAAAAATTTTCATAAAGTTTTCGAAACCAAACTATAACCAAGGCTTTTCAGAAAAATCATTTTCGGGTTCAAACTTTAGTATATTAATTCCGCAATTGCATGATTATTTTTTTCAACTACGCATGACTTGATTAACCATGCCTAGTTCAAAATGAATTCCGCAAGAACGGAAAGTAATTGCTATTGTTAACAGTTTTGAGTCGAAAAATTTCCGGTCTTATCGATTCCCGATTCTCACATAACTGACCCATGCATGCACTTTATTTACGCTTTTCTTATATTAGTTTCCCCCGTACTTATGTAACTCTCTATTCGCAGATTCGTCATGTCTCAGTCATCCCGTTCGCGATCACCTTCTCGATCCCAGTCACGATCCCTTTCCCGAGCCGCTTCGTCGCACGAAGCTTCAGAGGGCCACACCGCCTCCGAGAGTCAACGTCACCAGACCACCGACCCGACGGAGGATACCTCGATGGCGATCTCCAGCAGTATCGGGTCCAACCCGAGGACTGTGCTTCCACCTCCTTCACCGGTTCCCGTCGCAGCACCACCCCAGTATCAGGGGCCACGCACTAGGTTGACCGCGCGTAAGCAGGTCATCCTCCCTGGACGTCTGCCGGATCGGATGGCCGAACAGCATCCCGATCCATCTCGACCCGCTCCTCCTTAGTCCTTCGTGGACCCTTACGACCCCGCCATGCGTACACCAGTCATGGAACTCTATGCGTGGGAGCGTCTTTGAACATTTGAACTTTTCGAACTTTAATTTTAAACATTGTTATCTTGGTTATGTCTTTGAACATTTGAACTTTTCGAACTTTAATTTTAATGACTTGAACCGTTGAATTTTGTTATAACTCGTGTAATGATTCTCTTGCTCTTTGCACCTCGTGTTTCCACTTTAGCGGGGTGTGACACCATCAAACCCCTTTCTGAAATTGATAACTTCTGTTTTCGCTCCATTTCTCCAACGGTCTTTGAACTCATATGTGTAACACCAGATCCACCATGAACACCTTCAAATCTTCACAGATCTTTCAATACAACTCTTCAATTTCACTTTGGACTCCTTCAATTTCACTTCAGACTCCTTCAATTCTAACATTCACTTATAGTTTGACCTAATTTTCGAATCAAGTCAAATTGATGAACCATACTCAATTGAATTTAATCAATTGATTTGCCTGGCTCTGATAATAATTGACAGGTCCTGGATTCTCCTCCTAACTACACACTTAGTGAATCGAAATTGAAACAGGTCATGATGCGGAATCTCATGACCTGAGTTGAATCAAAAGATGAAACATGAAATCGAAACTGAAATTGAAATTGAAGCTGATATCGGACAATGTATGTGTAACTGTGTAAGATTTTATGGATAGTGTGAACTGGTTTTGGATTGAGCTGTTACATTTGACATTGACAAGCTCAAGGGAACTCAAACTGAGTTCCGGGTTCAAAGACTACAAACTCTAACAACCTATCACACTATTTATAGACAAAATCTAAAACACTACAAATAAAATATTACAACATTTCATCATCTTAATTTCAACTCGGGGAGTTCACTGCAATTCGTAATCAAAGTCTTCAGCCTCCGAGTTGATATCTTCAATGTTGACTTGAGTTGACTTAAGTTAAACTTCAGTTTATTTTCAGTTCGGAAGAATTTCATTTAGTTCAGAGTATCTGAACTAACTTATTCCCCGAACTGAAAATTTCACTTCGGATTATTCATGATTTTAGTTTGGAATCTCCACGAACTAAAATCATCTTTATTCAAACACACACAGAAGACTCCATAGCGTCATCCAGTCAATTTCTTGGCCAAAAAATCTCCCCCTTGGATAATGCTATGAGTCTTCTATCTTCATAACTTACACATTCCATGTTTGGCTTCCTCCAATTCATCTTTCTTGTATATTGAACAAATTCAGGAGAAATAGCTGCAGAATCACCAGTTTTTAAGTGCTTCACTATCAAACTCCATGGTGAGCATCTAACCAGCAGCTAAAATCACTTTTCTTCCCATCATAAGTCAACCTCATATTTATCATTGATTCTCGTTGACCTTTTCTAGTAAGAAAATGACTTGCCGTTACCTTAGTTTCAAAAGAGCTCCACTTTGCTTACATAAATTTCAACCAGATTCCTCAAGTCTTCCAACTGATTTGTGCATGTAAATCATCAGTACACCTCCGAGTCAAGAGCTTAATTACAAGTTCATCCAGGTTTTAAGAAACATGTTATTCAAATATTTCGTTCTTAATCACTCCCGGATCAACTTGTAATCTTCGTTCTTTCATCATTTTTATATCTGAATGATCACTGTCAGTTTCATTTGTCTTCACCATCAGTTGAAAACCTTGATTTGTCATTCCGATTTTAGATCTGAAGCACCACGTCACACCTTTTTCTCAAATTGATGACGTGAGGCTGAGCTCCGTTCTACTTCCATCACACCCCTTTCTAAAATTGATCACTCGTGTTTTCGCTCCATTCTGCAACGGTCTTTGAACTCATATGTGTAACACCAGATCCACCATGAACACCTTAAAAGTTCCAAAGGCATATATGAGTTACAGTTTATAAGTTTCTCGATAAAAGTTTCTGTAAGTATATAAGTATAAAGGTTTCATGAATGAAAAGAAGCGGAACGACGCTTAAATATTATGTACTTTAAAAGTTCCAAAGGCAACGAGGTGTTTCAACACCTTAATAGTTTGTACAAGGCAAGTATAGCAATACTTGTAAAATAGTAGTTGCGGATTCAATCCCTAATAGAGTATATGCGTAAATAAGATAACTAATGATTAACAATGTATCAACCTCTTGGCATAATATAACATAAGTGTACACACTAAACCGATTAACCAACCGTGAGGCCCCTTTCCCCGCACAAGTAATCTCATGTTTCCCCCAAAAGAGTTATGTAAAAATTACAATAAATAGAGGGGATGTAACTCACTGATTTCAAAGATAAGCTACGAGCGCGAAGAGTGATCGAAACGGGTCGGAATCACGGGAATTCGATAGTAATACCAAGATTTAATGAGTTCCAATGTTTATATGTTTATAACGTTGTTAGTTAAGGAAATGCTTTTATTATAAGTGTCGGTTTTAGATCTACCGAAAATCGGCAGCGCTTCCGCGCCAAAATCATTAAGTCCAATTTTAAAACACTTTCCCGCTTAATAATTTCCATAAACATATTACATATATTACCAAATACAATGTCATATAAAACTCGTTCATTTAGTCCCTTTATATGTAAGTTACACTCATTACAGGTTATAGTTCATCAATTCAGTTTCGAACATAAGTTTAAAGCAACAAGTTTAGAGTTACGCTCAATAACGGTTTCAATAAGGTTTTGTAACAAGTCTGTACAACGACTGCCTCGAGGTGGAGGGACTGCGCCGCGGTCATGGGTTTACCACGAACGCCTCACGGTGGAGGCACCGTGGCGCGGTCGCGAGAAAGATTTTTTAGTTGTTAGATGATGTTAGATGATGCATGCAATGAGTTATAACAGTAAATAAAATTGATAGGAAGTGTTTCTTCCGGATGTATGGTGATTTGAAGAAGATTGAAGTAACCTTTTGGTGATTTTTGACCCAAAATGCTTAGAAAGCAATTTTTAACCCAAATAGTTGAAAGTTCCTTTCTTCCTTCTTGTTTATGGACGATTTATATGTGATTATTGTGGTGATTTTGATGGATTATTTCTGCAAATGTGGCTGTGATTTTGAAGTTTTGAGAAAGTTTGGTTGAGAGTGAGAGAGAGAGTGATAACAATTGTGGGTACGTGTGTTTTTTTTTTTTTTTTTGTTAGGACTTTGCAGCAAGTAAAGGGGTGTTCTAGGCCATTTTACTGGGCCAAAAGGAGGCATCAAACCCGTACAAGACAAGTGTCTTCGAGTTTGACACATTTGAGAAGAGTAACAAAGTTTGAAATTTAGGCTGTCTGCACGTCCACCGCGGCGCACTAGGCTCACCGCGGTGCGCTGGAGGGCAGATTTCGCCTTTTTCGTTTTTCGTTCGTTTTATCGTTGAGCATTTTCGTTAGTTGCAAGTTTCCGGTTATTTTAGATAGGAACTTAGGCAAGTTCACTAAGTGTTTGTCTTGGTATTAGGATTCATTTTATGATTCCGATTTCGATTCCGACTCACACCCGTTTACGAGACAAGTAAAGATACGATCAATGTTCAGTTAACTCAAAGATAGAGAATGCGGTTATCACCTGAAATAAGACGATTGTCACATTCTCCCCGGGTTTCCTTCGGTTATCGGCGTAGCTCTTCTGCCGGGTACGCGAGATCTTCAGGCTTTCCTTCATGGTGGTAATCTTGTCGATGGGTTCCTGGACGATGTCGAGCCTTGTGAGTTGTCGATCGCCGGCTTCTAGCCAACAAAGCGGCAACCGGCACTTACGTCCGTATAAGGCCTCGAACAGAGGGCACTTGATGCTAGCGTGGTAGCTGTTGTTATAGGAAAATTCGACTAAGGGCAAGTGAGCGTCCCAACTTCCTCCGAAGTCAACTATACACGCTCTCAGCATATCTTCAAGCGTTTGGATCGTCCTTTCACTCTGACCATTAGTCTGAGGGTGGTAAGCGGTGCTAAGGTCTAGTCGCGTCCCGATCGATTTCTAAAGCGAGAGACGATCTCGTTGATGTAGATCTGAGCGAACCTTTCCATCGAGTGGTTTTCTCGTACCGGTAGGAAATGAGCGGATTTCGTCAGTCGGTGTACGATTACCCAAATCATGTCGTTACCCCTTGCCGTACAGGGCAACTTGGTGATGAAATCCTAGGATATCTGTTCCCACTTCCATATGGGAATCTCCGGTTGCTGCAGTAGACCTGAAGGCTTATGATATTCCGCCTTGACCTTCGAGCAAGTAAGGCACTTAGCTACGTACAAGGCGATATCCTTCTTCATGCCCGGCCACCAATAATATTCTCGAAGGTCCTTGTACAACTTGTCGGATCCGGGGTGAATAGAATATCGGGAACGGTGGCCCTCGTCAAGAATTAGTTTACGAAGGTTCTCGGACTTTGGAATCCATGCTCGGTTCTTAAAATAATGGATCCCGTCCGTTTTAAGCTCGAATTCAGTCTCGTGATTGTGCAAGGTTTCCTCCTTAAGGTTCTCGGGTTTCAATGCTTCTCGCTGAGCACTGGCGATTTGTGTCTGAAGGCTTGTCTGAACCTGAATTCCCAATGCTCTAACTCGAGATGGTTTTACCCTTTCATTTCGACTCAGGGCATCTGCTACTACGTTTGCCTTACCCGGGTGGTATTTGATCTCGCAATCGTAGTCGCTCAGCAGTTAGATCCATCTCCGTTGCCTCATGTTGAGCATTTTCTGATCGAGAATATGTTGAAGGCTTTTGTGATCCGTGAAAACCGTGCACTTAGTACCATACAGGTAATGTCTCCAGATTTTTAAAGCGAACACGATGGCTCCCAGCTCTAGGTCGTGTGTGGTGTAGTTCTGTTCATGTATAAGGACGCATATTCTATGACTTTGTCCTTCTGCATAAGGACGCACCCAAGTCCTTGGTGGGATGCATCGCAAAACACCACAAAATTATATGTGCCCTCCGGTAGGGACAGAATTGGTGCGTGACAAAGTTGGTGTTTAAGTTTTTGGGAGGATTCCTCTTGTTTTGTACCCCAAACAAAATCCTTGTCCTTCTGAGTGAGTTCGGTTAACAGCTTAACGATCTTCGATAAATTCTCTATGAACCTTCGATAATAGCCGGCCAACCCTAGGAATTGTCGAATTTCCGTAGGAGTTGATGGGGCTTGCCATTTCTCAATCGCTTCGATCTTTGCCGGGTCTACATGAATTCCTTCTCGGTTGAACACATGACCAAGGAAATGTACTTCCCGGAGCCAAAATTCACACTTTGAGAATTTGGCGTACAATTTCTGATCTCTGAGGAGTTCTAGGATAAGTTTCAGATGTTTCGCGTGATCCTCTTTGTTTCTCGAGTAGATAAGGATGTCTTCGATGAATACGATCACAAATTTGTCCAGATATGGTCTACACACCCTGTTCATCAAATCCATGAACACCGCTGGTGCGTTGGTCAGACCGAAGGGCATAACGAGAAACTCGTAGTGCCCATAACGAGTTCGAAAAGCGGTTTTAGGGATGTCGGTCTCACTGACTCGAACCTGATGATAACCCGAACGGAGGTCGATCTTAGAGAAGTAAGTTCCACCCTGCAACTGGTCGAATAGATCATTGATCCTCGGGAGTGGGTATCGGTTCTTGACGGTCAGCTTGTTTAGTTCACGGTAGTCAATGCACATACGAAAGGATCCGTCTTTCTTTTTAACAAAGAAAATTGGGGCTCCCCAGGGGGACGAGCTTGGACGAATAAGACCATGATCTAAAAGTTCCTGCAGCTGTGTCGATAGCTCTTACATTTCCGGTGGGGCTAGACGATACGGTGTCTTGGCGACCGTTGCTGCGCCAGGAACTAGGTCTATCCGGAATTCAACTTGTCGATGTGGCGGTAGCCCGGATAAATCTTCGGGAAAGACTTCTGGGTGATCCTTGACTACTGGGATATCTTGTACTCGGTTCTCTTTGGGTTTACGTCCGACAACGTGAGCGAGGAATGCGTCACAGTCCTTCTCGAGGTACTTGCGCATTTTCATAATAGATACGATACAGATTTGTCGTCCAGGTTGTCTCCTTGAACAACTAGAGTTTCACTGTCTGAGAGAGGAATACGAATAAATTTGTCGAAAAAGACGATCTCGGCTCGGAAACGAGATAGCCAGTCCATTCCAACAATCACGTCAAAGCTTTTCAGCTCGATCGGATTAAGTCGATGGGGAAAGTTTTGTCAGATAGGCATATAGAATATCCTTAACTTCGAATTCTTGACCGTTAGCGTACTCCATGGTGAAGCTATCCTTAAGAACTTTAGATCCTAAATTAATGAGGGGTCTAAATTCTAAGGATACGAAGCTTCTTTCAGCCCCTGAATCGAACAATACTGATGCATAGTGGTTGTTAACAGGAAACGTACCGTTCAGCGCGTTCGGGTCCTGTCGGGCCTCCTCAGCTGTGAGTGCGAAAGCGAGTCCTTGACCTCGCCCGCCTTAGTTTTGTTGGGCGTTCTGGAGTCTGGGATAGGCGTTTCAGAAGTGATGATCACTCCCACATTCGAAGCACACCGGCTTCTGGCCTAAGACTACTGTTTTCTCTGAACAGTACCTAGCAAAGTGCTCCACCTTCTGGCACTTTAGACACACCGGGCAGTTCCCGTGGTGGTGGAAGTTGCACTTGTTGCACTTGGGATTTGTCCCAGTGTAAGGTCGGGGTCCAGGTGGTGGTGGTGGTGGTGTTGCAGCAGTTACCGCGTAATTGCGGGTGGTTTTGGCCTTCTTGTTTCTGTCGCTTCTCCTGGGGGTTTTCTCGGATTTCCTTTTCTCACCCGAATCCTTCTTGGAAGATGCAGGAGTGGTGAGGAGGTTGCTGGTGAGTCTGTGAGCTAAGATGATTGCGCTATGGAGAGTTTGAGGTTCTGCTGAGATGACCATTCCCCGGATCTTAGGAACGAGACAGGAGATATAGCTGTCAATACGGTTTTCTTCAGGAGTTACTAGCTTCAGGACCAGTCGAGCCAGCTCGTGGAATCGGGTAGTGTACCCTTCGATGTCGTTTCCGACCATCGTGTGATCCCAGAGCTCCGCCTCGAGCTTCTTAATTTCCCCTTTGGGGCAGTACTCCTTAGTTAGGAGGTTTTTGGATTGGTCCCACGTGAGGGCATAGGCGGTTTTGCGTCCTCTGGTTCGGACTACACTGTTCCACCAAGTCAGAGCTTTCCCGTGTAGTACGCAGGAGGCGTACTCCACCTTGTCAGCCTCGACACACCTGCTGATGTGCAGAACTGACTCGATGCTCTCGAACCAGGACACGAGCCCTACAACACCAGTTGTGCCGTGAAACTCTTAAGGCTTGTAGGCCATAAAGCTTTTGTAGGTGCAGGCATGAGGATTTCGGTTCTGGTTCTGATTCTGGTCCTGTTGCTGCTGCTGCTGTTGCTGTTGCTGTTGCTGCTGATTGTTGTTGTTGTTGTTTATCCCAGCAGTGATCTAAGCGATCTTGTTGGGCATGGCCGCATTTAGCTGAGCAGCGACCTGCTCGGCTATGAGGCTAGCGTTGGAGCGCTTAGGTGCCATGATTCTACAACAGAAAAAGAGATCCAAATTAGAACGCACGAATAAAATGCGATAAGAATTAAATTCAATGGACAATAGTAACGAACACGCAAAAGTAATATGGAAGGATAAATAGTAGATGCACGATAACGATAACGCTAAAAGAGTAAACCAGGAAAAATAACAACACACGCACGATAATGATTCAAGAGATAATAATATAATGATTCCACAATAAATATAAAATTCACACGACAACGACAAGTACTGATAATAAAGGTAGAAGTTTCCATTAATAATAATAAGGTTGAATACATAGTTCATAATACGGAAAGATGAAACACAAGTACAATACAATAATAAGATAAATAGCTTAAGTCGTGTACATGGAAAAATACGACTTAGCTTACAGTACAATACATAAAGGAAATAACTAGAGGCGCTTCTCCAGAAACATCTTCGCCACGATAACTGCGATCAAGGTCCGCATAACCAAACACGCCCCAACGAGGCGCTGCACTGTCCGTGCTGTGGCCTGAGCCGAGGCGATGAATCGCATCGACTGTTCTGACAGTCGGTGTGCGGCATCGGAGACTTCACAGAGGAGAAGCCTTTGCTGCTGGGCCTCCTCGGAAAGTCCCCGAACCTCGCGGTGAAGGTGGAGGAATACTTCTGGTGGGGGAGGCTGGAGAGTAGGCGACGTCATGGGTCTGGAGGGTCCGGCCTCCTGGGCACGTCGCCTATCCTCGAGGAACTGACGATCCCATGCATAGCTTTCCATGACTGGTGTACGCATAGCTGGGTCGTACGGGTCCACGAAGGACTGAGGAGGAGCGGGTCAGGATGGACCGGGCTGCTGTCCGGCCATCCGATCCGGCAGACGGCCAGGGAGAATGACTTGCTTACGCGCGGTCAATCTAGTGCCGGGCCCTTGGTGCTGAGGCGGCGCGGGAACATGCACCGAGGGAGCGGGTGGAAGTACAGTCCTCGGGCTGGACCTGATACTGTTGGATACGGCCATAGAGGTATCCTCCGTTGGGTCAGGGGTCTGGTGACGCTGACTCTCGGAAGCCGTGCGGCCCTCAGAAGCTTCGTGCGACGGAGCGGCTCGAGAGAGTGAGCAAGACTGGGATCGGGAAGGTGATCGTGATCGTGACGACCGAGCCATGACGGATCTGCGAACAAGGAGTTACGTAAGTATGGGGAAACAAAACAGTAAAGGAAAGTGTAATTAAATGCATGCACGGGTCAGTCACGTGAGAATCGGGAATCGATAAGACCGGGAATTTTTTTTTTTTGACCCAAAAACCGTTGACAATAGTAATTACGTTCCGTTCTTGCATAATTCATTTTGAACTGGGCCTAGTTGATCAAGTTATGCGTAGTTGAAAACAATCATGCAATTGCGGAATAAATCTACTAAAGTTTGGACCCATAAATGATTTTCCGAAAAAGCCTTGGTTATAGTTTGGTTTCGAAAATTTTGAAAATTTTTAAAACCGTTTTCACTATAACCTGTGCTCTGATACCAAGTCTGTCACACCCCGCTAAAGCGGAAACACGAGGTGCGAAGAGCTGGAATATCATTACACGGGTCATAACAAAATATAACGGTTTCAATTCATAGATATAAAATAAAAGAGTTCACAAGTTCAAAAGACAACCAAGTCGTTTAACGTATCAAACACAAATACATAATCAAAGTTGTAAATAAATTCCCAAGGTAATAAAAACAGGTCTTTTTCCCAATACGTATCTCACGTAACCATCCTGACCCGTCCATGCTATGCACTTCATTCTTACACTTGGTTTCCTGAAACATGAGATAAAATGTCAACTACAATAACGTAGTGAGTGAGTTACATTTTATAAGTTTCTCGATAAAAGTTTCCGTAAGTATATAAGTATAAAGGTTTCATGAATGAAAAGAAGCGGAACGACGCTTAAATATTATATACTTTAAAAGTTCCAAAGGCAACGAGGTGTTTCAACACCTTAATAGTTTGTACAAGGCATGTATAGCAATACTTGTAAAATAGTAGTTGCGGATTCAATTGCTAATAGAGTATATGCGTAAATAAGATAACTAATGATTAACAATGTATCAACCTCTTGGCATAATATAACATAAATGTACACACTAAACCGATTAACCAACCGTGAGGCCCCTTTCCCCGCACTATCCACGAGGAGTGTTTAGATTCAGATTCATAGTAATATGTACTTAAGCTGCCGCCTAAGCAAGGGACGGTTATTTCCTAAGTATCGATACCCATAGTTACTAACTTCTTATGCTAATAGTGTGTAAGATGAAACCGGGCACTAATGCAATTTTGTTTCAAAATGATAGTAGGCACTTATGATTCGTGTTATATTCTCTTCAAGGGTTGGATTCGCATACAAGTAATCTTAGTTCAAACTAATGCCGAATAAAGGGGGCAAGCCATTAAGCCGAATAAAGGGGGCAAGCCATTAAGCCGAATAAAGGGGGCAAGCCATTAAGTTTATTGTATGCCAATCGGGGCAAATAAAACTGTTTACGCATATAAGTTTCACAAAAACGTTCAAGTTTATAAAACAAGTAATCTCATGTTTCCCCCAAAAGAGTTATGTAAAAATTACATTAAATAGAGGGGATGTAACTCACGGATTGCAAAGATAAGCTACGAGCGCGGAGAGTGATCGAAACGGGTCGGAATCACGGGAATCATATAGTAATACCAAGATTTAATGAGTTCCAATGTTTATATGTTTATAACGTTGTTACTTAACGAAATGCTATTATTATAAGTGTCGGTTTTAGGTCCACTGAAAATCGGGCAGCGCTTCCGCGCCAAAATCATTAAGTCCAATTTTAAAATACTTTCCCGCTTAACAATTTCCATAAACATATTACATATATTACCAAATACAATGTCATATAAAACTCTTTCATTTAGTCCCTTTATATGTAACTTACACTCATTAGAGGTTATAGTTCATAAAATCAGTTTCGAACATAAGTTTAAAGCAACAAGTTTAGAGTTACGCTCAATAACGGTTTAACTAAGGTTTTGTAACAAGTCTGTACCACGACCGCCTCGCGGTGGAGGGACTGCGCCGCGGTCATGGGTTTACCACGACCGCCTCGCGGTGGAGGCACCGTGGCACGTTCGCGAGACAGATGCTTTACCAAAAATCGTTTTTGATGAAATTCGTTATTTTTGAGTTAGATTTCGACATGCAATGGCTAAAAATGTAAAAACCTTTTATAATATTAGTTTAGTTTGGATTTTCATCCATAATAACAAGGATTTAACGTAAATTTTATCAAAACCCGTTTTTGTTCATAAATGGTCACAAATCTTGATAAAAACTCATTTTTAGTTGTTAGATGATGCATGCAATGAGTTGTAACAGTAAATAAAACTGATAGGAAGTGTTTCTACCGGATGGATGGTGATTTGAAGAAGATTGAAGTAACCACTTGGTGATTTTTGACCCAAAATGCTTAGAAAACAATTTTTAACCCAAATAGTTGAAAGCTCCTTTCTTCCTTCTTGTTTATGGACGATTTATATGTGATTATTGTGGTGATTTTGATGGATTATTTCTGCAAATGTGGCTGTGATTTTGAAGTTTTGAGAGAGTTTGGTTGAGAGTGAGAGAGAGAGTGATAACAATTGCGGGTAAGTGTGTTTTTTTTGTGTTGCGACTTTGCAGCAAGTAAAGCGGTGTTCTAGGCCATTTTACTGGGCCAAAAGGAGGCATCAAACCTGTACAAGACAGGTGTCCTCGAGTTTGACACGTTTGACAAGAGTACTCATCAGTATACCTCCGAGTCAAGAGCTTAATTACAAGTTCATCCAGGTTTTAAGAAACATGTTATTCAAACATTTCATTCTTAATCTCTCCCGGATCAAGTTGTAATTTTCGTTCTTTCATCATTTGTATATCTGAATGATCACTGTTAGTTTCAATTGTCTTCACCATCAGTTGAAAACCTTGATTTGTCATTCTGATTTTAGATCTGAAGCACCAAGTCACACCTTTTTCTCAAATTGATGACGTGAGGCTGAGCTCCGTTCTACTTCCACCACACCCCTTTCTCAAATTGATAACTCGTGTTTTCACTCCATTCTCTAACGGTCTTTGAACTCATATGTGTAACACCAGATCCACCATGAACACCTTGAAATCTTTACAGATCTTTCAATACAAATCTTCAATTTCACTTTGGACTCCTTAAATTTCACTTCAGACTCCTTCAATTCTAACATTCACTTCTTATTTTCGAATTAAGTCAGATTGATGAACCATACTCAATTGAATTTAATCAATTGATTTGTCTGGCTCTGATACCAATTGACAGGTCCTTGATTCTCCTTCTAACTACACACTTAGTGAATCGAAACTGAAACAGGTCATGATGCAGAATCTCATGACCAGAGTTGAATCAAAAGATGAAATTGACATTGAAGCTGTCAGACAATGTATGCGTAACTGTTTAAGATTTTATTGATAGTGTGAACTGGTGTTGGATTGAGCTGTTACATTCGACATTGACAAGCTCAACGGAACTCAAACTGAGTTCCGGGTTCAAAGACTACAAACTCTAACAACCTATCACACTATTTATAGACAAAATCTAAAACACTACGAATAAAATATTACAACATGTCATCATCTTAATTTCAACTCGGGGAGTTCACTTCAATTCGGAATCAAAGTCTTCAGCCTCCGAGTTGATATCTTCAATGTTGACTTGAGTTGACTTAACTTAAACTTCAGTTTATTTTCTGTTCGGAGGAACTTCATTTACTTCAGAGTATTTGAACTAACTTATTCCCCGAACTAAAAATTTCACTTCGGATTATTCATGATTTTAGTTCGGAATCTCCACGAACTAAAATCATCTTTATTCAAACACACATAGAAGACTCCATAGCTTCATCCAGTCAATTTGTTGGCCAAACAATTGCCCCCTTGGATAATGCTATGAGTCTTCTATCTTCATAACTTACACATTCCATGTTTGGCTTCCTCCAATTCATCTTTCTTGTATCTTGAACAAATTCAGGAGGAATAGCTCCAGAATCACCAGTTTTTAAGTGCTTCACTATCAGAAACTCCATGGTGAGCATCTAACCAGCAGCTAAACTCACTTTCTTCCTATCATAAGTCAAGCTCATATTTCTCATTGAATCTCTTTGACCTTTTCCAGTAAGAAAATGACTTGCCATTACCTTAGTTTCAAACGAGCTCCACCTTGCTTACATAAATTTCAACCAGATTCATCAAGTCTTCCAACTGATTTGTGCATGTAAATCATTTGTACACCTCCGAGTCAAGAGCTTAATTAAAAGTGCATCCAGGTTTTAAGAAACATGTTATTCAAACATTTCGTTCTTAATCACTCCCGGATCAACTTGTAATCTTTGTTCTTTCATCATTTGTATATCTGAATGATCACTGTCAGTTTCAATTGTCTTCACCATCAGTTGAAAACCTTGATTTGTCATTCTGATTCTAGATCTGAAGAACCACGTCACACCTTTTTCTCAAATTGATGACGTGAGGCTGAACTCCGTTCTACTTCCATCACACCCCTTTCTGAAATTGAAAACTCGTGTTTTCGCTCCATTCTCCAACGGTCTTTGAACTCATATGTGTAACACCATATGCACCATGAACACCTTGAAATCTTCACAGATCTTTCAATACAACTCTTCAATTTCACTTCGGACTCCTTCAATTTCCCTTAAGACTCCTTCAATTCTAACATTCGCTTATAGTTTGACCTAATTTCGAATCAAGTCAAATTGATGAACCATACTCAATTGAATTTAATCAAATGATTTGTCTAGCTCTGATACCAATTGACAGGTCCTGGATTCTCCTTCTAACTACACACCTAGTTAATCGAAATTGAAACAAGTCATGATGCGGAATCTCATGACTTGAGTTGAATTAAAAGATGAAACATGAAATCGAAACTGAAATTGAAATTGAAGCTGATATCAGACAATGTATGCGTAACTGTTTAAGATTTCATTGATAGTGTGAACTGGTTTTGGATCGAGTTGTTACATTTGACATTGACAAGCTCAACAGAACTCAAACGGAGTTCCGGGTTCAAAGACTACAAACTCTAACAACCTATCACACTATTTATAGACAAATCTAAAGCACTACGAATTAAATATTAAAACATGTCATTATCTTAATTTACACTCGGGGAGTTCACTTCAATTCGGAATCAAAGTCTTCAGCCTTCGAGTTGATATCTTCAATGTTGACTTGAGTTGACTTAAGTTAAACTTCTGTTTATTTTCAGTTCGAAGGAACTTCGTTTAGTTCAGAGTATCTGAACTTACTTATTCCCCGAACTGAAAATTTCACTTCGGATTATTCATGATTTTAGTTCGGAATCTCCACGAACTAAATTCATCTTTATTCAAACACACATAAGACTCCATAGATTCATCCAGTCAATTTCTTGGCCCAACAATCGCTCCCATGGATAATTCTATGAGTCTTCTATCTTCATAACTTACACATTCCATGTTTGGCTTCCTCCAATTCAACTTTCATGTATCTTGAAAAAATTCAGTAGGAATAGCTGCAGAATCACTAGTTTTTAGGTGCTTCACAATCAGAAACTCCATGGTGTCACACCCCGCTAAAGCGGAAACACGAGGTGCGAAGATCAAGAATATCATTTCACAAGTCATATCAAAATTCAACGGTTTCAAGTCATTATAAATAGAATTTAAAAGTTAACAAGTTCAAAAGAACATAACAAAGAGTATTTAAGTTCATGACAACAATACATAATTAAATTGTTCCAGAATAAAGACAAGTCTTCTCCCGATTCAAACTTCACGTAACTTTCCTGACGCTCCCACGCTATGCACTTCATGACTTACACTTGAGTTCCTGAAACATGAGATAAAGTGTCAAACTACATAAAGTAGTGAGTGAGTTACAGTTTACAATTTTTCGACAAAAGGTTCCGACGAGTATATATATAATAACGAGTTTCTTAAAAGAAAATGAAGCGGAACATGCGCTTAAAAATATATATATATATATATATATATATATATATATATATATATATATATATATATATATATATATATATATATATATATATATACTTTAAAGAAGATCATAGACAAGTAGAATAATACTTGTAAAAAGACTAGTTGCGGATTTAGTCGCAGAGTAAATATGCGTAAATAAAGGTAACTTATGATTAAAACATTGTATCAACCACTTGGCATAATATAACTAATTGTAAGTGTTCACACTAAACCGATTAATCCTGATCGTGAACTGCCCCAACCCCGCACTATCTACGAGGTACGTCTGAACTTAGTAATATGTACTTAGATTTCCATCTTAAGTAAGGAGCGATCCTCTCCTAAGTATCGATACTCATAGTTAATAACGGCTTATAGCTAATAGTGTGTAATTGTCTGAAACGTGCCACTTTGATTTAATTTAAAAATTGATAGTAGACACTTACAAACATGTTATATTTTCATCAAGGGTTCACGGAGGGGCCTAGTCAGTGGCGAGGTCGTATAATACAATCAATCATAGTTTTTAATCAAGTGCCGAACGGGGGCAAGCCATAAAGTCAAAGAGTGCCAAACAGGGGCAATTAAAATAGTTTTACGCATATAAGTTCAATAAACGTCAAATAGTTCATAAAATGTTCAAAAGCATTTAAATGTCATGTTTCCCCCAAAAGAATATTTAAAAGTCAATAAATAAGGGGATGTAACTCACGGATTGCGAAGATAAAGTCTCGTGCAGAAACAAAGAGTCGGGACACGTCGGAATAAAAGGGATCCTAAAACAACCAAATCTCGTATAAGTATTTTGATTTAATTATGTTAAAGTTCCATTTTAACATTTTAAGAATCAAACTCTTATACTTAACTTCTGTCCAAAAGTTTTAGTATTGAAAACTTATGTGTTACGACATGTCATATTACGTTTAATTGTCTGTTTAGTCCAATTATGTCCAAAAGGTTCGATGTTCAAGGTCAATAATGTTTAGTTATATTATTTGTTCGTTACTGAAGTTTAAACATATACAACGATAATACATATAATGATGTGTAAAATCTGAGTTAAATTATTTATTAAAAGAATTGGATATTACTAAAGTAGACTATCACACAATACAGGCAGTGTACCTGATCGTATAATAGTATAGATCTAGTAAGTCCGGATCGAACTCAGGGAACGTGTATTAAAATTTGTTATTCTAAATTATTTAATTAAACTAATGAAAGCAAATAAATGGGGGGGACGTTTTAGTTCTGCGAGAACGTATTTCGATTAAGTAAGTAACTAAAGCAAAATAACAATCAATTTACTAAAGTGGATTGTGAATGAAAAGATGTTTGAAAGAGTTCTTAAGATTTGATCAGATATTAAAAAGCAGTGATTACTTGGATATTACGTTTCACTTGAATTATGGATAATACGAATATGTTTGATTGGTTTAACTGTGATTCCTATTATAATTAGACTTCCTATTAGGGTTATCTAATCCTACAAAATCAGGGAAAGATCATACGAATGATCGTACATCAAGAGCTATCTTAGACTATCCACCCTAATCTGTGCTTTAAAGTCACTATTATTAACAATTTAATCTGTCGACTACGAATTAACAAAAGCCTCAACTATTCAGTTATGATATAATTGTCATGGTCGTTTAATTAATTAGGTTACTATTATTCTTAGCCTATCTCAATTAAGTCTCAAGCTACAATTATCTAACGAATTATATAATTGTAAATAACTAATAAACCTATATGAACGCTAGTTATGATATAAGTTTATCAATCACGCTAAGTAGTTAACCTAACAACTTTAAATAAACATGGATTGCGATTAAACGTTAATAATAAAGGAAAAACCAATTAATTCAAACATAAAATTTAATAATCCATAGATTCAAGCTCAACAATCCAAGCAATCACTTTCAAGAGTTTAGTTCATGTTGAATTGTGAGAAAATAGCATAAGATTCAATAGACAAAAACATTGTATCAAGAAAATTAAGTTAAAATTACAAACCAACCTAAACAAACTTCGAAAACGATTAATTTGCGTTAATCGTGACTTCCAACGTGATCCGAGGCCTCAAAAACCCTCCTAGAAGCTCTCCTGGTCGACCTTTGGTGGTGGAAAAGTGGAAAAAAGGATATCTGATTCGTAACCCAAAGATTTGCTTAAATAGGGGTCTGGCGGATAAAATTCCTTGCGCGCTACGTTTCGTTTGACCCGCAGTTGACTTTTTGAGATTTTGAAATTCAGCCGCCGGCTAAAATAACTCAGCCTCCGGCTGGAATGTTCTGATGAACTTTCTTCCAAAATATAAATTGTAGCCCTCTCTTTCTTCTTTCTTCTCCAATTTGAATCACCTAAATCGGATATCGTATGAAGAAGTTATGATCAAAACGGTGAAGGCGCGTAAAACACTTTTCACGTATGTTCATCAACTTTGTTTCTTCATAGATTTTCTTCATTTAAGCTCCGTTTTCTACCGTTTTCAACTCCTTTTTGTTCCATGATCCAAGTTTAACTCTTATCTACATATATGTATGAAAACACTACCCAAATCATAACAAAATGCGAAAAACAAGAGTATTAAAGAGAAATATGATTAAGAAAATGTCAATTATTTTAAGCATATCAAATTCCCCACACTTGAATCCTACTTGTCCTCAAGTAGACTATCAGATTTAGAACAAAACAATCATCTTCAATAAAAATAAAATACTCAACGAATCAAGTAAATTACAAAAAATTTCATTTACGAAGATGAATTTAACAATTACCAAGCCAAAATTTAAATGCATAACTAAACATCTCACGATTTGGGAAGTATATCACTCAATCACTCGAAAAGCTAATCTAAGTGTAATATATGTGAAATCGCTCAAAGCTCAGTCATGACAAGTATTCTATCATAGGCTTGAAAACGATACGCTTCTTCACCAATAGAGTCTAAGTAACTAGTTCAGAGGACTTATGGTCATATCAATGGGTGATGGGTAAAATAATGGAAAAATGGGATGAAAGTGAATTAATATGAGCGATATGAAACAATCAAATTCCAATTAGTCTACAAATCCAAATATTTTAGTCAAAAACCATATTACTTTCAAAACTCGATTGATTATCCCTAATGGCTCATTCTGATGAAAATTCCAAAACCAAACTTCGCCTTAATTCTTCAACGGGTCGACTGAGAATTTTATTTCTCACAAATTTCGTCAAATTACTTCAGCACTTATTGGTTACCTAGTACGGGCTTTAATAAATAATTTTTTTTTTTTTATAATTTTTTTTCTATTAAAGGCACCGCTCAAAAGGTCCATCAAAATCATGAATAACTCTTAACTTATATCCACATGTAACTTCTTTCGTGAACTTAAGTAAATTAAACAACTCCACGCCATCATATATAACATTCCGTCTAACAATCAATCAAGTTAAGAAAGAGGAAAATTTTCAACAAAAATATCTGGATTAAACGACTTAGACATTTAGGCTCAATTTATGGAATATATATGGAAAGGTGATAAAAGAAAGAGGTTTGGCGCAAATATGGTATCTAAACGTCAAAAACACTAAAAACGAGTGCTCGATAGGTAGTGTGAGTCAAATAACCAGTGTAGTTACCGACTATAAGAAACGAATAGGCCAATCAACTGTTTAACAATCCTAATTCTTTTGCCTCTTTCCTAGTTACTAATAAGTAAAACTTATGCTCATTCATAGCCTCGAAGCGTATACAGTGTCAAGTTCTAAAGTCTACAAGTCACCGGCACACTCGTACAAAAATGAAGATAAAAGCATATAAAGTGTATGCTATAATGGCTCAAATCCTCACAAAAATGTAATAAGGTTGGTGCGCTCAGTTATGCAACTAGTTAAACTAATTACCAAATTTTCAAAAATTTGCATCTAAAGACAAGTAGACTTCTTTTCTACCCCCTCCCCACACTTGAATTGTACAATGCCCTCATTGTACTAAAACTTAAACAAATTGTGAGAAAAGAAAATAGAAAAGAAGAAAAGAACTCCCCCTTGTCGACCAAAACTCGTACCACGTTCAAAATATTTCGTCCACTTCATTGGCTTGCATATCAAATGCCTACTAATAAAAACAGAAAATAAAACTAAAAAATGGAAAAGAAAAGAAAACAATCCGCGGGTTGCCTCCCGAAAGCGCTTCTTTATTAAGGAGTCTTAAAGCTCGACTCTCCCCACACTTAAGTGTGGCTATGTAAAGGGCGAGAGTTCCCTCGCCTTTTTCCTCCGTGAAAGCTCCAACTCTTCATACATCTGCTCTTCACTTATTCCATCAAAATAATCATCAAACTTCAATGCTTCAATGCCAACATCAAAGGCTTCATGGCGTTTTATCCATGCATTGTGCCATTCCTTTGTCTTTTTAAGTAGCACAAATTCTCTTCCTTGTCTAATGATGATTAAACAACTCATCCTTTCTTCTTTCGCCAACGAATTTTCTTTGAAAGCTCTATAACTAACAAACTTCTGATCTCCTCGGGAATTTTCATGTAATGTATCCTGCAAAAATTTGTTCCTAGCTGGCGGTCGGACGCCTGTAGCAGGTTGGTTGGGTTGCTTCTGATCAATTTCTGTGTTCGTTGAAATTCTTGCACATTCCTCCTCCAGTGTAGCACCCGGATGTGCCATTAGATACTCAATTTCCTGCAAGTCCCCGTCTGGGTCAAACATCTGATAATTTATATTTGGGGCGATTCCCTCAAACTCTATAAGTTCCTTCTCCAACAATCTTTCAAGCTCCTCTATCGTCATGTTGGCTATATCGTAAGCCATATTTAACTATTCTTATAACTGAAAAACTCACGAAAATATCAGTAGAACTTGGAAACTGAATATTAAACTAAACGAACAAATAAAGTACAATAAACAGAAAATAAAAGTAACAACAAACTTCAGCCGTCGGCTGGTTTTATTCAGCCGACGGTTGAACGTATCTGAACTTTTTTATTTCCTGAAAAATTATACTTATAAATATTCGATTAGATTAATAGACAATTAACACGTTATAAAAAAGAGAAAATAACTTTAAGAAAGATAAATCTTCCCCAAAGGATCGATTAGCTAAAAGTTAAAAATAACAAATAAAAATAGCAAACGTTCCCCGGCAGCGGCGCCAAAAACTTGATGTGTAAAATCTGAGTTAAATTATTTATTAAAAGAATTGGATATTACTAAAGTAGACTATCACACAATACAGGCAGTGTACCTGATCGTATAATAGTATAGATCTAGTAAGTCCGGATCGAACTCAGGGAACGTGTATTAAAATTTGTTATTCTAAATTATTTAATTAAACTAATGAAAGCAAATAAATGGGGGGGACGTTTTAGTTCTGCGAGAACGTATTTCGATTAAGTAAGTAACTAAAGCAAAATAACAATCAATTTACTAAAGTGGATTGTGAATGAAAAGATGTTTGAAAGAGTTCTTAAGATTTGATCAGATATTAAAAAGCAGTGATTACTTGGATATTACGTTTCACTTGAATTATGGATAATACGAATATGTTTGATTGGTTTAACTGTGATTCCTATTATAATTAGACTTCCTATTAGGGTTATCTAATCCTACAAAATCAGGGAAAGATCATACGAATGATCGTACATCAAGAGCTATCTTAGACTATCCACCCTAATCTGTGCTTTAAAGTCACTATTATTAACAATTTAATCTGTCGACTACGAATTAACAAAAGCCTCAACTATTCAGTTATGATATAATTGTCATGGTCGTTTAATTAATTAGGTTACTATTATTCTTAGCCTATCTCAATTAAGTCTCAAGCTACAATTATCTAACGAATTATATAATTGTAAATAACTAATAAACCTATATGAACGCTAGTTATGATATAAGTTTATCAATCACGCTAAGTAGTTAACCTAACAACTTTAAATAAACATGGATTGCGATTAAACGTTAATAATAAAGGAAAAACCAATTAATTCAAACATAAAATTTAATAATCCATAGATTCAAGCTCAACAATCCAAGCAATCACTTTCAAGAGTTTAGTTCATGTTGAATTGTGAGAAAATAGCATAAGATTCAATAGACAAAAACATTGTATCAAGAAAATTAAGTTAAAATTACAAACCAACTTAAACAAACTTCGAAAACGATTAATTTGCGTTAATCGTGACTTCCAACGTGATCCGAGGCCTCAAAAACCCTCCTAGAAGCTCTCCTGGTCGACCTTTGGTGGTGGAAAAGTGGAAAAAAGGATATCTGATTCGTAACCCAAAGATTTGCTTAAATAGGGGTCTGGCCGACCTTCCAGCCGTCGGCTGGATAAAATTCCTTGCGCGCTACGTTTCGTTTGACCCGCAGTTGACTTTTTGAGATTTTGAAATTCAGCCGCCGGCTAAAATAACTCAGCCTCCGGCTGGACTGTTCTGATGAACTTTCTTCCAAAATATAAATTGTAGCCCTCTCTTTCTTCTTTCTTCTCCAATTTGAATCACCTAAATCGGATATCGTATGAAGAAGTTATGATCAAAACGGTGAAGGCGCGTAAAACACTTTTCACGTATGTTCATCAACTTTGTTTCTTCATAAGATTTTCTTCATTTAAGCTTCGTTTTCTACCGTTTTCAACTCCTTTTTGTTCCATGATCCAAGTTTAACTCTTATCTACATATATGTATGAAAACACTACCCAAATCATAACAAAATGCGAAAAACAAGAGTATTAAAGAGAAATATGATTAAGAAAATGTCAATTATTTTAAGCATATCATATAACATATTAGATTTAGTTCTAAAAGCTTATCAAAATGTTTATTTTCTCAAAACATATAATCTGTCATGTTATGAAAATAATATGTGAAAAATATTAAGTTCTCGTTCCTTAACGTTTAGGTCGTAAAAATAACATTTTTGTGAACAACGGGATTTAGACAGCTGCTGAAGGTATTCAGCCGCCGACTGGACCTCAGCCACTGGAGAAATATCTTCAACCTTCGGTTGGATCCTCCGGTCAGTTTGGTCATTTAGCCATTTTTGTGATTTTAAAGCGTTTTTAGGTTGGATTTCGACACGCAACAGTTTATTAGTGTAGAATATCCATTTTAGTGACTAAATCTCAGTATCTTTTTATATCTTTAACACAAATATGTAGATTTATATAAAAACCAGTGTTTGTAAGAAAATCGTTATAAAACTTTATAAAAATGAGTTTTTAAGCAATGGATCGTCCATGCAAGAGGTTATATTTAATAAAAACAGTAAAGAAAAGAAATCTACCGAAAAATATGGGTGGATTTCGATTTGCAGGAGATTTGAGCTTCAAACCGGTGGAAAACGTCTTTAAAATGCAAACCTTTTGATTCCCCTTGCTTTATGGACGATTTGTGGTATATTATGGTGATATTCTTGGTGATTTAGTGGCTGTTTTTGAGGTATAAGTCAGTGGATTTTTCTTGAGAATTTTAGAGAGTGGGGAGAGTGTTTTAGAGAGAGAGAGAGGGAAAATTTGTGTTTGAAAATGAAAGAGTGAAGGGAGGAGTGAAAGGGGGTCAAGACTGGCCTAGGAACTTGTATTTTGCTAATTTGGGGTCCAATCCCGTGTTTAAGAGTTGAGCCAATCGGGTTACATGCAATTATGAGTCATCAAAAGGCTGGCCAGCGACTTTCAGCCGCCGGCTGGGCCTCAACCGTTGGCTGAAAGGCTTCAGTCTTCGGCTGGATAGCTTTTCCAGCTAAATGTCGTTTTAAGTTTCTTTTTCGTTACGCATTTGTCTAGAGTTTTATGTTAGTTCTAGTTATGAACTTAGTCAAGTTGATGGTATAGTTTCTTGGTGTTAGGATTTATTTGTTGATTCCGACTTTGATTCCGACACAGACACGATTACGATAAAGTACGACTAAGAATAACATAGACATGATGAAGACATAATATACGGAAGTCACCTGAATTTTAGACGGTTGTCACATCTCCCGGGGTTGAAAGGAATTTCGTCCTGAAATTTAGTTCGTCCCGAAATTTAGTTCGTCCCATCAGGAAGAAGAGTCTTTGAACAGATTTGGATACTTCTGACGGATTTGGTCCTCACGCTCCCGCGTGAATTCATGAACACGTCGGGAATTCCACCATACTTTGACAATAGGAACACGACTCCGCCTGAGTTGTTTGACCTCGCGGTCCATAACCTCAAGCGGTTCTTCAAGGAAGTTGAGCTTGTTATCGATCTGGACTTCGTCAAGCGGAATGATGATGGTCTCGTCAGATAGGCACTTTTTCAAGTGTGAGACATGAAAGGCTTTATGAATGTTCGAAAGAGCCTGCGGAAGTTGGAGTCGATACGCCACCAGGCCGATTCGCTCTATCACCTCGAATGGACCGGTGTACCCTCGGGCTTAGCTTGCCGCGCTTCCCGAAGCGAATTACCCCCTTCCATGGCGATATTTTGAGAAGCACTTTGTCGCCAACTTGGAACTCAAGGGGTTTCCTCGGTTGTCGGCGTAGCTCTTATGCCGAGTACGGGATGTCTTCAGTCTTTCCCTAATGGTAGTGATCCTGTCAATTGTTTCCTGGACGATATCGAGCCTTATAAGTTGTCGATCGCCGGTTTCTAGCCAACAAAGCGGCGACCGACACTTGCATCCATATAAGGCCTCGAACGGAGCGCACTTGATGCTAGCAGGGTAGCTGTTGTTATAGGAAAACTTGACTAAAGGAAGGTGAGCGTCCCAACTTCCTCCGAAGTCAATTACGGACTCTCTCAGCATATCGTCAAGCGTTTGAATCGTCCGTTCACTCTGACCATCGGTCTGAGGGTGGTAAGCGGTGCTAAGGTCTAGTCGCGTCCCGAGCGATTTCTGAAGTGCATTCCAAAAGCGGGACGTGAATCGACTATCCCTGTCGGAGATGATGGAGAGAGGTGTTCCGTGACGAGAGACGATCCCATTGTTGTATACTTGAGCGACCTTTTCCATTGGGTAGTTCTCTCGTACCGGTAGGAAATGAGCGGATTTCGTCAATCGGTCCACGATGACCCAGATCATGTCGTTACCCCCTTGCCATACGAGGTAGCTTCGTGATGAAGTCCATGGAGACCTTTTCCCATTTCCGCATGGGAATCTCCGGCTGTTGCAATAGGCCTGAAGGTTTCTGATATTCCGCCTTGACCTTCGAGCAAGTAAGACACTTAGCTACGTACAAGGCGATATCCTTCTTCATGCCTGGACTCCAATAGTATTCCCGTAGGTCCTTGTACAATTTGTCGGATCCCGGATGGATAGAGTTTCGGGATCGTGGCCCTCGTCCAAAATAAGATTACGAAGGTTTTCGGATCTCGGAATCTACGCTTGACCCTTGAAGTAGTGAATTCCGTCTGATTTAAGTTCGAATCCTTCTCGTGATTGTGCAACGTTTCGACCTTTATGTTCTCGGGTTTCAACGCCTCTCGCTGAGCTCGGGCGATTTGCGTTTGAAGGCTTGTCTAAATCTGAATTCGCAATGCTCTAACTCGAGATGGTTTTACCCTTTCCTTCCGACTCAGGGCATCTACTACTACGTTTGCTTTACCTGGGTGGTATTTGATCTCGCAATCAAAGTCGCTTAGAAGCTCTATCCATCTCAGTTGCCTAAATTTGAGCATTTTCTGATCGAGAATATGTTGAAGACTTTTATGATCCGTGAAAACCGTGAACTTAGTTCCGTACAAGTAGTGTCTCCAGATTTTCAATGCGAACACGACGGCTCCCAGCTCTAAGTCGTGTGTCGTGTAGTTCTGCTCGTGCACCTTCTGCTGCCTCGAAGCATATGCGATGACTTTGTCCTTCTGCATAAGGACGCACCCAAGTCCTTGGTGAGATGCATCGCAAAACACTACGAAATTATTTGTGCCCTCCGGTAGGGACGTAATTGGTGCGTGACAAAGTTTGTATTTGAGTTTCTGGATGGATTCGTCCTGTTCTTTTCCCCAAATAAAGTCCTTGTCTTTCTGAGTGAGTTCGGTGAGAGGCTTAGCGATCTTCGAGAAATTCTCGATGAACCTTCGACAATAGCCAGCCAACCCTAGGAATTATCGGATTTCCGTAGGAGTCGTTGGGGCTTGCCATTTCTCGATAGCTTCGGTATTTGTCGGGTCTACATGAATTCCCTCTTGGTTGACCAGATGACCAAGGAAATGTACCTCCCAGATCCAAAATTCGCACTTCGAGAACTTGACGTACAGTTTCTGATCTTTGAGGAGTTCTAAGGTGAGCTTCAGATGTTTCGCATGATCTTCCTTGTTTCTTGAGCAGATAAGAATGCCGTCTATGAAGACGATCACGAATTTGTCTAGATATGGTCTACATACCCTGTTCATTAAGTCCATGAACACTGCTGGTGCGTTGGTCAGACCAAATGGCATGACGAGTAATTCGTAATGTCCGTACCGAGTTCGGAATGCGGTTTTAGGAATGTCGGTCTCACTGACACGAACCCGATGATAACCCGAACGGATGTCGATCTTAGAGAAATAAGTTGAACCCCACAACCGGTCGAACAGATCATCGATCCTCGGGAGTGGGTATCGGTTCTTGACGGTCAGCTTGTTCAGCTCTCGGTAGGCGATGCACATACGAAAGGATCCGTGTTTCTTTTTGACGAAGAGGATTGGGGCTCCCCTGGGGGACTCGCTTGGACGAATAAGACCATGGTCTAAAAGTTCCTGCAGCTTTTTTGACAGTTCTTGCATTTCGGGTGGTGCTAGACGATACGGTGTCTTGGCAACCAGTGATGTGCCAGGGACGAGGTCTATTCGGAATTCCACTTTTCGATGTGGTGGTAGCCCAGTTAAATCCTCTAGATGATCCTTGACTACAGGAATGTCTTGTACTAGGTTCTCTTTGGGTTTACGTTTAACGACATGCGCTAGGAATGCATCGCAGTCCTTTTTGAGATACTTGCGCATTTTGACAATAGAAACGATACGAAGTTGTTGTCCAAGTTTGTCTCCCTTTACAACGAGGGTTTCACCATTGGAAAGAGGTATTCGAATGAGTTTGTCGAAACAGACGATCTCCGCCCGAACGCGGGATAACCAATCCATTCCGACGATGACATCTAAGCTTTTCAGCTCCATAGGAATTAGATCGATGGGGAAAATTTTGTCGGATAAACACATGGGACATCCTACGATCACATTCTTAGCCTCGAATTCTTGACCGTTAGCGTATTCTACTATGAAGCTATCCTTAAGAACTTTAGATCCTAGGTTAATGAGGGGTCTAAATTCTAAGGACACAAAGCTTCTTTCAGCTCCTGAATCGAATAGTAGAAAGCAAAGTGATTATTTATCGAGAACGTACACGTGACTGCATTTGGGTCCTTACGTGCCTCCCCGGTTGTGAGTGCAAAGGCACGACCTCGACCTTGCCCACCTTGATTCTGTTGAGCACGCTGGAGCTTAGGGCAGGTATTCTGGAGATGTTGGTCGCTTCCACACTCGAAGCACGTCGGCTTCTGACCCTGGTTGACTGTTTTATCTTGGCAATACTCAGTGAAGTGGCCCACCTTCTGGCATTTGTGGCATGTTGGGCAGTTCCCGATGTGGTGGTAGTTGCACTTGTTACACTTGGCGTGCGACCAGTGTAAGGTCGGGGTCCAGTAGGTGGTGCAGGTGCGGGTGTAGCAGTCACAACGTAGCCACAGGTGGTCTTCACTCTCTTATTCATGTCTCTTCTTCTCGGGGTCTGCTCAGATTTCCTTTTCTCACCCGACTCTTTCTTGGAAGATGCAAGAGTGGTGAGAAGGTTGCTGGTGAGTCGGTGAGCTAAGATGATTGCGCTCTGAAGTGTCTGGGGCTCAACAGAAATGACCATACCCCGGATTTCAGGAACCAGACAGGAGATGAATCGGTCGATCCTGTTTTCCTCAGGAGTCACCAGTCTTGGAACTAGCCGGGCTGGAATCGGGCAGTATACCCCTCGATGTCGTTACCGACCATCATATGATCCCACTGCTCTGCCTCGAGCTTTTTGATTTCTCCCTTGGGGCAGTATTCCTCGATCTGGAGGTTCTTGAATTGATCCCAAGTAAGGGCATATGCAGTTTCCCGTCCTCGGGTTCTGACCACACTTTTCCACCATGATAAGGCTTGGTCGTGGAATACGCAGGAGGCGTATTCTACCTTGTCAGCTTCAGCACACCGGCTGATGTGCAGGACTGATTCGATACTCTCGAACCAGGATACAAGTCCTACAGCACCAGTGGTGCCATGAAACTCTTTAGGCTTACAGGCCATGAAGCTCTTGTAAGTGCAGGCAGGAGGGTTTCGGTTCTGGTTCTGATTCTGGTTCTGCTGCTGCTGTTGCTCCTGTTGTTGCTGATGTTGGTTGTTGTTGACATTGGCATTGATCCCAGCAGTGATCTAAGCGATCATGTTGGGCATAGCCGCGTTGAGTTGAGCAGCGACTTGCTCGGCTATCAAACTAGCGTTGGAGCGTTTAGGAGCCATGATTCTACAACAGAAAGATAGATCCAGTTTAGAACGCACGAATAGAATGCGATAAGAATTTAATTCAATGAACAATAGTAAAGAACATGCAAGAGTAATATGGAAGGATAAATAGCACACGCACGACAACGATAAATAATAATAATATGATTCAACAGTAAGGACAAGTACGAATAATTAAGTAGAACTTTCCATTCAATAATATATATTCGATTACATAGATCAATAAGATAAATAAAAGGTACAAATGACAGTACGATACAATACAATAAGATAATAGCTTGAGTCGTGTACATGGGAAAAATACGACTTAAGCTTACAGTACAATACATAAAAAAAAAAATGACTAACGACGCCTCTCTAGAAACATCTTCGCCACAATGACCACGATTAGGGTCCCCATGATCAGACACGCGCCCACGAGACGCTGCACAGTCCTTGCTGTGGCTTGAGCCAACGCGATGACTCGCATCGACTGCTCCGACAGCTGGTGTGCGTCATCGGAGACTTCACAGAGGAGAAGACCCTGCTGTTGGGCGTCCTCGGAAAGTCCTCGGAGCTCGCGGTGGAGTTGCAGAAACGCTGCTGGTGGGGGAGACCGCAAAGTAGGCGGCATAATGGGTCTAGAAGGTCCGACATCGTCGGCACGCTGCCTCTGGTCACGCTGGAACTGTCGCTCCCAGGCATACTTTTCCATTAGCGGCGTACGCATCGCTGGATCGTACGGGTCTCCGAATGGCATATGGGGAGGAGCGGGTTTGGATGGACCGGGATTCTGTCCGTCCATCCAGTCCGGCAAGCGGCCAGGGAGAATGACCTGCTTACGAGCATTCAATCTCGTTCGGGGTCCATGCTGCTGAGGGGGTGCGGATAAGGCACCGGGGGAGCAGGTGGAAGTACGGTCCTCGGGCTGGAGGTACCGATACTGCTGGAGAAGGCCATGGAGGTCTCCTCAGTGGGGTCAGTCGTCTGATGGCGCTGACTCTCGGAAGCCGCGCGATCGTAAGAAGCTTCACGCGAGGAAACGGCTCGAAAAAATGAGCGAGACTGGGATTGAGATGGCGATCGGGAATGTGATGACTGAGACATGACGGATCTGCGAATAATGAGTTACGTGAGTACAGGGGAAACTATTAGGAAAAGTGTAAATGAAATGCATGCACGGGTCAGTCACGTGAGAATCGGGAATCGATGAGACCTGGAATTTTTTGACTCAAAAACCGTTAACAATAGCAATTACTTTCCGTTCTTGCATAATTCATTTTGAACTAGACATAGTTGATCAAGTTATGCGTAGTTGAAAACAATTATGCAATTGCGGAATTAATCTACTAAAGTTTGAACTCGTAAAATGATTTTTCTGAAAAGCCTTGGTTATAGTTTGGTTTCGAAAACTTTTTGAAATTTTTTTAAAACCCGTTTCACTATAACCTGTGCTCTGATACCAAGTCTGTCACACCCCGCTAAAGCGGAAACACGAGGTGCGAAGAGCAAGAATATCATTTCACAAGTAATAACAAAATTCAACGGTGCAAGTCATTATAAATAGAATTTAAAAGTTCACAAGTTCAAAAGAACATAACCAAGAGTATTTAAGTTCATGACAACAATACATAATTAAATTGTTTCATAAAAGTTCCCAAAATAAAGACAAGTCTTCTCCCGATTCAAACTTCACGTAACTTTCCTGACCCGCCCACGCTATGCAGTTCATGACTTACACTTGATTTCTTGAAACATGAGATAAAGTGTCAAACTACATAAAGTAGTGAGTGAGTTACAGTTTACAAGTTCTCGAGAAAAGGTTCCGACGAGTATATATATATATATATATATATATATATATATATATATATATATATATATATATATATATAATAACGAGTTTCTTAAAAGAAAATGAAGCGGAACAGGTATATATATATACTAGTCTAGTACCCGCGCGATGTAGCGGCGGCGACGAAGTTGATTTCGTAAAATGGTTTTGCGGCTACAGTTTTCAGTAGTTTTTAATCCGTCTCGTGATCCATATGTTAAATATACCACTTTCGGTTGTTTTTCAGTCGTCATGTGATATGAATATAGAAACATATATAATATAGAATTGTATTGGATTTATATTGAAAATGTAAAAAATAAAATTACAAAATCGAAACCAAAGAATAGCATTCAACCAACAATCTCTCTAATCTATTCGACAAAAATGGCGTTGAATATATAATATAGAATTGCGTTGCAGCGGCGGCGAAAAAAATCTATTCGACAAAAATTATGTTGAATATAATAGTTTCTTAGTCATCTCTTCGGTCGATAAAAAGAAATATATAAATAGTTTTTCGTTCGTCTAGTTATATATACTTTGAGTAAAATAATAGTTGTTAGATTTGCCCTTCGAGCCTTCAAAATGAAAGTAATCTAGATTTATAGTAACGTGTTAAACCCGTTCGATCTATCAAGTTGGTTCTCACTCATTATGACCATTAAGCTTGTTCGGGCGGTTCAACCCGTTAATTTCATTCGGGCAGTAAAATAGATATGTTTCTAGTGATGCATTAAACTATTTACATATATTGAGGTATTATTAAACATGTAAACAGAAAAATATCTAGTAGTTTGAAGTTCAGATCTTGTATCATTCAAAGAAATTATTTATATGTGGTGTCTAAAAGTTTATTGAATTGGGTTTGTGAGGCAAAAATGGTGCATTGAGGGTCCCAACCGGTCATGTTAGGATAATCGATTAATCGATTTGAACTATGTTATTTTATGAAAAATTTGTTTTCATCTATTCGGTTTCAACCATGTTATAATAAGAAAAATGTGTTTTATCCATAGAAAACTTGAGTTTCTTGTGGAAACCTTGTGTTATATTCATTGTGTTTAATAGTTGCTTCTTAGGCCTTCGACTTAATGAGGGGTCTGACCGTATACAATGAATTAGTTTGATTCTTGTCATATTACGAAAAACGTGTGTTTTACTTAGAGAAACCTAACTTCTCGGATACAATTTGTGTCATATATCTTGTGTCTAATAGCTTGTTATAGTTCTGCTGTTAGGAACAAAAAAAGGAATTTTGTATAAGTTAAGTCTAATAGTCATTCTCGAATCATTTCAAACTTATGTTTATCATAAAAAACATGTATTTCTTATAAATTATCAAGATTTTCATGAACAATCAATGTTTATTTATATATATTACATCTAATGGTTTTATGTTGTACCGGTCGAATTTTTATACTAAGAAAAATGGTTATCATTACTTGGTCTTAATTAAATTTCTATTTAAAGGTAAAACTCATTGAACAATTGTTTTTTAAGTTCCTAATTTTAGTACTAAATTATACGTTCAAATTAGTACGTTGGATCTCGTGATTAATAGTCACAAATCATCAAGCTAATAAATGTTGTTCAGTCATAGGGCTCATTTGTTAGTATAATTTTCGACCTCATATTATATTATCTTGTCATCGGCTATCAAAGTTTCGTGATAATAAGCTTTAAAACCATGACAGCAACACCCGTTACAAGTTAAAACCGGTTTGCCCAACCAAGATTTGGGAAAAATCTTATCAGAATAGGGGTCCAAACACTTACTGTTCCAAACAGGTTCAAACAAATATCAAGTACCATATTCAAAACCAAACAAGATCCAAAACCAACCAACCACTTGAGATCCAAAAAACCTTACATAAATATGGTATGAAAATGTCATGAAGATTCATACTTTAAAAACACAAGGTTAAGTACAACAGTATTAGTAACTAAAAAAATGGAAAAAAACATCAAAAATATTAACAAAACAGTTAAGAGAGTTTACCTAATTCGCATTAGAACAACAAAGAACAACGTAATGTAGAGAGTTTTCATAAAGTGTTTCCCTCTAACAAACGAACCAGCAAAACATGATTTTGAAACAAGAAAACCTGTTTTCAGAAAGAACAACGTAATGTAGAGAGTTTTCAGAAATTATTGAACCAACAACTAAACAAACACCATCAAACTACTTCCGACTAAATGTCCACCAAGATCTAAGTAGATCTGAAAACCAACAAAATAAAGACCCAATCCAAGTTCCCAAACAGCCAAACCAAGATCCAAACCGTCCAGATCCAAACCAACCACAATAGCGGCGGTGAATCAAGGTTGCGGTTCAAAACTGATTTTTATGTTAGATGGTTTAAAAAACCCGAAAGTGGGATCTGGTTAAAAGCATACATAGATAGTACACAAAAAAAAAGTGCAGAGAAACCAAACTTCTTTTATCAATTTAGAGAGAGAGCGAGTATTCAAAAAAGCTCAGTTAAAAAAAAACCATACACACAAACACCAAATCGATTCAGAAAACAAATTTGTTTGTGTTAATGAAGAGCCGATATTGGTTTAGAAAAAGAATCCATATCAATAACTTTCAGATACAGAAAAAAATTTAAATACAAACGAACAATTACAAACACAAACGAAAAACAATAACTTTCAGATCCACAAAAAAATTTAAACCCACCACACAAAACGAAACTTGGATCTTTCTTAACCACTACATAACCACCAAGATCCAAACCACGGTAGCCGTGGTGGTTCATGGTGGTTCAAAAGTACAAACCCACGAAAGAAATCCAAGAACCATTTGTGTGTGTTACTGCGTTTTTTAGTTGTGCGTTTGGACGATTTTTGAGGGTTTTGCTTTGAGTGTGGCTGCGTTATTAGATAAAAGAGTTTTAGAGAGAGAGTTGAGAGAGATTAGGGTTTCTGTGTTTTTTCTTGTGTTTGTTTTTGTTTGTATGTAGTGTGTTTGGTGGTGCATTGTGTGTTGTATATTATGCTTTAAGTGTTGTATCTTGTTTTTTATGTATTGTATTGTGTGTTATATAACTTGTACTACTTAAAAAAATCTCTTAAAAGTCAAACTACTTAAAACTTAAAAGTCAAAAAACATCAAATGTATTATATAGTAGTAAAGATATATATATATATATATATATATATATATATATATATATTATATATATTATATATATATATATATATATATATATACTTTAAAGAAGATCATAGACAAGTAGAATAATACTTGTAAAAAGACTAGTTGCGGATTCAGTCGCAGAGTAAATATGCATAAATAAAGGTAACTTTTGATTAAAACATTGTATCAACCACTTGGCATAATATAACTGTAAGTGTTCACACTAAACCGATTAACCCTGATCGTGAACAGCCCCAACCCCGCAATATCTACGAGGTACGTCTGAACTTAGTAATATGTACTTAGATTGCCATCTAAAGTTAGGAGCGATCCTCTCCTAAGTATCGATACTCATAGTTACTAACGGCTTATATCTAATAATGTGTAATTGTCTGAAACGGGGCACTTTGATTTAATTTAAAAACTGATAGTAGGCACTTACAAACATGTTATATTTTCATCAAGTGTTCACGGAGGTGCCTAGTCAGTGG
Source organism: Senecio squalidus (assembly GCA_910822075.1). NCBI lineage: Eukaryota > Viridiplantae > Streptophyta > Magnoliopsida > Asterales > Asteraceae > Senecio > Senecio squalidus. The sequence continues at coordinate 20,231,516 of CAJVGC010000432.1, read as the reverse complement.
CGAGGTCGTGTAATACAATCAATCATAGTTCTTAATCAAGTGTCGAACGGGGGCAAGCCATAAAGTCAAAGAGTGCCGAACAGGGGCAATTAAAATAGTTTTACGCATATAAGTTCAATAAACGTCAAATAGTTCATAAAATGTTCAAAAGCATTTAAATATCATGTTTCCCCCAAAAGAATATTTAAAAGGCAATAAATAAGGGGATGCAACTCACGGATTGCGAAGATAAAGTCTCGTGCGAAAAATAAGAGTCGGACACGTCGGAATCAAGGGGATCCTAAAACAACCAAATCTCGTGTAAATATTTTGATTTAATTATGTTAAAGTTCCATTTTAACATTTTAAGAATCAAACTCTAATACTTAACTTCTGTCCAAAAGTTTTAGTATTGAAAACTTATGTGTTACGACATGTCATATTACATTTAATTGTCCGTTTAGTCCAATTATGTCCAAAAGGTTCGATGTTCAAAGTCAATAATGTGTAGTTATATTATTTGTTCGTTACTGAAGTTTAAACATATATTCCGACAAAATTTGGGCAGCGCTTCCACGCTATAAAAATTTAGTCCAATTTTAAAGTCCACTTTCCCGCTCAATAACCATATACAACGATAATACATATAACATAATAGATTTACTTATAAAAGTTTATCAAAATGTTTATAAAAATAATCTGTGAAAAATATTAAGTTCTCGTTCCTTAAAGTTTAGGTCGTATAAATAACATTTTTGTGAACAACGGGATTTAGACAGCGGCTGAAGGTATTCAGCCGCCGGCTGGATCCTCCGGTCAGTTTGGTCATTTAGCCATTTTCGCGATTTTAAAGCGTTTTTAGGTTGGATTTCGAAATGAAACAGTTTATTAGTGTAGAATATCCATTTTAGTGACTAAATCTCGGTTCCTTTTTAGATCTTTAACACAAATATGTAGATTTATATAAAAACCCGTTTTTGTAAGCAAATCGTTATAAAACTTTATAAAAATGAGTTTTTAAGCAATGGAACGTCCATGCAAGAGGTTATATTTAATAAAAACAGTAAAGAAACGAAATCTACCAAAAAATATGGGTGGATTCCGATTTGGAGGAGATTTGAGCTTCAAACCGGTAGAAAACGTCTTTAAAATGCAAACCTTTTGATTCCCCTTGCTTTATGGACGATTTGTGGTATATTATGGTGATATTCTTGGTGATTTAGTGGCTGTTTTTGACGTATAGGTCACTTGATATTTCTTGAGAATTTTAGAGAGTGGGGAGAGTGTTTTAGAGAGAAACAGGGAAAAATTGAGTTTGAAAATGAAAGAGTGAAGGGAGGAGTGAAAGGGTGTCAAGACTGGCCTAAAAACTTGTATTTTGCCAGTTTGGGGACCAATCCCGTGTTTAAGAGTTGAGCCAATCGAGTTACATGCAATTATGAGTCATCAAAAGGTTGGCCAGCGACTTTCAGCCGCCGGCTGGGCCTCAGCCTCTGGCTGAAAGGCTGGATAGCTTTTTCCAGCTAAATGTCGTTTTAAGTTTCCATTTTCGTTAAGCATTTGTCTAGAGTTTTATGTTAGTTCTAGTTATGAACTTAGTCAAGTTCATGGTATAGTTTCTTGGTGTTAGGATTTATTTATTGATTCCGACTTTGATTCCGATACAAACACGATTACGATAAAGTACGACTAAGAATAGCATAGACATGACGAAGACATAATATACGAAAGTCACCTGAATTTTAGACGGTTGAAACACATAATGAGCATCTAACTAGCAGCTAAAATCACTTTTCTTCCCATCATAACTCAACCTCATATTTCTCATTGATTCTCGTTGACCTTTTCCAGTAAGAAAATGACTTTCAATTAACTTAGTTTCAAACGACCTCCACCTTTCTTACAGAAATTTCAACCAGATTCATCAAGTCTTCCAACTGATTTGTACATGTAGATCATCAGTATACCTCCGAGTCAAGAGCTTAATTACAAGTTCATCTAGGTTTTAAGAAACATGTTATTCAAACATTTCGTTCTTAATCACTCCCGTATCAACTAGTAATCTTCGTTCTTTCATCATTTGTATATCTGAATGATCACTGTCAATTTCAATTGTCTTCACCAACAGTTGAAAACCCTGATTTGTCATTCTGATTTTAAATCTGAAGCACCATGTCACACCTTTTTCTCAAATTGATGACGTGACGCTGAGCTCCGTTCTACTTCCATCACACCCCTTTCTCAAATTGAACTCGTGTTTTCGCTCTATTCTCCAACGGTCTTTGAAGTCATATGTGTAACACAAGATCCACCATGAACACCTTGAAATCTTCACAGATCTTTCAATAAAACTCTTCAATTTCACTTCGGACTCCTTCAGTTTCACTTCAGACTCCTTCAATTCTAACATTCACTTATAGTTTGACCTAATTTTCGGATCAAGTCAAATTGATGAACCAGACTCACTTGAATTTAATCAATTGATTTGTCTGGCTCTGATACCAATTGACAGGTCCTGGATTCTCCTGCTAACTACACACATAGTGAACCGAAATTGAAACAGGTCATGATGAGGAATCTCATGACCTGAGTTGAATCAAAATATGAAACATGAAATCGAAACTGAAATTGAAATTGAAGCTGATATCAGACAATGTATGCGTAACTATTTAAGATTTCATTGATAGTGTGAAATGGTTTTGGATCAAGCTGTTACATTTGACATTGACAAGCTCAACGGAAATCAAACTGAGTTTCGGGTTGAAAGACTACAAACTCTAACAACCTATCACACTATTTATAGAAAAAATCTAAAACACTACGAATTAAATATTACAACATGTCATCAACTTAATTTCTACTCGGGGATTTCACTACAATTCGGAATCAAAGTCTTTAGTTTCCGAGTTGATATATTCAATGTTGACTTGAGTTGACTTAAGTTAAACTTCAGTTTATTTTCAGTTCGGAGGAACTTCATTTAGTTCAGAGTATCTGAACTAACTTATTCCCCGAACTGAAAATTTCACTTAGGATTATTCATGATTTTAGTTCGGAATCTCCACAAACTAAAATCATCTTTATTCAAACACACAGAAGACTCCATAGCTTCATCCAGTCAATTTCTTGGCCCAACAATCGCCCCCTTGGATGATGCTATGAGTATTCTATCTTCATCACTTACGCATTCCATGTTTGGCTTCCTCCAATTCATCTTTCTTATATCTTGAACAAATTCAGGAGGAATAGCTTCAGAATCACCAGTTTTAAGGTGCTTCGCTATCAGAAACTCCATGGTGAGAATCTAAGCAGCAGCTAAAATCACTTTTCTTCCCATCATAAGTCAACCTCATATTTCTTATTGATTCTCGTTGACCTTTTCCAGGAAGAAAATGACTTGCCATTAACTTAGTTTCAAACGACCTCCACCTTGCTTACAGAAATTTCAACCAGATTCATCAAGTCTCCAACTGATTTGTGCATGTAGATTACCAGTATACCTCCGAATCAAGAGCTTAATTACCATATTATTCAGGTTTTAAGAAACATGTTATTCAAACATTTCGTTCTTAATCACTCCCAGATCAACTTGTAATCTTCGTTCTTTCATCATTTGAATATCTGAATGATCACCATCAGTTTCAACTGTCTTCACCATTAGTTAAAAACCTTGATTTGTCATTCTGATTTTAGATCTGAAGCTGCACGTCACACCTTTTTCTCAAATTGATGACATGAGGCTCAGCTCCGTTCTACTTCCATCACACCCCTTTCTGAAATTGATAACTCGTGTTTTCCCTCCATTCTCCAACGGTCTTTGAACTCATATGTGTAACATCAGATCCACCATGAACACCATGAAATCTTCACAGATCTTTCAATACAACTCTTCAATTTCACTTCGGACTCCTTCAATTTAACTTCGGACTCATTCAATTCTAACATTCACTTATAGTTTGACCTAATTTACGAATCAAGTTAAATTGATGAACACGACTCAATTGTATTTAATTAGTTGATTTGTCTGGCTCTGATACCATTTGACAGGTCCTGGATTCTCCTTCTAACTACACACTCAGTGAATCGAAATTGAAACATGTCATGATGCGGAATCTCATGACCTGAGTTGAATCAAAAGATGAAACATGAAATCGAAACTGAAATTAGATTTAACCTGATATCAGACAATGTATGCTTAACTGTTTGAGATTTCATTGATAGTGTGAACTGGTTTTGGATCAAGCTGTTACATCTGACATTGAAAAGCTCAATGGAACTCAAACTGAGTTCCGGGTTCAAAGACTACAAACTCTAACAACCTATCACACTATTTATAGTCAAAATCTAAAACACTACGAATTAAATATTACAACATGTCATCATCTTAATTTCAACTTGGGGAGTTCACTTCAATTCGGAATCAAAGTCTTCAGCCTCCGAGGTGATATCTTCAATATTTACTTGACTTGACTTAAGTTAAACTTCAGTTTATTTTCAGTTCGGAGGAACTTCATTTAGTTCATAGTATATGAACTAACTTATTCCCCGAACTGAAAATTTCACTTTGGATTATTCATGATTTTAGTTTGGAATCTCCACGAACTAAAATCATTTTTATTCAAACATAGATGACTCCATAGCTTCATCTAGTCAATTGTTTGGCCCAACATGTAGGTTTTTATTTTTTATGATAATTTGTTATTATTATTATTATTATTATTATTATTATTATTATTATTATTATTTTATGGATTGAACTTTATTGATTTGGCTCTAGCAAAAAACAATAATAAAAAATATATGATGTTTGTTTGTATTTATCTCTTTCTTTTGTTCTTTATTTATATTTTCTTAGGTTTTTTATTTTCAGTTGGTACAACTAATTATTATATTCTATATGTTTCTAACTTGAGTTTTAAAACAACCAAATTTTTTTAGGCCGAGTTTATATTCAAATATGGGTTTATAAAAACATAATTGGGGAACATATTTTCTTTTTAAAAGACACGCATGAGCATGTGAATGAAAACATATTTGTTTAGTTATACATTTTTACCTTTATTATGTCGTGTAGGTTCAAGAGAAAGACCGAAAAAGGATAATAATATCTGACAATGTATGTTATATGTTAGAGCAAGGATTGACAGGCTCAGTAACTTGGGTTAGATTGTTCACTCTCTTGACCTCCTGCTCAAGCAGTGCAAACCTAACAGACTCTTGGCGAGTCTAAGGTGGACAAGAGATTGATCGGAAAGGCTTGGCGGAATATGGTTAAGTATTCCGGTCAGTGAGTATGTGAGGAAGATGATGAAGCTGGCCTCCAAAACCTAAAGTGTGGAGTATATATACCAAACACTACCAGGTATTAACAACATATGACCATGATGACCCTTTATGAGTAATCAATAGGATTCCAACGTGTATTAAAGATACATATAACGTCCATATCATTATATAACCTTGTTAATGCTTTGACGGTTACACTAAAGGATTAGGCTTGAGTGTCTGAATGGTAGGATGTCAGGAGTATGATATTATGAGATGAATCCCAAGGCATGAGTGTTGGTTTGGAGGAATACGGTACTTATTAGATACAAGGTATAAGTATTGGCTCTGGAGTGCCGGGCCAAAAGCATTAGTGACAGCCTAGGCGTAAGTGCTACCAAGTGCCGAACATCGGACCACGAGTGCCGGACGCCGGGCTACGAGTGCCGGACACCGGGCCATGGTGCCGGGGCTAAACTCCCGGACACGGGGCCGGATTCCCGGACACGGGGCCAAGGCTCGGGTGCCGGGGCCAAATTCCCGGACACGGGGCCGGATTCCCGGACACGGGGCCATTTGCCCGGACACGGGGCCTGGTTTCGGGTGTCGGGGCCAAATTCCCGGACACGGGGCCGGATTCCCGGACACGGGGTTGGATTCCCGGACACGGGGCCATTTTGCCCGGACACGGGGCCTGGTCTTGGGCGCCGGGGCTAAATTCCCGGACACGGGGCCGGATTCCCGGACACGGGGCCATTTTTCCCGGACACGGGGCGTGGTCTCGGGTGCCGGGGCCAAATTTCCGGACACGGGGCCAGATTCCCGGACACGGGGCCATTTTGCCCAGACACGGGGCCGGATTCCCGGACACGGGGCCATTGTGCCCAGACACGGGGCCTGGTGCCGGGGCCATTTTACCCGGACACGGAGCCGGGTGTCGGGGCCATTTTACCCGGACACGGGGCCGGGTTCCGGGGCCATTTTACCTGGTCGCGGGGCTTCTGGGTGTCGGGCTCACGTTCCGGGTTCTGGTCCTTTTGTCAGATTGAGACTCAGTGGGCCGAACCCAAATGTTAGGTTTGATAGGCTATAAATATAAGCCATCACCTACTAACACTATCATGCCCCCTAGTTAGGTTTTAAAAATTAGGTTTTGAAACCTAACTCTTCTGCTTTTCGGTAAGTTTTTTTTTTTTTTTTTTTTTTTTTGTTAGCCGGCATATAGCCGACCTTTTGTGCCGGCGAAAATTTTTATTATTTTTTTTTTGTTAGCCGGCATATAGCCGGCCTTTTGTGCCGGCGACTCGGATTTCACAGCCGGCATATTGCCGGCCTTTTGTGCCGGCGAAAATTTTTATTATTTTTTTTGTTTTTGTTTTTGTTTTTGTTTTATGTGTAACGGAGGCCCTCTCTTTTTTGTTTTTGGGAACAGTTGAGTTTTCTCGTTCCAATCAGAAGCGTCGTCTTTTGCGGGTAAGTTATTGTTGTTTTTTCCATCCTTGCAGCTTGAGTCTTATATTTATCTTATTCAGTATTCTTGAATTGTAGCAGTTTGTTATAATGGGTTCAAAAGCTGAAATGGTTTCCCGAAAAGAGAAAGAGGTTAGGAAATGCAGTAGTGGCATCAATGATGTTAAGCTAGCGGATTTAATAACTAGGTTTCCATGCCTTAGTTCCTTCAATCCTGTAGCACCTACCATAGACCAACGTGCCACTGAGCCTCCTTCAGGATAAATTACTTTATACACCAACCTTCTTACCCATTCTAACCTTAGACTTCCATGTAGCTCCTTTTATATGAAAGTGCTAACTCATTACAAAATTGGATTTGCCCAAATGCATCCTGTAGGTGCTGCTAAGGTTATAATGTTTGAGATGTTGTTGGTTGGGATGAAAATTGCTTGTTCTGTAGATTTGTGTAGGCATTTTTATAAACTGTGTAAATCTAGAGACTGGTTTAGCCTAGAACAGAGAGAGAGAAGCAAAGAATGGAAACTGGTTGAGGGTCCTCCTGATAGTCTTAAGAACTGGCGGTTTGACTTTATTTTTGTGGATAGATCGTTTATTAAGCTTTGGTCAAGTTCCCTTTTTAGCTGGCCATCTAAGATACCCAACGGAGTAAATGAACTCCCCGAGCTTTCCGTTCCTAAGGCAGAGGCATATGCACGCCTCCGCCGTATGTCTGTGAGGTATAGGATATGCCCCGAAGGGGTGCTGGCGATGGCTGGAATTATTAAGGATGTTGAAGAGGAGACGGTTCCCGTCATTGTGTCGAAGACATCAAAGAAACGTGGGTCTTTTTAAAATCCTTTTTTGTCTTTATTATTTCGTGAAGTTGATTGTCATTTATATCGTTTCTTTGTTGCAGTTATGGGGTTGCTAGATTTCTTAGTGGGGGATGAAGCATGTGAAGTAGAGGATCATCCGCCTGCCGTAGCTTTCCAGATGTACAAAGCAGCTGGTGTTGATGTCCCTGGTGTTTCTCCTACAGGAAGAGAGGGGCAGGGCCTGGAGGTTAGGCTTCCGCTTCCAGAGAATACTGAGGATGAAGATCTCGTAGTATCCCCTGCTGGTATTATTTCAAACCTTTTGGTCTATTTAAATAATAGCTATATATAACTGATGTTTTTTGTTTGTGTAGGTGATGATCTTGATCCCAATGGTTACATGCTTGAAGAGCAGGATTCTTCTCGTCAGAGACAAGGTACCTATGAGTTATGATTATTTTTCGCTGTGTGTAGTAACTAACTTGTCTTTCTTTTATGCAGTTGAGTTGGAGGATATTGGATCTGACGATGGTCATGAGCCATGCTTTGATGGTGCATCTGTGTTAGGAAAGAGGCCATCAATAAATGTTGAGGATTGTGACCTTCCTACAGCCAAATCGAAAAAAATGTTGTTCCCTGCTTCTCCACTTCTTGGAACAAATCTTGTAAGGCGTTACGGGGGCCTTCAGATGGCGCCCCATGGATCTACTAGCATGGCTCTTCCTGCTTGTGGCAGTACTGTTCAGCCTTCTGCATTTGTTGGCACGCCATCTGGTCAACGTTTTGTGCCTGCCTGGTCATTTTTTGTAGGTGACAATGGACAAACTGTTGGATCTGTTAGGGATTTCATGGACAATGTTGTCCCACCTCAACTTGTTATGCAGTCAAAGTTGCAAGGAACTTCTGAATTGTTGGATGATGCTGATATGAGCCTTTTTCATGGCTTTATGGGACATATACTTGCTAGGCAGCGTACATGTGAAGATCATGAAAAATTGAAAGTTGATTACTCGGAACTGAAGAAAGAGGTGGAAATTTTGGCTGTGGTTAGGAAAGATCTTGAGGCCGAACGCGAGATTGTTTCCGGCCGGGACAAGGAGATTAGTGATCTTTCTGCCAAGATTTCCAACTTAGAGAAAGAGAGGGATGGATTGGTAAGGAGGGGGCAGGAGTATGAAGATATCCTGGCTGCAAAGGATAAGGAGTTGGCGACAGTGACCAAATCTTTAGAGGTTGAGAGACAGGTAGTTGAGTCTCAGCGCCAGCAACTTGATGTTTCCTTTCAGGGTAGAAAAGACCTTCTTGCTGCTTTTCCTGAGCTGTTCAAGCTATTACTTGATCATCCCGATGTGATGAATTTGATGTTGGAAGTTAATCGGGCTACTCATGCATTTGGCAAACATATTGTAGGGACCAAGTTGCGATCCGTTGCCGGTGATGCAGTTCTACCCTTTCTTGATCCTTTGGCGCAAAGTCAGATGCGAGGTGCTAAAGCTTTGTTTGAAAAAGAAAAATTTTCTTATCCTGGAGCGCATTGTCCAAGACTTGGACATTTCTATTGATGATCTTCTTGTTGTTACACCACCAGTGTCTATGCCACCAGTGTAGTGTTTGCTCTTTTTTATATGTTTGAACATTTTTTCCCTTTCTGTTATGAATATCAGCTTTATAAGCTTTATGGTTTGGATATTTTGCTTGGCTCTATGAGTGGTTTCTTTTTAATAATAAATGTTTATCCGTTGGATATTTATCTTATGATTTGTTTGCTATTTAAGCATATTACATCAGTGACGCATTGTTTGGTTAACCGTTTATTTGTATTAGTAGCGAGGTATGTCGCTTCCCTATGAGAAGTGCTTATCTTTTCTCAAGTAGATGAAAAGAGGTGTTCGCATGTTTTGGCTTAGACATGAGTGTCTTATTTGGCCTTATGCTTGTGATGTTGAACAATGTTCATAAAATAGAAAGATAATGCAGTGCATAATTGGGATAATATCAGACCAAACGTTTTATTATAAGGCATGGTATCCATGTCCTTGACAGAAAACAAGATTAAATTTTGACAAAACAGGAAAACATAGAATAAAAATTTATCAGACCTTGATCTAGGTTTAGTCTATGTATGTCTGATCTTCAATCATAAGGATGTGACCTTCTGGCGGTCCCGGTCGTTCAGTATTCTCCCCCCTCTTTTGCCAGGCATACGTTTTCTGGGTTGGGGTCCTGTTGGTTTGTTGTCTGGCAGCTGGCACTAGGTGTTCTAACTTCCCTTCGTCCAGCGCCCTTCTTATCTCTCCTTTCAATTCCCGACAGGCATTGGTGTCATGTCCATGGTCCTCGTGAAATTCACAGTACCTGTTCATATTTTTTGTACCAGACCTGTGTGCCATTTGTGGTGGAGGTTTAAAAGTAGAGCCTACACGCTCTGTCTGCAGGATCTCTTTCGGGGTCTTGTAGAGAAATGGCTCAGATGCAGTTTTGTCATAAGGGCTAAACCTTCGGTTGCCTCTGTCATCCCGTCTGTCATTTCGCCTATCTTCCCGCTGTTGGTCCTGTCTACCTGACGCTGACCCACCGTTCCAAAGCTTGTCCTTCTTTCCAGCCACTCCTCTTGCCAAAGACACAGTTTCCCTTGATCTTAAGAAGTCATAGGCTCTATCTGTGGCTTCCTTGAAGGTGGCGGGAGTCCTTTTTGCAAGTTTTTCCTGCAACTGACCAGGCAAGAGGGAAAAGGTGAAACCTGAAATTTGTTGGCTTTTTGGTAAACCTGGGATCTTTTGGCATTCCTGTGTGTACCGCGGGATGATGTCTCGCAAAGCTTCCCCTTCCTTCTGCCGGATTAGGTGGGCCTCCAGATGTGTCCTGCGTTGTTTCTTTTGCTGAAAGAATTGATACACAAACTTTGCCTTAGATCAGCAAAGTCTCTAATGCTCCTTTCTGGAAGGCCAGCAAACCAATCTCTTGCAAACCCTTGCAATGTTCCTGGAAACATTTTACAGGCTACCGGGTCTACTCATTTTTCTGTCATGATGGCCTGCTCAAACAAGGCCATATGGTCGTCTGGATCTCTTGCGCCGTCATAAGTGCCTACAATGGAGGGGACCTTCTGCTTGTCTAGCATCGGATATCTTGACACCCAGTCACAAAAATTCGAACTTACTATTGATACAGGCATAATAGCTTCTCTTGGCATTTCTCCTTCTGCTAGTTGCTGCAACAGTCGTAATAACTCTTGATTGGGATTTTGAGGTGGCGCCGGTGTCGGCGCGTTCTGCCTCAGGCGATCCGCCAACTGTGTCAACAGGACATCTGTTTCGGATTGTTGGGGGATTACCTGTGGTGGTGCTGGCTGCAGGGATGCCAATAGTTGAGCCAGGAGGTGATTAGATGAGGTTGGTGTCGGGACTGATGCTGCTCCTTGGATATTCTGAAATGTCCTTCTCTGCGTTCCCATGCTTGGGTCCTCTCCCATTCCTTGAGTGCCGGGTTGGGATCCCGCCGAGGCAGGCTGCCTAGGGGCTTCAAAGCCATGAAGTTCTGGGACAGCCTGCCTAGAGGCTTCAACGGCTTCTTCGTGCAGTGTTGAGGTACGAGACATGGGGATCTGAAAACTTGACACGTTTGGCGTTGGTATGGCAGATGCACTAGCTCCGGACACCCTTGTAGAATACAAAGGTCCAGTGGTTGTTGATCGATACAGACGGGCAGGACCTGAATCCCCTAGTGTCCAATTCTCCAAGGCGGAAAATTCGTGCCTGCCTGTCCTCCCCATAGGAACTCTCTCAAACACCATGTCTGTCTCCATGTCTGGTATGAATGGACTGGATGGAATAGGCAATGAAACAAATGCACGAGGTGACGAAACAGTCGTTGGTATCAGGGTGGTACTCCCTTCAGCTTGGGATGTGGTCACAACAGTCACTAGGGAAGGGGTTACAGTAGTCATTGGGGGTGGTGTTGTGGTAGTTACTTCTGGGACTGAGGAAATTATTGGTGAAGAGTTCATGTCTTCCATGATGAAAAAAGAAACGAATTAAAGAAATTTTTTTTGAAAATCTGGAAATGAAGATAAAACACCGTTGCTAAAAAGTGTCCTACGGATGGCGCCAATGTTAGAGCAAGGATTGACAGGCTCAGTAACTTGGGTTAGATTGATCACTCTCTAGACCTCCTGCTCAAGCAGTGCAAACCTAACAGACTCTTGGCGAGTCTAAGGTGGACAAGAGATTGATCGGAAAGGCTTGGCGGAATATGGTTAAGTATTCCGGTCAGTGAGTATGTGAGGAAGATGATGAAGCTGGCCTCCAAAACCTGAAGTGTGGAGTATTTATACCCAACACTACCAGGTATTAACAACATATGACCATGATGACCCTTTATGACTCATCAATAGGATTCCAACGTGTATTAGAGATACATATAACGTCCATATCATTATATAACCTTGTTAATGCTTTGACGGTTACACTCAAGGATTAGGCTTGAGTGTCTGACTGGTAGGATGTCAGGAGTATGATACTATGAGATGAATCCCAAGGCATGAGTGTTGGTACTTATTAGATACAAGGTATAAGTATTGGCTGTGGAGTGTCGGGCCAAAAGCATTAGTTACAGCCTAGGCGTAAGTGCTACCAAGTGCCGAACATCGGACCACGAGTGTCGGACGCCGGGCTACGAGTGCCGGACACCGGGCCATGGTGCCGGGGCTAAAATCCCGGACACGGGGCCATGGTGCCGGGGCTAAACTCCCAGACACGGGGCCGGATTCCCGGACACGGGTGCCGGGGCCAAATTCCCGGACACGGGGCCGGATTCCCGGACACGGGGCCATTTTTCCCGGACACGGGGCCTGGTCTCGGGTGCCGGGGCCAAATTCCCGGACACGGGGTCATGTTTCCCGGACACGGGGCCGGATTCCCGGACACGGGGCCATTGTGCCCGGACACGGGGTCTGGTGCCGGGGCCATTTTACCCGGACACGGAGCCGGGTGCCTGGGCCATTTTACCCGGACATTTAGTATGTTACCGTCATTATTTATATTTTATTCGCAATTGATTTCGACCCTTGTATTTCGCTTTGTTTTGCTCACGATTTACTGTTATTGAGTATCGGGTTTTCTGTATTTGCTTATTCGTCCCCTGAGACGTAATAATATTATTTTATCTAAGTGCCAATTATTTAGTATCCTCATAATTATAAGTTAGAAGGTTTATGCCAAATTTGTCGGTTAACGGATCCTTTATACTCGAGATATCGTGCCTTTGCGCTTGATTTATCTTTTACCGAAATCGTGCGAATCTCGAAATCGAAAGTGAAAATATAATATTAAATGAACCTAATATAAAGTAAATCAAAGTATGAACTTTCCTAAGTTCAACGCAAAAAGAATCGGGAGCTTTCGACGAACGAAACTCCTTCACGGTCGAAAACAAGTCTGTCGAGCCAGCCGACCATCCAACAGCTGGCAGGGTTTCAGCCGGTGGCTGATCCTCTCCAGCCGGCGGCTGGATGTGTCTGGGCAGGTGTTGGTGACTCATTTTTTGCATGAAAAACAATTGGACACTTGGTAAGCCCTATTTGACACCTAAACTGTTAGAACTTACTGCCCCAATGTGATATATCACTTTTCTTTTGTCATTTCTTTCATTTTTACTATCCCAAAACACACACACACAAAGTGTTTTCCCCCAAACTCTCTCTACATTTTCTTCATTTCTCCTCTTGGTGGCTGTAAATCTCAGCCACTTTTCACCATAAAAACATCATAAACATCACTAAGATCAAGTATGTTCATCAAAGGGAGCATGGAGTGGTGATTTTCCGGGTTGTTTCTTGAAGTTCTTCATCATTTTCGGGTCTAAATCTTCATCAAAACCTCCATTCAAGTTCAAGATAGATCATCACACACTCTATTCTTGCGGTATAATAACTTTTACTCACTGTTTTATTCACATTTTATCATTTTATTACATGCATGTATCATCAAAGATCAAATAAAGGTTTTTATAAAAGTTTTATGGTGGTTTATCTAAAAACACAAGTTTTATGAATTTTTACATAAAGATCTTGATATAAAAGTTGTTATTTGAAGTAATCTATGGATGTTATTAAAGGGTTTTTAAGTTGCATGTCGAAATCTACCAAAAATACTCTTGAAAATGCTTAAAATCGACAAAATAACAAAAATCCGGAGCTGACTGTGAGCCTCCAGCCGGCGGCTGGATCAATCTGTCAACCCAAATTTTTCGTTTTGCTAATTATCGGTGGTTGTCTTGTGTTTTGGAGGCGGATAATCTCATCACTACACCACTGAAGTTGTTGTTCCAGATCCTTGTCAAATCAAGCGGGTGTTAACGGTATAAATTGTTGTCCTTGTGAATCTTTTGATTTCGTTATATTCGTTATTCGGTTTTAGCCTTGAAAACGGTTAGGAATAATTATTAGACCAACACTCGTCGTATTTTATCGGATCGGACTGATATTTGGACAATGATGTTAAAAATATAATCTAACCAAATTATTGTATTAAACTTATTATTGTATTATGCACTATGAATAAGGTTTAAAATGAAATTGTTGTTAAGCGGGAAAGTGTATGAATTTTGGACGAATGTTTTAAGACGCGGAAGCGCTGCCGAAATTTCATCTCACGACTTTTTACGACATTAAAACACTTATACATAAATTGTATACAAAAGTAACATATATTACAATAACATTGTCTTTGGACTCAAAGACACCAACGCAATCGCAAATGTCATAATATTACTTAAAACGGATATTTTCGACCTTTTTGCGATATATTTAACTTCGCCACATATTTGATCATCGGAATATGTTTTACGAAAAACTTTATAAATGGTTTTGAAAGACATTTTACTCTAAACATTTTGGTATGAGAAGACTTCAAATTATTCAAAGTGTCAAATTTGACTTTTAAATGGATTTTGACACAAAATAAGTCAACATAAATTGACCTTTGACTTTTAATAAGTCAACCTAATTGACATTTGACCTTTCTAAGTCAACATCTTCAATCTTGGTCAATATAATGAACATTGCTATTATTATTCTTTTCGACTCGGAGTTACCACTTGTTTCCAACGGTCGCTGTTGACGTGAAAGATCGATATCTTGTCGATCGGCCCTTTTCTGGCGCGGAACATTGTCTTCTTAATCCGTCATCCTTATTCGACTAATTAACCGTTGGAATGTTGTATAAAATTAAATCTTAACCGACAAGGCTAAACCGAACTATACTTGTAGAGATACTGAGACTATATTATTTATTGTTTTAAGGCACTTAGGCGGTGGAGTTGTAACTCTGTGTTTGTGCACCCGATTAATTGTTATCGAAGCTTTATCAGTGAGTTATTCGTAGCCCTTGTCTTAAATACTTTTGGGCTGTAAAGCGTACTTTAAACTGTCTGCGTATTTTAAATTGTCTGCATGTATGCGGGACTGTTTTGATTATCTTGTTTGCCTAGTAGAATAGGACTGCCTTAGATTAGGTGCCTTATACACTTGCTAAGCTAAATTCTCGGTAGGATGCTCCTATGATTGAATGTTAGGAAATTCTCGGTAGGATGCTCCTATGAGCGGATGTTAGGAAATTCTCGGTAGGATGCTCCTATGAGCGGATGTTAGGAAATTCTCGGTAGGATGCTCCTATGAGCGGATAATAGGAAATTCTCGGTAGGATGCTCCTATGAGCGGACGTTAGGAAATTCTCGGTAGGATGCTCGTATGAGTGGAAGATAAAATTGTGGTATGGTATCCTCGCTAGGGTTGAGAAACAAGATATGATTTTTGAAATTATGATGTTTATTGAAAACTCGTCGATGGGTCAACTTTTACTTAAAATTGCGAATAATTCACCAACGTGTTGTTGATGTCGTTTTAACGCTTTGCAGGAAATTGAGGATTTCCGCTAATCATGCCTTAGTTTATTTTCGGATCGCTGCTTTTGGGAAATTTGAATTTGAATTGCTTATTGTAATTTCCATGACGATCCGTTTGTTTATTTCTTTTGGAATTGTATTGTACTTGGTGTCTTATCGCCTTTTACTTTATGATGTATTTTGTAACATTTGGCATGATCTATTTAATTTGATGATTTGTTTATCGGTTATATTGTTGTAATCTTGACTCTTGATATTATAACTGGAACATTCCGTGTTTCCGCTATTAGCGGGGTGTGACACTAAGTATTCTTTTAATTGCTATTCGTAATGAATATCAATCACAGTTTGAAGAATATGGGGATGCTAAGTCTCTTTGGGCAGCTGTTGAAAAGAGATTCAGTGGAACAAAGAGCACAAAGAAGAACAAAAAGGCTCTTCTCAAACAGGAGTATGAAAACTTCAAAGCTATAAATGATGAAAGAATGTCTTTGACATTTGACAGATACAAGAAGATGACAGGAGAGTTGAGCAGTGATGGAGTTAAGATAGACAAAGATGACTTGAATAGGAAGTTTCTCAGGTATCTGGGAGATGAATGGACTATTTACACAATGTCATACAGACAAGGTGATGTACTAGAAGAGATGGAATTGGATGACTTGTTCAATGAGATGAGGGTATTTGAATCTGAAGTTGAAACTAAGAATACTATCAACAATAACAACAATACTAACAATTTTAATACTTCACTTGTTACACCAATTGGTTCATTTCAGACATACAACATAGAAGATGTTTCTTTTGAAGCCATTCTGTTACAAAGTGCACGCTGAGGACCAACTAATGAGGGCCTAAGACAGATTCATCAAGATGATCTAGAAGAGATGGATCTTACATGGAAACTGGCTATGTTAGCAGTTAGAGCAAGAAGATTTGTGAATATAACTGGGAGAAGATTTACTCCAAGAGGAAATTATAGGGTTGGTTTTGACAAAATCAAAGTCAAGTTCTATGAATGCAGTGAACTGGGACACTTTGCAAGAGAATGAAAAAAAAAATCAAACTCCAACAATTCAAGGAACACCCAAGAGAGTACATCAACAGCTCTTGTCACACATGACGTCTTTGGATATGATTGGAATGATCTAGCTGAAGAAACCACTCAAAATAGAGCTCTTATGGCATATTTAGTCTCAATTGAGGATTCATCTTCCATTACTGATGATGTTTTTAGGTATGATTGGAGGGCTATTGCAGAAGAAGTTACTCAGAACAGAACACTTATGGCTATTGCATCCTCCACCAAGGACAATGCATCATCTTCTCTCTCAACAGAGGTAAATTCTAAACTCTGTTCTCCTGAATGTAAAGATGTGATGCTTAAATACATAAATCATAATCAAAGAATATGTGATACCATTAAAACATTAGAAGAACAAAGAAGATCAGCCTCTAGGGGAATTGAAAATTTAGAATCTCAAGTAAAATCTTACAAAGCTAATGAATTAAGCTATCAAGATAAAATAAAATTTGTAGAATGGCAAGAGATGACTTGTTAGTAATATTAAAGGAATCTAGGGAAGAAATTGTTAGTGCAAGATATGCAATGACTGGATGTTCTATTATGTTTTGATTACATTGTATTATATTAGCCTGATATAGTTAGCTTAGTGGGCTGCTCACGGACTTGCATGTCCGTGAGCCCCAATAGGTCCAAGCCCGAAACTAGCTGAACATGTTACTCTATAAATAGAGGTGTTCAGGGTAGCTTAGGGCTGTTGGTTTTGATAGAGAATTCGTGTTAGGCTTTTGGATTGTAACAGCGATTGTTAATCAGAAGCTTTAGAATTCGGTAATTGTGTTCTTACGTTTATTACTTTCGATTATACCTTGTGTGTTTATTGATTACGAGTTTCCGCCTCGTAGTTAGTATAGTTTAATCCTGTAGATCGGACCACTGGGACCTACAATTGGTATCAGAGCAAACACATCGTTTGCTCTCTATCGAGATTTGGTTCAGGGTTAAATTCAGGTTTAATCGATTCTGGAAATTAGGGTTCTTAATACATCTTCGACGGCTGTTTGTGAGATTTAGGGTTTTTGTTACATCTTCGGCGGCGGGGTTACAGATTAGGGTTTCTCTGCTTGTTCGTGGATACATCTCTGAGGATACTTCTTCGTGGATACATCTTGACAGGTACATCTTCGTGGATACATCTTCGGATACATCTTCGTGGATCCATCTTCGCAGGTACATCTTCGCAGGTACATCTTCGTGGATACATCTTCGGATACATCTTCGTGGATACATCTTCGCGGTTACATCTTCGTGGATACATCTTCGTTAGTAGAACTCCCAAGTCTGCGAACAAGATCTTCGTGTCTCTTCGCCGAACACCTTCTTCGTGATACACATACATCTTCGCCAACCACATACTTCTTCGCCGAACACATACATCTTCGCCAACCACATACTTCTTCGCCGAACACATACATCTTCGCCAACCACATACTTCTTCGCCGAACACATTCATCTTCGCCAAAACACATACATCTTCGCCAATAACATCTTCGCCAAAATTGTCGCCGAACATCTTCACTGATTTCCTTTAAAATGGATTCAAGACAATCAGTCAATACCCCTCCTAAGTTAATCAAATCGTCACAGTATTACGAATGGGCCGATAAATTCGAATCCTTCTGTCGGTATAATGACGTACAAATGTGGGTACTATGTGTCGATACAAAATACACACCTCCAATGCAGGCTTCTAGTACAAATGCTGGTGTCAATGTTCCTATTGAAATCTCTTCCTTCACAGCTGAGCATAGAAGAGTATATAATGCTGAAAATCGAGAATGGGCAAGTCTGAAAATGGCTCTGCCTATTGAAACGATATACTTATGTCAAGTTCACAAAACTGCTTATGAACTTTGGAAAGCAATCGAGACTCAATACGTTGGAAGTGCTGCTCAACAACGAAGCAGAGGAAGTGTACTTAAACGACAATTCAACACGTTCAGAGCAGGTTTAAATGAAAGTTTTGAAGATACTGTCAATAGATATCACAACTTGCTTTCTGATCTTGCAAGAGCTCGTATAACTATTGGAGAAGAAAAGGTAGAACGATTTTTGGATGCATTACCCAAACGATGGGAAGTGTACGTGAACTTAATGAAAGATGAATATTATCAGACAAAAGAAATAACTTTACCGCAGGTAATTGAGAAATTTAGAGGATATGAACAAACACGTTTAACTATCGATGCAGTTGCAGATGACACACCCTATGGACAACCTTCACCATCTGATGCTTCTATGAATGCAACTGCGTTCATCTCTGAAAATGGTCAAGCAACTTCGGGTACGCATTCCTCTAACGATACCACTACACCTGCAGGAGTACCAAAAGCTGCCAACTCTCATCAAAGAATGCCAATGAGTGTTAAATCTGCAGAAGAAAGTTTAGAAATCCTATCGTGTTTCTTGTCTGCTTACGGTAATCAAGTTCAAGGTAAAATCACTGATCCAGGATTGTGGGACGAAGACTTTAGTCAGGTCGATCAGGATGACCTAGAGGAAATGGACTTACAATGGCAAACTGCCATGATAAAAAATAGGATCAAGCGATTTATGACAAGAACAGGACGCAGTCGTCGAACCGGAAAAGCAGGTTTTGATAAATCCAAGGTGCGCTGTTACAACTGTCAAGGTCACGGCCACTTCGCTCGAGAATGTCAACAGCCTAAGGTTGAATATAATCAAAGCCAAGACAAAACCAAGACTTCCTCTTCGCACCCACAACGCAGCTTAGCATCACAGGCTATGATAGTTCAACACGATGATCGAACATATGATTGGCAAATTTGTACTGACGAAAGAAATCAAGCTCTCATGGCCTCTATTGAAGAAATTTGCAGTGAAGTCAATAACGCAGACGCAGCATCCGGTACTGACAGTGATTCAAACTCCAGCGAGGAATATACTGAAGAGGTTGAAGAAAGTCAAAACACCTCTCAAGTTTGCAGCTGCACCATCGATCTATCCAACGAGAACCTCATCGCTAAAATGGCTGACCTCGACTCGAACAAGGCAAAGGTACTTCTTGACTCTCAATCTATGAAAGATTTCTGTAAATCCTATACGGTCTTAACTCTCCAAAACGATAATCTAACTAAGTTAGTATCAAATTTGGAATCTCAGCAAACAACCATTGCAAATTTAACTTATCAAAGAGATGAATTTTCAAAGCAATATCATAAAACTGAAACAGATCGAACGGCTCTTTTATCAAATGTCGGTATTTTGACACAAAAAGTTGACTTATTATATGAATGTATCGAAACTGAAAAGAAAAAATTTGCTGAGAAGGTCCAAGAGTTAAATCTTTGTGAAATACAACTAACTGAGCAGGAAAGAAAGTTCGAGCAATTCCGTACTTCGTCAAGCACTTTGAATTCCATCTTGAGTCGTCAGCGTACAAGTGGAAAGTCTGAAGGTCTAGGGTATAATGAAACACCACCTCCGTATAACAACAACTTTAGTTTTTTCAAGAACGGGCCTCCACAACCTGAAAATTGTGAATCTTCAAGCTCCACGGATCAGAAAAATAAAGCAACTCAAGAGCAACAAGCCACAAACGCTCCACCTCAAACCTCAACATGTGAACCTTTGAAGAAAACATTCATATCAAGTAACGACATCAAATCTAAGTAAAGTTCATCCTCTGATGCTGATCAAGATCAATCAAATAAGATGGAGACTTTAAATTGCTTCAAATGTCGTGAACGTGGACACGTGGCTTCCGTTTGCACGAACAAGCGAAAAGAAACTCAAACTAAACCCACTCCCACGCAGTCAGCTAAATCCACTCCCACGCAGTCAGCTAAATTCACTCCCACGAAACCAGTTCAAATTCTACGAAACCCACATCACGAGAGTCCAGCTTCAAACTCACGATATTATGGACACAGTAAACCAAGTACGGGACAATTTTCTCAACGTCCACACCAGCGACCACAACAACCTTTTATTCTATCTTATCGCCAACACCATTATGATCACCGCTCCCACAGTCCTCCACAACATCACCATCATAATCATTACCCAAGTCCTCCCCAATACCATCATAATCATCACGGAAATTACAATCATAGCTCTCCACGTCCTCATTATGAACCACGTCATTACACAAATTCTCGTTACAGTTCCCCACCAATGAGTCATAGAGTTCCTTACAACTCTAACAGTCATTAATCTACACGCCACACATCTCCAATCTCTCACCAAAATAAGGGAATTTACAAACGAGTCACATATGTGACTGGGAACGGTCAATCCAGGTCTGTTATGGCCTGGGTTCCCCATGACAACTAATAACTTTATCTTGTGTGCAGGAACCGGGTCACCGACTCGTCAACCACTGGTAGGTTGACAGTGGCTGTTCCAGGCACATGACAGGAGAACGAAGTCTGCTTAACAACTTCGAATCTGGAAAGAAAGGTCGAGTAAACTTTGCTGGGGAAAAGGGTGGAGAAATAACTGGAATTGGATCAGTTACAAACGGAAAAATCACACTGAAGGATGTATTTTACGTCAGGCAGCTAGAACACAACTTGCTCAGTGTCTCTCAAATCTGCGACAATGATAATCCTGTGTATTTTACCAAGAAGGAGGTTTTGATTCTTAAATCCAGAATTGATATTCCTGAGGATCTGATACTAATGCGTGCACCAAGATCGAAGAACACGTATATCATGGATATGAACAACACTGAACTTACCACCGATACAACATGTCTTTTATCCAAGTCAACTAGTGAAGAAGCCATGATTTGGCACAGAAAAATGGCCGATCTACACTTTCGGAAAATGCATGAGATCACAAAGAAAGAGCTAGTCCTTGGAGTTCCACTCAAACGCTTCGAGTATGAAGATAAATGCATTCCATGTAAACTCGGAAAGCAACACAAGCAACATAACAAGTCCAAGGCCATCAACACAATCGAGACAACATTCGAGCTAATGCACACTGATCTTTTCGGTCCTATTGCCCAAAGGAGCTTCGGAGGAAAATACTACTGTCTCGTGATCACCGATGATTACTCTCGCTACTCTTGGGTCTACTTCTTAGGCACTAAGAGTGAAACAGCCGGCACGCTAATCAACTTCTTCGATATGATCAAGAACGTATACAAAGCAAATGTCAAGCGTCTGCGCAGCGATAATGGGACAGAGTTCAGAAATTCCACGATGACCTTCTACTGTCTTGCAAATGGAATTGTTCAACAACACAGCGCTCCATACGAACCACAGCAAAATGGTTTCGCTGAGAGGAAAAACAGAACATTGATAGAGGCCGCACGTACCATGTTAGCTGACTCACTCCTCCCTGTTACATTCTGGGGGGAGGCAGTGAATACAGCGTGTTACGTCCTCAATCGAGTGTTGACGGTGAAACGGTTTAATAAAACGAGTTATGAATTGCTAAATAGTCGTAAGCCTAATCTTGCTGGATTGGAACCCTTTGGGGCTCCTTGCACCGTTTTGAAAATAAATTATACCACCAAGTTCGCACCCACAGCTGTCCAGGGATACTTTCTTGGATATGTTGAGGGCTGCGCAAACAAAAGAGTTTATCTTAAACCTTCACGTACAGTGGAAATTGTTTTTAACTTGGAAATAACTAGTTACACGTTTGAAAAACAAACCGGTCCAGCTATAGCTTTTGACTATGATGCTCTATTTAAATCATTTAACCTTTCTCCAAGTGTGTCTCATACAGGTACAGAGAACCCGAGCTTCTCCTCTGCTGATGAAGATACAGTTTTTCCTCGTCCTCATATTATTCAAGATATCGTCACTGAACCTGCTGATACCGATGATCAAGCAGATGACCAAAACGAAGTGGCAGAACCACTCGACGACGATAATCCAGCCGATGATCAAGAAAATATGGCAGAACCACATAATGCAACTGCTCAAGACGATGCGGCATTCCCGCCCGTCACGTCTCGTATTCAAAAGGATCACCCAGCCGACAACATTATTGGCGATCCCGATGCACCCGTTCAAACTCGAACGCAGATAGAGGATTTACAAGGCATGTATGCCTTGGTCACCACCTCCGAAGATTTCAACAATTGCCGATTTCTTTGCTTCGTTTCTCAAGATGTTCCTGCTAACATTCATATGGCTCTTAAGGACGCAAACTGGGTCCATGCCTGTCAAGAGGAATTAGCTCAATTCGAGAAACTAGGGGTCTGGATACTTGTGATTCTGCCCGCTGACGCCTACGCTATAGGCACTAAATGGGTTTTCCGATGCAAAAGAGACGACCGTGGAATCATCACTCGAAACAAAGCTCGCTTAGTAGTACAAGGGTTTTATCAGGAGGAAGGATTGGATTTTCAGGATGTCTTCGCCCCAGTCGCTCGCCTCGAGGCTGTTCGTCTCTTTTTAGCTTATGCCTCTCACATGGGATTTACAGTCTACCAACTCGATGTTAAAAGTGCTTTCCTTTATGGTAAAATCGACGACACCGTCTATGTTCAGCAACCCCTGGCTTCGAAGACCCATAGCACCCGGACAAGGTTTACAAGCTCAACAAAGCTTTATACGGTCTTCATCAAGCTCCTCGGCTGAGGTATGGAACATTGTCAACTTTTCTCTTAGAATCCGGTTTCAAGAGAGGTCGTATCGATAGCACTCTGTTTATCAAAGATTCATCCAAGGCTAAACTACTGGTTCAAGTCTACGTGGATGATATTATTTTCGGTTCCACTGATACTCAAATGTGTAAGGACTTTGAAAAGCTCATGAAAGACAAATTCGAGATGAGCGCGATGGGTGAACTCAAATTATTTCTAGGACTACAGGTCGAGCAACTACCAGACGGAATGTTTGTTCATCAATCGAATTATGTCACTGAAATGCTGAAGAAATTCAACATGACCGATGCCAAGCCAATTGCTACTCCCATTTCTCAGCAGCACAATCTTGAATCAAACGCACAAAACGATCCTGATATGGATCCCACTGTTTATCGCGGCATTATAGGCTCCTTAATGTATCTTACTGCATCTCGTCCTCACATAATGTTTGCTGTATGTTTATGTGCCAGGTTTCAAGCATGTCCTAAGATGTCACATCACTCTGCTGTAAAGAGGATTCTTCGCTACCTTAAAGGCCGACCGCGGCTGGGTCTCTGGTATCCCAAAGGAAGCGACCTCTTTCTCGAATCGGATTTGGGTGGATGCAATATCGATCGAAAGTCAACCTCCGGTGGTTGTCAATTTTTGGGAGGACGCCTCGTGTCTTGGCAATGCAAGAAACAGACAACCGTCTCCGTCTCATCATGTGAAGCTGAATATATCGCTGCGGGTAGCTGTGTCTCACAGGTTCTCTGGATACAACAACAGATGCTGGATTACGGTTTATTCTATACCTCTACTCCTATTAATATAGATAATGAGGCTGCCGTTTCTGTTATTAAAAATCCTGTTAAACATAGCAAAACCCGTCATATTGATTTTAAGCACCACTTTATTCGAGACTATTATGAAAAGAAGCTCATCGATATCATTCGTGTCTCTTCCGAAAACAACTTGGCCGACCTCTTCACTAAATCTTTTGATAAATCCCGCTTCGAGTCACTTGTTCACCGTATTGGACTTCGCAATTTAGATAAACCAACGTTTTCTTTAAAAAAAAAAAAAAAAAAAAAAAAAAATTAGTGTAACTTAGTTCGAAATCTAATATTCGAGATGAAGATAAATCTTGCTTATGACTCTTAGTCTTAGATCGGGTTTTTGCTACTTATATGCATGTATAATTTTCATAGTTTTTTAGTTTAAATTCCAGTGTCTTGTGGCCCTTCGTCTCATTATTGAATTCAGTTGTGTGGTTTGCTGTCTTAGAGCTCTATAGTTTCTAACTATTAAACGACTTAAATTTGCTGATTGCAACAAAGGTTGAGAATGGAGTTCTGCTACGAAGTCATGTGATACACTAACAGATGGGAGACACTTTTAT
Source organism: Senecio squalidus (assembly GCA_910822075.1). Taxonomy (NCBI): domain Eukaryota; kingdom Viridiplantae; phylum Streptophyta; class Magnoliopsida; order Asterales; family Asteraceae; genus Senecio; species Senecio squalidus. The sequence continues at coordinate 20,207,067 of CAJVGC010000432.1, read as the reverse complement.
CAAATTTAAAAGTATTTTATTGGTGTGTTAATAAGTGTTTGAATTCACATAAGCGGCCTTTGGAACTCGAGTCAGTACACACACGGGGTGCCTTGATCACCTAGCCACCTAAGGTCCTAACGGGTCTGGGATCGGTTGGTAGAAAGCTCATTAAAGGGTTCCATAGAAAGTCGCAGGATTCAAATAACTTAAAAAGGCTTCATAGAAGCTCAGTCAAGACTTGCACAATCAAACCAATGCGTTAAACTGTTTTAAACAAATTTGATACAGGTTATCTTAATATTAGCTTCATATGTTGCACTGTCAAGGTTGGTAACCAATCCATACCACTTTGTACCATGGAAGGATTCACAAATACCTTGAGTGTCTCATACTTTTGTCGAATAGTTCTTAACTTACGAGTGTTGTACGCCTAAATCTATGATAGTTTACTTGTAATTAAAACACAACTTTTTGGTGTGAGGCTGAACGGTTAAATTGGACAACTACACAAACATGGATTTAAATTAAATTATCTTTGGAACCCCGATAAGCAATCTGATCGAATTTTGTTTTCTAAATGTATACTACATAGCTTGCTTAATTAACGTTTTATCTCTCGTTTATTAATTATTTCTCTTATTTCTGTTTCTTTTTAATCTTTCAAAACGTTGGTTATATTCTCAAAAGTCCACTGGGCCAAGACTGCCAGGCCCAACTCTGCCAGGCCCATATGTGGCCTTTAAATACCCCTCCGGTGAATTACATTTTTCACTTTTCACTTTTCAAATTTTTTTACATTCTCGGAGACTTAGGGTTTTTCTCTCTCACGCACGAAGTTCTTCAAGTAAGTTCTTCTTATCTTCGTTGATATTCATATGATGTGTTCGTGATTCTAGGTGTTTATGTATGTTGATATGGGTTTTAATTCAAAAATCTGGGTATTTTTCTTCAAAATCTGGGTTTACATTTATAATCTGGGTTTAAACTTGTTCGTGATTGATATGTGTTCTTGATGTGTTCGTGTAAAATTGCTATGTTTTGCTTCGTTGATCATCTTCGTTGATGTTATTGCTTGATGATCATCTTCGCCATCTAGGTATCCAGAAAATAGTTATGCCTTAGAATATTTTCCCAAAATTTGAACGAAGACACATCTTCGTCCTCATTAGGTGTGTCAGACGAAGAGACATCTTCGTCCCCTTTAGGGTTGTCAGACGAAGAGAGCAGATTGCCTCTACTTCTCAAGCACTGGTTATCTACCGCTCTGCAGATCAGGGGGAGCAATCTCAGCAACACAAACAAACTGGAGAAAATCAGGAACAGGAGATTGAGGAAAGTACGGATGATACACGGCTATTTGAGGAAGACGGTGATTATGGTTTTCAATCACCAGCAACTACTGCAAACACTGAGGAAGCTAATATTGAAGAAGAAGGGGAAAGCGTTCCGAAACCAAGCCTTGAAGAACGACGAGGATGGTTTCGAAAGCTCGATCCTAAGAAGAGAAACCGATCATCAGCAAATTCTTCATCAGAGAACGTCAGCCACATCGGGGTATAATAAGCTGGATGTTTGACTCTGAATTGCAGGTGTTTGTGATTAAAAGATTTGACGGAGTTCAGTATCTAAGCAGAGAACGGGAAAACTTTAATTCATTCCCGAGGTCGGAACTCATTTGTTTGTCAAAGCTTAAACTGATAAACAAAGGAAAAGATGAGTATGCAAACTGGGTAGAAAGAGTGATCAAGGAAGAAGCTAGAAGCGGGATATTCAAAGAATTTACTCCAGCTATCGGGAAGATCATGATCTCAAAGAAGAAGATAGATCCAGAAACAGGCAAACTTGCGAGAAGAATGCGATATCCTCCTATCGCTTGCTTGACGAAGATTCCGATGAAGGACTTCGGGCGTGATATACTAGGTGATTTGCATGTTTGGGCTGTAGATTCTGAAACTGGTGAAGCTGTGATGTATAAGAAAGACGATGAAGTCAGAGATGGTATGACCGAGATTCTGAGAGTCATTGATGCTACTCAACTGGCGAATCTGACGGAAAACGACCTGAAGATGTTAAACAAAGATCACATCGTTACTCTGGCTGGATGGGAAGATATTGGTAGAGATTACCAAAGGATCGTTCAAGGCTGTTTGAACTTGCAGGTTAATGCAGATAGCGATATGTTGATCAGAGAATAGAAGCATCAGTCAAGGGGGAGTTTGTTAGTGCAAGATATGCAATGACTGGATGTTCTATTATGTTTTGATTACATTGTATTATATTAGCCTGATATAGTTAGCTTAGTGGGCTGCTCACGGACTTGCATGTCCGTGAGGCCCAATAGGTCCAAGCCCGAAACTAGCTGAACATGTTACTCTATAAATAGAGGTGTTCAGGGTAGTTTAGGGCTGTTGGTTTTTGATAGAGAATTCGTGTTAGGCTTTTGGATTGTAACAGCGATTGTTAATCAGAAGCTTTAGAATTCGGTAATTGTGTTCTTACGTTTATTACTTTCGATTATACCTTGTGTGTTTATTGATTACGAGTTTCCGCCTCGTAGTTAGTATAGTTTAATCCTGTAGATCGGACCACTGGGACCTACAGAAATTGAAAGAATTAATGAGGAAAAAGATAAAGTTGAACCGAATGTAGGGAAGTTAGAGTATGTCTCACAGTCTGTAAATAACCTTATTTGTGACAACCGTAAAAAATTCAGGTAATTTCCGTATTTTATGTCTTCGTATGTCTGCGTTGTTCTTAATCGTACTTTATCGTGATCGTGTTTGTGTCGGAATCGAAGTCGGAATCAATAAAAGGAACCTAATACCAAGAAACTATATTATGAACTTGTCTAAGTTCATAACAAGAACGAACGTAAAACTCTAGACAAATGCTTAACGAAAACGAAAACTTAAAACGACCTTTATCTGGAAAAGCCATCCAGCCAATGGCTGAAATTCGCTGGCCAGGTTTTGGTGAGTCATAAATGCATGTCCACCGATTGGGCCAAAGCCAAACTCGGGGATTGGACCAAAAACTGGCACCTTAGAGTCCCAATGCCAGTGAAACCTTCCCCTTGGCTTTTTTCTTTCTTTCTCTTTCACTTTTCCAAAACACACACACATTTCAAATTACTCTCTTTCTCTCTAAGTTTTCTCTCTAAGCTTTTCTCTCAAATCCATCAAGAAACCAGTGACTTTTTACCACAAAACAACTTGTCTTTAAATAACTCTTTTTGGGGGAAACATGAGATCGAAATGCTTTATGAACTTTCGGAACATTTTATGAACTGTTGAACGTTTCTTTTTGAACTTATATGCGTAAACTATTTTAATTGCCATGTTCGGCACTATTTGACTTTATGGCTTGCCCCCGATCGACATTTGTTCGAAACTCATGATTAATTGTATTACACGCAATCGCCACTGACTAGGCCCCTCCGTTAAAACCTTGATGAAAATATAACATGCTCTTAAGTGCCTATTATCAGTTTTAAATTAAATCAAAGTGCCCCATTTTAGATCATTACACACTATTAGCTTGCTTAGCCGTATAGTAATTATGGGTATCGATACTTAGGAGAGGATCGCTAGTTACTTTAGATGGCATTCTAAGTACATATTACTGAGTTCAGACATACACTTCGTAGATAGTGCGAGGTGGGGGCTGTTCACGATCAGGATTAATCGGTTTAGTGTGAACAAGTACAGTTATATTATGGAAAGAGGTTGATACAATGTTTTAAACATTAGTTACTTTTATTTACGCATTACCTTTTTGCGGTTGATCCGCAACCAGTCTTTTCCAAGTATTGTTCTACTTGCCTATGATCATTTTTAAAGTATATATATTTTAAGCTCCCATTCTGCTTTATTTCTTTTGAGAAGTCTTTTATTCATATATAATTTTTGGAACCTTTTTGTCGAGAACTAGAAAAACTGTAACTCACTCACTACTTTATGTAGTTTGACACTTTATCTCATGTTTCAGGAAATCAAGTGTAAGCGATGAAGTGCATAGCGTGGACGGGTCAGGCAGGTTACGAGAGATATGAATCGGGAGAAGACCATGTTCTTGTTTAATTTGGGAATTTTAACAAATGTTTAATTACGTATTGTTTGTTATGGATTGAAGTACACATGGTTATTTTTGTTTTGAACTTGAAAACTTTTTATTTCTATTTATATGACCTAAAACCGTTGCATTTTATTATGACTCGTGTAATGATATTCTTGCTCTTCGCACCTCGTGTTTCCGCTTTAGCGGGGTGTGACAGATTTGGTATCAGAGCACAGCTTATTGTGAAAACGGTTTTAAAAACTCTCAAAATTTTCGAAACAAAACTATAACCAAGGCTTTTTCGGAAAAATCATTTTACGAGTTCAAACTTTAGTGAATTAATTCCGCAATCGCATGATTGTTTTAAACTATGCCTAGTTCAAAATAAATTATGCAAGAACGGAAATTAATTGCTATTGTTAATGGTTTTTGAGTTCAAAAATTCCCGGTCTCATCGATTCCCGATTCTCACATGACTGACCGGTACATGCATTTCATTTACACTTTCCTTTAGTTTTCCCCTGTACTCACGTGACTCGTTATTCGCCGATTCGACATGTCTCGATCATCGCAGTCCCGCTCACCGTCTCGGTCGCAGTCTCACGAGTGGTCTCCTCGTGAGAAGCCTCGGAAGACCGCGCAGCTTCAGAGAGCCAGCGTCACCAAACTACTGATCCCACTGAGGAGACATCATTGGCCTTCTCAAGCAGTTACGGTACCTCCAGTCCAAGGACCGTACTACCAGCTGCACCCCCGTTGCCCGTTGAAGCACCGCCCCAGAAGCAGCGCGGACCCCGCGTGAGGATGACTGCACGTAAGCAGGTTGTCCTTCCCGGTCGTCTGTCGGACAGGATGGTCGGACAGACTCCCGACCCATCCAGACCCGCTCCTCTCCCGATGCCTTTCGGAGACCCGTACGCAGGAGCTACGCGTACGCCGATGATAGATCATTATGCTTGGGAGCGGCAGTTTCAGAGAGAGCAAATGCAGCGCCCCGACGATGCAGGACCTTCAAAACCGACGATGATGCCGCCTACTCTGCGGTCTCCCCCAGCAGCGTTCCTGCAACTTCATCGAGAACTTCGGGGACTCTCGAAAGACGCCCAAAAACAGGTTCTTCTCCTTTGTGAAGTCTCCGACGCGGCTCATCGCCTGTCGGAGCAGTCGATACGAGTTATCTCGTCGGCTCAAGCTACGACAAGGACGGTGCAACGTCTCGTGAGCGCGTACATGATCATGGGGACCCTGATTGCGGTCATCGTGGCGAAGATGTTCCTAGAGAGGCGTCGTTAGTCTTTTATTTATGTATTGTATCGTAAGCTCAAGTCGTATTTTTCCCTTGTACACGACTTAAAGCTATTATCATATTGTATTGTATTGTACTTGCATTTGAACCTTTCCTCATCTTATTGAACTATGTAACCGAGTATTTATTTTTGAATGAAAGTCTACTTTATTATCCGTACTAGTCTTTATTGTTGAATCATACTATTATTACTTTGATCGTTGTCGTGCGTGTGCCATTGTTCTTCCATATTATACTTGCGTTATCATTATTATTGCTCATTAAATTAAATTCTTATCGCATCCTATTCGTGCGTTCTAAACTGGATCTTCCTTTCTGTTGTAGAATCATGGCTCCTAAGCGTTCCAATGCTAGCTTGATCGCTGAGCTAGTCGTTGCTCAGCTAAACGCAACTATGCCCAACATGATTGCCCATATCATTGCTGGGATAAATGCTAATGTCAATAACAACCAGCAGCAGCAACAACAGCAAAAAGAACAGCAGCAACAGCAACAACAACAACAGGGAAGCCACCAGAACCAAAACCCTCCCATCTGCAACTACAAAGGATTCATGGCGTGTAAGTCTAAGGAGTTTCACGGCACCACTGGTGCTGAAGGACTTGTATCCTGGTTCGAGAGCATCGAATCGGTCCTGCGCATCAGCCGATGTGCTGAAACTGACAAGGTGGAGTACGCCTCCTGCGTACTACACGGAAAATCCCTAACCTGGTGGAACAGTGTAGTTCAGACCCGAAGGCGTGAAACTGCTTATGCCCTTACCCGGGATCAATTCTAGAACCTCCTGATTGAGGAATACTTCCCTTAGGGAGAAATCAAGAAGCTCGAGGCAGAGCTTTGGGATCATACGATGGTCGGTAACGACATCGAAGGGTACACTACCCGATTCCACGAGCTGGCCCGACTAGTTCCAAGACTGGTGACTCCCGACGAGAACAGGATTGACCGATACATCTCCGGTCTTGTTCCTGAAATCCGAGGTATGGTTATCTCCGCTGAACCTCAGACACTCCAGAGCGCAATCATCCTGGCACACCGACTGACAAGCAACCTTCTCTCCACCCCAGCATCCTCCAAGAAAGAGGCGGGTGAGAAAAGGAATTATGAGCAAACCCCGAGAAGAAGTGACCGGAACAAGAAAGCCAAGACCACCCGCAATTACTCGGTGACTGCTGCACCAACACCTGCACCACCAACTAGTCCCCAAACTTACACTAGGCCGCACCCTAAGTGTAACAAGTGCAATTACCACCACAACAGGAACTGCCCGACATGTCACAAGTGCCAGAAGGTGGGGCACTTTGCCAAATACTACGCAGAGGGCGCAGGCAACCACGGTCAAAAGCCAGTATGCTTCGAATGTGGTAGTGACAAACATCTCCGGAATACCTGCCCCAAGTTGCAACGTGCTCAACAGAATCAGGGCGGGCAAGGTCGAGGACGTGCTTTTGCACTCACAGCCGAGGAGGCTCGTCAGGACCCAAATACATTCACAGGTACGTTCTCAATAAACAATCATTTTGCCTCCATATTGTTCGATTCAGGAGCTGAAAGAAGCTTTGTGTCCTTAGAGTTTAGACCCCTTATTAATTTAGGCTCTAAAGTCCTTAAGGATAGCTTCATAGTAAAGTATTGTGACAACCGTCAAAATTTCAGGTGAAATTCGTGTTCTATATCTCTAAAAATTGGACCTGTGCGCCGCACATACCAACCTTTGCGACGCACAGGACGTGCAGATTCAAAAAAATTGGTTTTTAAAGCTTGTCTTGATTTGTTCAAATTTTCAACCAACCAAAAATCGGGACTACACCTCACATTACTGCCATGAACCAGTCCCAAAGCCTTATCATTACACTTTCTTTATTTTCTTTTCATTTTACATTTTATAAAACATAAAACACATACATACAATTATTTTCTCCATCTTCTCTCTAGCATCTCTCTAAAACCCTTACAAAAACCAGTAAGTTACATCCCTTTTTATCCATAAAACCTCCATTAAAAATCGTCCAAACACCAAAAGGAAGCAAAAAGAAGCAAAGGATTTCGGTTAAAAAGATTTTCTACCGTTTTTGGAGCTCAAAACCCTCCTAAAACATCATCCAAGCAATTTCATCCGGTAGAAACCTTTCTCTTAACCTTGTTTACTGCTTTTACAAATTGCATGGACGATCTAAGTCATAAAAACAAGTTTTTATAAGGTTTTATAACACTTTTTATACAAAAACGGATTTCTGTTAAAATAACAATTAGATCTATGTTTTTGTGGATAAAGGTTGTTTAGAAAGTATAAATATACTACATTATGAAGTATCTACTGAATGCATGTCGAAATCTAGGGCTTAATTAATCGTTTTTGCAAGAAAAATAAAAAAAACGGGAAAGACAGCAGCCTGTGCGCCGTCCCTGTAGCCCAGGACGACGCACACAAGCTGTTGTCCTCCCTAAAATCGTTTTTTTGACGTTTAAAACTTATGTGTACGTACTGATTTTTCGTTACTGATAATTTGGGACTGAGAATGATGAAATGTTTATATTGTGACATTGTTATTGGACTTATTACATTTTTATGAACATGTTTAAACTGTATTATGTTATATATGTGTTTTGTTAGCGGGAAAATGGTGAATATTTTGGATATAAAATTTGGGCGTGGAAGCGCTGCCCAAATTTTGTTAGAAAATATAAACCACTTCAGCGACCAAAATATATCTATCATAATAATAAAAACGTTAACTTTGGACACTTTTCGGACTAAACATGACGATAACCGTTTCGGACTATTTTGGGACAATATTAACCTTGACACTTAAAGTTTAACTAAAATTACATCTATTATATATAATATAAAATAACCTAATGAGATCATAACACTTAAACAATCTTGGTATTCTTTAGGCTTTCTGTGATTCCCGGCACGCGTTCCGACCGTTTTCCGGTCTTACGTCATCTTCGCAACCCGTGAGTTACATCCCCTTACTTTATGTCTTTTTAAGTACTCTTTTGGGGGTAACATGAGATTAAATGATTTTGAACATTTTATGTACGATGACTTTTATGAACTATGATCGTTTATGAACTATTTGACGTTATTTGAGTTGTATGCGTAAAACTATTTTAAGTGCCCCGTTCGGCGTTCTTTTACATTTTGACATTATGCCTTGCCCCCTTTCGGCATTTGACTTAAACTATGATTGTTTGATTGTATATGTTCCAACCCTTGATGAGAATATAAACTCCATAAGTGCCGACTATCAGTCTTTAGACAAATTACATAAGTTGCCCCGTTTTCAGTTCAGTTCCACACTATTAGCTTTAAGCCGTTGGTAATTATGGATATCGATACTTAGGAGAGGTCACTCCTTACTTTAGATGGCAATCTAAGTACATATTACTAAGTACAGACAAACTTCGTCGATAGTGCGAGGTTGGGGCGGATCAGACCAGTTAATCGGTTTAGTGTGAACTCTTACGTTATATTATACCAAGTGGTTGATACAATTCTTAAATCATATGTTACTTTTACTTACGCATATACATACTTATCGTATTACACATGTGGATTATTCCACCGCTGAGGTAATGACAACGTATATTTATCGTCTTGCTCCGCAACTTGATTTTTTCCAAATATTGATCTATTTGTCTATGATCTACTTTAAAAGTATATATATTTTAAGGGCTTTTATCCGCTATCTTTCTTTTAAGAAAACTTTATACTTATGTATACTTGTCGGAACTTTTTGACGAAACTTTTGTCAAGAACTTATAAACTGTAACTCACTCACTACGTTATGTAGTTTGACACTTTATCTCATGTTTCAGGAAACTAAGCATAAGTCATGAAGTGCATTGCTCGGGCGGGTCAAGAAGGTTATGTGAAGTGTAATTCGGGAGAAGACCTATTTTGTTTTGGGAATTTTATTAAACATTTTATTATGTAATCGTTGTCTTAAACATTGTTATCTTGGTTATGTCTTGAACATTTGAACTTTTTGAACTTTAATTTTAATGACTTGGACCGTTGACTTTTGTTATAACTCGTGTAATGATTCTCTTGCTCTTCGCACCTCGTGTTTCCGCTTTAGCGGGGTGTGACAAATACGCTAACGGTCAAGAGTTCGAAGCTAAGGATGTGATCGTAGGATGTCCCATGCGCCTATCCGAAAAACAATTCCCCGTCGATCTAATTCCGATTGAACTGAAAAGCTTCGACGTCATCGTAGGAATGGACTGGTTATCTCACGTCCGAGCCGATATCATCTGTTTCGACAAACTCATTCGAATACCTCTTTCAAACGGTGAAACCCTAGTTGTGCAGGGAGATAAACCTGGACAACAACTTCGTATCGTCTCTATTGTCAAAATGCGCAAATACCTCAAAAAGGACTGCGATGCATTCTTAGCGCATGTCGTTGAACGTAAACCCAAAGAGAACCGAGTACAAGACATCCCCGGAGTCAAGGATCATCCAGAGGTCTTTCCCGAAGATTTACCCGGGCTACCGCCACATCGCCAAGTGGAATTCTGAATAGACCTCGTTCCTGGAGCAACCGGTTACCAAGACCCCGTATCGTCTGGCACCACCCGAAATGCAAGAACTGTCAAAACAGCTGCAGGAACTTTTAGATCATGGTCTGATTCGTCCAAGCTCGTCCAAGCCCCAATCCTCTTCGTGAAAAAGAAAGACGGATCCTTTCCAATGTGCATCGACTACCGCGAATTGAACAAACTGACCATCAACAACCAATACCCACTCCCGAGAATCGATGATCTGTTCGACCAGTTGCAGGGTGCAGCTTATTTCTCTAAAATCGATCTCTGTTCGGGATATCATCAGGTTCGATTCAGTGAGCCCGACATTCCAAATACCGCTTTTCGAACTCGATATGGGCACTACGAATTTCTCGTCATGCCTTTCGGTCTGACCAACGCACCAGCGGTGTTCATGGATTTGATGAACAAAGTGTGTAGACCATATCTGGACAAATTTGTGATCGTATTCATAAACGACATCCTCATCTACTCAAGGAACAAGGAGGATCACGCGAAACATTTGAACCTCATCGTAGAACTCCTTAGATATCAGAAACTGTACGCCAAATTCTCGAAGTGCGAATTTTGGCTCCGGGAAGTACGTTTCTTTGGTCATGTGATAGACCAAGAGGGCATTCACGTAGACCCTGCAAAGATCGAAGCGATCGAGAAATGGCAGGCCCCAACGACTCCTACGGAAATCCGACAATTTCTAGGGTTGGCTGGCTATTATCGAAGGTTCATCGAGAATTTCTCCAAGATCGCTAAGCCACTAACCGAACTCACTCAGAAGGACAAAGATTTTAGTTGGGGTAAGGAACAGGACGAATCCTTCCAGAAGCTAAAACACCAATTGTGCCATGCACCGATTCTGTCCCTACCGGAGGGCACATATAATTTTGTAGTGTTTTGCGATGCATCTCACCAAGGTATTGGGTGTGTCCTTATGCAAAAGGACAAGGTCATCGCATACGCTTCGAGGCAATTGAAGGTACACGAGCATAATTACACGAGACACGACTTAAAGCTGGGAGCCGTTGTGTTCGCCATGAAGATCTGGAGACATTACTTGTACGGCACTAAGTGCACAGTTTTCAAGGATCACAAAAGCCTCCAACACATTCCCGGTCAGAAAATGCTCAACATGAGGCAACGGAGATGGATTGAACTTCTAAGCGACTACGATTGCGAGATCAAATACCACCCGGGTAAAGCAAACGTAGTGGCGGATGCCCTGAGTCGGAAGGAACGGGTAAAACTATCTCGAGTTAGAGCATTGGGAATACTCGTTCGGACAAGCCTTCAAACGCAAATCGCCAGAGCTCAGCGATGTGACAACCGTCAAAATTTCAGGTGCATTTTACACTCTATGTCTCTTTAAATGTTTGTCATTGTCTTTAACCGGAAACGCGTCAGTGTCGGAATCACTCCCGGAATCAAATTATATAAGTCCTAATACCAAGAAAACACCTAAGGAACTTTCCTAAGTTCATAACATATCATAATTAAGAACTTTCAGTTTACGAAAAGGTCAAACGAAACAAAATGCAAAAACGAAAAATCAGAAAAATATTGGCAAAAATGAGCCAGGACGACGCACACCCCCCTTGTGCGACGTCCTGGATGTCCAGTCCGAAATTTTTTGAATTTTCAAGGCTTGTCTCGATTTGTACAAACTTAATACCAATCACAAACGATTTTTATCCATCATTACTGCCATTTCAAGTCCCCAAACCCCCCCCATTATTACTTCTCTTTATTTCCTTTTCATTTTTCATTTACATTAAACAAAAACACATACACACACTAATTTTCTCTCAAGAACACTCCCATTTCCAGCCAAAAACAGCCACATAAATCCATTTTTCAACCATCAAAAATCGTCTAAACATCAAGAGGGAGCAAGGAGGAACAAATCCTTTCGGTTTCACAGCTTTTTCACCACTTTTGGAGCTCAAAAATCCGTCTAAAACATCATCCAACCACTTTCATCCGGTAGAAATCATTTTCCTATCTTTATTTACTGTTTTTACATGTTGCATGTAAGATCTAAACCATAAAAACAAGTTTTTATAAAGATTTATAACACTTTTTGGACAAAAATGATTTTTAACCGAATAATACTTTAGATCTACGTTTTGTGGTTAAAAGTTGTTTAGAAACTGTAAAAATGACATAATATGAAGTATTTACTTAATGCATGTCAAAATCTATGGCTTAACTAAACGTTTTTGCAAAAAAAAACGAAATTTGTGAGAAACAGTGCACTGTGCGCCGTCCCAGTAGCCCAGGACGACGCAGCAGGACACAAAAGTGTTATGTGCGCCGTCCCAGTGGTCATGAACGACGCACAGCAGCTGCTGTTGTCCCGAAATGTTGTCGTTTGAACGTTTAAACTTATGTACACTTGCTGTTTTTATCGAGACTTATATTTTGGGACTGAGAACAATGAAATACATATATTCATGACCTTTTGTTGGACTATTTAGACTTAAATGAACTCATTTCATATGATTATGTGATATATGTATTTTGTGAGCGGGAAAGTGACTTTGGATTTTGGATATGAAATTTGGGCGCGGAAGCGCTGCCCAAATTTCGTTAAAAAATCCAAACCACTTCAGCGACCAAAATGTATGTATCATATTAATAAAAACGTTAAACTTGGACACTTTTCGGACTAAACATAACGATAACCATTTCAGACTATTTTTGGACAATTGGACCTTGACACTTAAAGTTTAACTAAAATTTCATCTATTATATATTATATATAATAACATAATGAGATCATAACGCTTAAACAATCTTGGTATTCTTAGGCTTTCCGTGATTCCCGGCTCTCTTTTCCGACAGTTTCCCGAATTCGCTATCTTCGCAACCCGTGAGTTACACCCCTATACTTTTGTCTTTAAGTACTCTTTTGGGGAAAACATGAGATCAAAATTTTTATGAACTATGTCTTTTATGTACAATGACTTTTATGAACTATGTCTTTTATGTACAATGACTCTTATGAACTATGCCTTTTTATGAACGATGAACATATATGAACTATTTGACATTTTTGACTTATATGCGTAAAACTATTTTAATTTCCTCGTTCGGCATTCTTTGACATTTTGACATTATGGCTTGCCCCCTTTCATAACTTGACTAAACTATGATTGTTTGATTGTATATGTACAAAACCCTTGATGAGAATATAAACGCCGTAAGTGCCTACTATCAGTTTTTGACAAAATTACATAAGTTGCCCCATTTTTCAGACATTTCCACACTATTAGCTTTAAGCCGTTGGTAATTATGGGTATCGATACTTAGGAGAGGTCACTCCTTACTTTAGGCTAGCTACCTGAGTACATATTACTAGAACAGACAAACCTCGTCGATAGTGCGAGGTCCGGGAAGGATCAGACCAGTTAATCGGTTTAGTGTGAACTCTTACGTTATATTATGCCAAGTGGTTGATACAATTCAAAAATCATATGTTACTATTATTTACCCATATACATACTTATCGTCTTACACATGTGGATTACTCCACCGCTGAGGTTATGACAACGTACATTTATTGCCTTGCTCCAAAACTTGAACTTTTCCAAATATTGATCTATTTGTCTATGATCTACTTTAAAAGTATATATATTTTAAGCACTTTTATCCGCTATCTTTCTTTTAAGAAAAACCTCATACTTATATATACTTGTCGGAACTTTTGTCAGAACTTGTCGGAACTTTGTCGGTACTTTGGTCAAAAACTTATAAACTGTAACTCACTCACTACGTTATGTAGTTTGACACTTTATCTCATGTTTCAGGAAACTAAGCGTAAGTCATGAAGTGCATTGCTCGGGCGGGTCAAGATGGTTATGTGAAGTGTAATTCTGGAGAAGACCTTTGTTATTTTGGGAAACTTTAACAAACATTTTATTATGTATTGTTGTCTTAAACTTTGTGTATCTTGGTTGTATCTTTTGAACATGTGAACTTTTCAAACTTTATATTTTAATGACTTGAACCGTTAACCTTTTGTTATAACTCGTGAAATGATTCTTTGCTCTTCGCACCTCGTGTTTCCGCTTTACGGGGTGTGACAAGCGAGAAGCGTTGAAACCGGAGAACATTAAGTACAAAACGTTACACAATCACGAGAAGGAATTCGAACTCAAATCAGACGGAATCCACTACTTCAAGAGTCGAGCGTGGATTCTGAGATCCGAAAACCTTCGTAAACTCATTCTGGACAAGGGCCACCGATCCCGATACTCTATTCATCCGGGATCCGACAAGTTGTACAAGGATCTACGGCAATACTACTGGTGGCCGGGAATGAAGAAGGATACCGCCTTGTACGTAGCTAAGTGTCTTACTTGCTCGAAGGTCAAGGCGGAATATCAGAAACCTTCAGGCCTATTGCAACAGCCGGAGATTCCCATGTGGAAGTGGGAACAGATCTCCATGGACTTCATCACCAAACTACCTCGTACGGCAAAGGGTAACGACATGATTTGGGTCATTGTGGATCGATTGACGAAATCCGCACACTTCCTACCGTTATGAGAGAACTACTCAATGGAAAATTTCGCTCAGGTATACATCAACGAGATCGACTCTCGTCATGGAAAGCCTCTCTCCATTATCTCCGACCGGGATAGTCGATTCACGTCCCGCTTTTGGAATGCACTTCAGAAATCTCTCGGGACGCGACTAGACCTTAGCACCACTTACCACCCTCAGACCGATGGTCAGAGTGAAAGGACGATTCAAACGCTTGAAGATATGCTAAGAGCGTGTGTAGTTGACTTCGGAGGAAGTTGGGACGCTCACTTGCCTTTGGTCGAGTTCTCCTATAACAACAACTACGACGCTAGCATCAATTGCGCACCATTCGAGGCCTTATACGGACGTGAGTGTCGGTCACCACTTTGTTGGTTAGAAGTCGGCGATCGAAAACTCACAAGGCTCGATATCGTCGAGGAAACCATTGACAAAATTACTACCATCCGGGAACGACTGAAGAAATCCCGTATCCGGCAGAAGAGCTACATCGACAATCGGAGGAAACCCCTTGAGTTCCAAGTTGGCGATAGAGTGCTTCTCAAGATATCGCCATGGAAGGGGGTAATTCTCTTCGCGAAGCGCGAAAAGCTAAGCTCGAGGTACACCGGTCCATTCAAGGTGATAGAGCGAATCGGCCCGGTGGCGTATCGACTCCAACTTCTGAAGGCTCTTTCGAACATTCATAACGTATTTAATGTCTCACACTTGAAAATGTGCTTATCTGACGAGACCATCGTCATTCCGCTCGACGAGGTCCGGATCGATAATAAGCTCAACTTCATTAAAGAACCGCTTAAGGTTGTGGACCGCGAGGTCAAACAACTCAGGCAGAGCCGTGTTTCAATTGTCAAAGTTCGGTGGAATTCCCGAGGTGGTCACGAATTCACGTTGGAGCGTGAAGACCAGATCCGTCAGAAGTACCCACATCTGTTCAAAGACTCTCCCTCCCGGGGAGAATGTGACAACCGTAAAAAAATCAGGTAATTTACGTATTTTATGTCTTCGTATGTCTGCGTTGTTCTTAATCGTACTTTATCGTGATCGTGTTTGTGTCGGAATCGAAGTCGGAATGAATAAAAGGAACCTAATACCAAGAAACTATATCATGAACTTGTCTAAGTTCATAACAAGAACGAACGTAAAACTCTAGACAAATGCTTAACGAAAACGAAAACTTAAAACGACCTTTAGCTGGAAAAGCCATCCAGCCGATGGCTGAAGGATTTCAGCCAGCGGCTGAGGCCCAGCCGACGGCTGGATATCCTCAGTCGGCGGTTGAAAGTCGTTGGCCAGCTTTTGCTGAGTCATAAATGCATGTCCACCGATTGGGCCAAAGCCAAACTCGGGGATTGGACCAAAAACTGGCAGCTTAGAGTCCCAATGTCAGTGAAACCTTCCCATTGGCTTGTTTTTTTCTTTCTCTTTCACTTTTCCAAAACACACACACACACACACACACATTTCAAATTACTCTCTCTCTCTCTCTCTCTCTAAGTTTTATCTCAGCTTTTCTCTCAAATCCATCAAGAAACCTGTGACTTTTTACCACAAAACAGCAAGAAAAACACCACAGAACATACACAAATTCGTCCAAATAGCAAGGTTATCAAAGGGTTACGTTAAATCGGGTCATAGAAGACGTTTTCCACCACTTTTGAAGCTATAATCTCCTCCAACCATCATCAAAGCTTTCCATCCGGTAGATTTATTTTTCCTTACTGATTTTTATTAAAAATAACTTCTTGCATGGACGATCCATTGCTTAAAAACTAGTTTTTATGAAGTTTTATAACGGTTTTCTTACAAAAACGGATTTTTTTTTCATAAATCTTTATATTGTGTCTAAAAATCTAAAAGAAACTGAGATTTAGCCACTAAAATGAATATACTTCACTAATAAACTGTTGCATGTCGAAATCCAACATAAAAACGCTCAAAAATCGCAAAAATGGCTAAAACACGAAACTGTCCGGAGACCTCCAGCCGGCGGCTAAGGTCCATCCGGCTGCTGAATATATTCAGCCGCTGTCTAAAACTAGTTGTGCACAAAAATTATATTTTTATGATTTACACGGTAAAGATCGACGTATAAATGTATTTTCACAGATTATGATATGTTATGACAGATTGTAATTTTTGAGAAAATAAATGATTTGGTTAAGTTTTTATAACTAAATCTATTACATTATATGTATTGTCGTTTATATATTGTATTTGAGCGCGAAAGTGGTATAAAAAAATTTGACTAAATTTTTATAGCGCGGAAGCGCTGCCCAAATTTTATCGGACCTTATAATGACACTTCAGTAACGAACAAATAATGTATCAAAACCTTATTGACCTTGAACATCGAACAGTTTGGACATAATCGGACTAAATGGAAATTAAACGTAATATGACAATGTCGTAACATATAAGTTTTGATACTAAAAGTTTTGGACAGAAGTTAAGTATAAGAGTCTAATCCATGAAATGTTAAAATGAAACTTTAACATAATTTAAATCATAATACTTATACGAGACTTGGGTGTTTTTAGGATTTCCTTGATTCCGACGTGTCCCGACTTTCCTTTCCGCACAATACTTAATCTTCGCAATCCGTGAGTTACATCCCCTATTATTTATTGTCTTTAAATAACTCTTTTTGGGGGAAACATGAGATCGAATTGCTTTATGAACTTTCGGAACATTTTATGAGCTGTTGAACGTTTCTTTTTGAACTTATATGCGTAAACTATTTTAATTGCCCTGTTCGACACTATTTGACTTTATGGCTTTCCCCCGATCGGCATTTGTTCGAAACTCATGATTAATTGTATTACACGCAATCGCCACTGGCTTGGCCCCTCCGTTAAACCCTTGATGAAAATATAACATGCTCGTAAGTGCCTACTATCAGTTTTATATTAAATCAAAGTGCCCCGTTTTAGATCATTACACACTATTAGCTTGCTTAGCCGTATAGTAATTATGGGTATCGATACTTAGGAGAGGATCTCTCCTTACTTTAGATAGCAATCTAAGTACACATTACTGAGTTCGGATATACACTTCGTAGATAGTGCGAGGTGGGGGCTGTTCACGATCAAGATTAATCTGTTTAGTGTGAACACTTATAGTTATATTATGCCAAGAGGTTGATACAATGTTTTAAACATTAGTTACTTTTATTTACGCATTACCTTTTTGTGCTTGATCCGCAACCAGTCTTTTCCAAGTATTGTTCTACTTTCCTATGATCATTTTTAAGTATATATATTTTAAGCGCCCGTTCCGCTTCATTTCTTTAGAGAAGTCTTTTATTCATATATCCTTGTCGGAACCTTTTTGTCGAGAACTAGAAAAACTGTAACTCACTCACTACTTTATGTAGTTTGACAATTTATCTCATGTTTCAGGAAATCAAGTGTAAGCGATGAAGTGCATAGCGTGGACGGGTCAGACAGGTTACGTGAGATATGAATCGGGAGAAGACCATGTTCTTGTTTAATTTGGGAATTTTAACAAATGTTTAATTACGTATTGTTTGTTATGGATTGAAGTACACTCGGTTATTTTTGTTTTGAACTTGTAAACTTTTCATTTCTATTTAAATGACTGGAAACCGTTGCATTTTATTATGACTCGTGTAATGATATTCTTGCTCTTTGCACCTCGTGTTTCCGCTTTAGCAGGGTGTGACATTATTCAACAACAAATTATTGGAAAAGCAAAATAAGGAATAGGTTATAAAGAAGTTGCCCCACCATTCAATCAAAATTATATTCCTCCATTCTTAGAAAAACCTAGGATTCCAATTCACAAACACCACCAGCAGAATCATTCAAAATTGATCCAATCAATTCTGAAGAAGTTTTGATTGAGGACTTAGTTGAAGAGAGTAAACTAAAAATTGTAAAAAATAATGGCAATTCTCTAGAAAATCATATTATCACAATTAAAGGAGTTACTCAACCTAATTCACAAAGTCTAGTGTCAATGCTGCCAACTCACCAAATTAAGAAAGTCAATCAATGTGCATGTAGTTGTTGTCAAAAGTCAAAAGATCTAAAAGAAAAAAAAATGGATACATCTAGATGCTAGAGGAAATCAGAGAAATAGGAATCAGTTAAAATGACATGAACAACGAGTTCAAACTTTTAAGAGACCAGTAAATGTTTGTTACATTTGTTGAAAATGAAAATCATTATGCCAAAATTTGTTTTTATAACCCTAAAAATCAACATAAACTGCTACAAAAGAACCATAGTGTCACACCCCGCCAGTGGCGGAAACGCAGGGTGCAACTGATTGGCGATCGTCATAACATATTAGTAAATAAAGAAACAATCTATATGAAATAAATAAAATTCTTATGTCATGACGTCGCAATGTCCAAGGTAAAACCCCTTTGTACACAATTACGTCAATCACTACAATGAAACAATATCCAAAATAAATCCGAAAATGAAATAATGTACTTAGGCATGCAAGCCCGAAATATAAGTAAATGAATGTATCATAATCAAGACACAATGCAAGAATAACTCTAAGTCTCTAGGAGTCCAGTCCAGCTAGATCCTATGCCTGATCATTACCTGAAAGTAAAACTAAAAAGTCAACACAAAGGATGAGCGAGTTCATCGAGTATGTAATAAAACAGTTTAGTAAACATTTGATGATAAGTTAATACATTTAGTAAAATGTTCAGAAAATAGAAAATGTTTCTAAAAATAGAAAGTTCTATTTTTAGTAAGTTTCCCGATATAGTAAGTTTTTCTCAAATTAATAAGTAGTTAATAAGCATTCGTGTCTCAATTAAGCAGTAATAAATGGAAGTAAAGGAAAGCATGTAATCATATGCATGTAAGTAAGAAATAACCGTAATCTCACAAGTATAAGTAGTAGTAGCCACGCTACTGTATGAAGACACCATTAGTACTAATGTGCACGTTTAGAAGACTCCGTGAGTAGATCATCTCTACTAACGAGCACGTTTAGAAGACTCCACTAGTAGAACCCATCTGCTAGTGAGCACGTTTAGAAGACTCCATTAGTTGAACATATCTACTAATGAGCACGTTTTAAGTAACCCACAATAGTAATCTCATAGTATTTTGAAAACATGCATAAGTTTGTAAACGTTTCGTAAACTGTAAATGAAATAAATTTCCAAGTATAGTAGGTTTCCAAAATTAGAAGGTTTCTATAAATAGAAAATTCTATTTATAGTAAGTTCTGAAAATAGTATCCGTTTTAGTAAGTATTGTAATAATCCGTTTTCCTTAAAATAGGAATATTGAGTTTTACTTTCCCTTGATTAGTTTAAAACACATAAAGTAGTAGAAAATGGGGCAATGAACTCACCTTAACGAATGAGCGATATAATCGGAAATGTGTATAATAGGCGAAATGTGTATAATAGGCGTAGTTTGTAGATCACAAGTAGAGTCCTCACTAGTTCTAGAGCTCCCCTAGATAAAGATAGAAATGTAAGTACAGATTTGACTGTTAGACTTTGAATGAAACGACACAATGTTCGTTCAAACTGAGATATATGAAGTTCTAGAAGGGACTAGACGTCGAGGAATGTATATACAAAAACTAGACACCGAGGGCTATGTTTTAGACTAAGATATCACTACAAGATAGTTCGTTATGAATGAGATATGATTAAAACGAAACTGGTTACCTAATCTGTCCGAAAACGGTATATTTGTATAAGTTGAGTTTATTACGTTTTAATGTCGTATAATTTAGGTGTAGACAAGATAAATATTTTTAGTGCCTTTTCAACTTATTATTAACTTTTAATAAATCCATTTAATCACTTTTAAGGTTATCTAAATGGTTGCACAAGATTGATTATTTAACCTAGTAATTTTACTCGAAATATTCAGATTAGACCCCTCGTTGGTAATTTACGTTTTTAGGAAGTTATGTAAAGAGTTAGGAAGTGAATCTTACATTTTTGAAAACTAGACTCCAAGACCTAGAATATTCATTAAGGTCTCAGATTCTAATCTTAAGCCAATAAGGAGTAAGGCACTTAGCGACCTACAAGGCGATATCCACGCTCGATTCTTGACCTTCGAGCAAGTAAGGCACTTAGCGACGTACAAGGCGATATCCTTCTTCATGCCCGGACACCAGTAGTATTCCCGTAGATCCTTATACAACTTGTCGGATCCCGGATGAATAGAGTATCGGGATCGGTGGCCTTCGTCCAAAATAAGCTTACGAAGGTCTTCGGCTCTCGATCCACGCTCGATTCTTGAAAGAGTGGATTCCGTCCGGTTTGAGCTCGAATTCCTTTTCATGATTGTGTAGGGTTTCGTCCTTAAGGTTCTCGGGTTTCAATGCTTCCTGCTGAGCTTTAGCAATTTGCGTTTGAAGGCTTGTTTGAACCTGAATTCCCAATGCTCTAACTCGAGATGGTTTTACCCTTTCCTTCCGACTCAGGGAATCTACTACTATGTTTGCTTTACCCGGGTGGTATTTGATCTCGCAATCGTAGTCTCTTAAAAGTTCATTCCATCTCCGTTGTCTCACGTTGAGCATTTTCTGGTCGAGGATGTGTTGAAGACTTTTGTGATCCGTGAAAACCGTGCACCTAGTGCCGTATAAGTACTGTCTCCAGATTTTTAATGCGAACACGACAGCTCCCAGCTCTAAGTTGTGTGTTGTATAGTTCTGTTAATGAACCTTCGATTGTCTCGAAGCGTATGCAATGACCTGGTCCTTCTATATAAGGACACACCCAATTCCCTGGTGAGACGCATCGCAAAACACTACGAAATTATCTGTACCCTCCGGTAGCGACATAATCGGTGCGTGGCACAGTTCGTGTTTGAGTTTCTGGAAGGATTCGTCCTGTTCTTTTCCACAATTAAAGTCTTTATCCTTCTGAGTGAGTTCAGTTAGAGGCTTAGAGATTTTCGAGAAATTTTTAATGAACCTTCGGTAATAGCCCGCCAACCTTAGGAATTGCCGGATTTCTGTAGGAATCGTTGGGGCTTGCCCTTTCTCGATCGTTTCGAGCTTTGCCGGATCGACATGAATTCCCTCTTGATTGATCACATGACCAAGGAAGTGTACCTCTCGGAGCCAAAATTCGCACTTCGAGAATTTGGCGTAAAGTTTCTGATCTCTAAGGAGTTCGAGGATGAGTTTAAAATGTTTCGCGTGGTCCTCCTTATTCCTTGAGTAGATGAGGATGTCGTTTATGAATACGATCACACATTTATCCAAATACGGTCTACACACCCTGTTCATCAGATCCATGAACACCGCTGGTGCGTTGGTCAGACCAAACGGCATGACGAGAAATTCGTAATGTCCGTATCGGGTTCGAAAAGCGGTTTTTGGAATGTTGGTCTCACTGACTCGAACCTGATGATAACCCGAACGGAGGTCGATCTTAGAGAAATAAGTTGCACCCTGCAACTGGTTGAACAGATCATCGATCCTCGAGAGTAGGTATCGGTTCTTGACGGTCAGCTTGTTCAGTTCACGATAGTCGATGCACATACGAAAGGATCCGTCTGTATTTTTAACGAAGAGTATTGGGGTTCCCAGGGGGACGAGCTTGGGCGAATCAGACCATGATCTAGAAGTTCCTGCAGCTGTCTTGACAATTCTTGCATTGTCTTGGCAACTGGTGTTGCGCCAGGAACGAGGTCTATTCGGAATTCTACTTGTCGATGTGGAGGTAACCCGGGTAGATCCTTAGGAAAGACCTCTAGATGATCCTTGACTACGGGGATATCTTGTACTCGGTTCTCCTTAGGCTTACGTTCGATGACATGCGCTAGGAATGCATCGTAGTCCTTTCTGAGGTATTTGCGCATTTTAATGATAGAGACGATGCGGAGTTGTTGCCCAGGTTTATCTCCCTGTACAACGAGGTTTCGCCGTCTGATAGCGGGATACGAATGAGTTTGTAGAAACAGACGATCTCGGCTCGGAAACGAGATAACCAGTCCATTCCGACGATAATGTCAAAGCTTTTCAGCTCTATCGGGATCAAGTCGATGGGGAAAGTTTTATCAACTAGGCATATTGAACATCCTAAGATTATATCCTTAGCTTCGAATTCTTGACCATTAGCATACTCTATAGTGAAGCTATCCTTAAGAAATTTAGATCCTAAATTAATGAGGGGTCTAAATTCTAAGGATACGAAGCTTCTCTCGGCTCCTAAATCGAACAATACAGATGCATAATGGTTGTTTACAGAAAATGTACCGTTCACCGCGTTCGGGTCCTGTCGGGCCTCCTCAGCTGTGAGTGCAAAAGCACGTCCTCGACCTCGCCCGCCTTGGTTTGGTTGTGCATTCTGGAGTTTGGGGTAGGTGTTACGGAAGTGTTGGTCACTTCCACACTCGAAGCACACCGGCTTCTGGACTTGGACCGTTGTTTTCTACGAACAGTACTTGGCGAAGTGCCCCACCTTCTGGCAGTTTTGACACACCGTGCAGTTCCCGTGGTGGTGGAAGTTGCACTTGTTTCACTTGGGGTGTGTCCCCGTATAGGTTCGGGTTCCAGCTGGTGGTGGTGGAGGGGTTGCAGCAGTCACAGCTGGTGGTGGTGCTTTTGTTCTTCTTGTTTCTGTCGCTTCTCCTTGGGGTTTGCTCGGTTTTCCTTTTCTCCCCTCCCTCCTTCTTGGAGGATGCTGGGGTGGAGAGGAGATTGCTTGTGAGTCGATGCGCCAGAATGATTGCGCTTTGGAGTGTTTGGGGTTCTGCTGAGATGACCATTACCCGGATCTTAGGAACAAGACCACAGATGTATCGGTCAATACGTTTCTCCTCGGGAGTTACTAGCCTCGGAACCAGTCGGGCCAGCTCATGGAATCGGGTAGTGTACCCTTCGATGTCGTTTCCGGCCATTGTGTGATCCCAAAGATCCGCCTCGAGGTTCTTAATTTCTCCCTTGGGACAATATTCCTCAATCAGGAGGTTCTTGAATTGATCCTAGGTGAGTGAAAGGGCAGTTTCGCGCCCTCGGGTTCGGACTACACTGTTCCACCAAGTCAGGGCTTTTCCGTGTAGTACGCAAGAGGCGTATTCCACCTTGTCAGCTTCGGCACACATGCTGATGTGTAGGACTGATTCGATGCTCTCGAACCAGGATACAAGCCCTACAGCACCAGTGGTGCCGTGAAACTCTTTAGGCTTGCATGTCATAAAACCTTTGTAGTTACAGATGGGAGGGTTTTGGTGGCCTCCCTGATATTGTTGTTGTTGTTGCTGCTGCTGCTGCTGCCGTTGCTGTTGTTGTTGTTGTTGTTGTTGTTGTTGTTGTTGTTGTTGTTGTTGCTGTTGCTGTTGCTGTTTCTGATTGTTGTTGACGTTGTTGTTGATCCCAACAGTGATCTGAGCGATCATGTTGGGCATGGCAGCGTTTAGCTGAGCAGCGACATGTTCGGCTATGAGGCTAGCGTTGGAGCGTTTAGGTGCATGATTCTACAACAGACAAAGGAAAGCAATTTATAACGCACGAATAGGAATAAGCGATAAGAATAATGGATAATAATAATGATACGCAAGAATAATCTGGAAGGATAAATGACATGCGTACGATAACAATCAAGGAATAATAATATAGTTAAACGATATAGACAAGTACATAAATAAAAGTAGGAATTCATTCAAATAGCGAAATATACGGTTACAAGGTTCATAATGTGAAAGGTTCGAATACTAGTACAATACAACATAAAATAAAATACGAACTAGCTTCAAGTCGTGTACATATGGAAAATTACGACTTGAGCTTACAATAAAGTACATAAAATGAAGTGCCTAACGGCGCGTATCCATGAACATCTTCACCAAGATAACCGCAATGAAGGTCCCCATGATCAGACAAGCGCTGACGAGATGCTGCACCGTCCTCGACATGGCCTGAGCCGACGTGATGACTCGGATCGACTGTTCAGACAGTCGATGTGCAACATCAGAGACTTCACACAGAAGACCCTGCTGTTCGGCCTCTTCGGTGAGTCCCCGAAGTTCTCGATGCAGCTGAAGGAACGCTGCTGGTGGGGGCGACCGTAGCGAAGGCGGCATCATCGGCCCAGATGGTCTGGCGCCGTCGGGGCGCTGTGTTTGCTGCTCCTGAAACTGACGCTCCCAATGGTAGCGATCCATCGTTGGTGTACGCGAAGCTCCAGCGTACGGGTCTATGAACGAAATCGTGGGAGGAGCGGGTCTGGATGAGTCGGGAGTCTGTCCCATCATCCTATCATGCAGACGACCACGAAGGACGACCTGCTTACGCGCTGTCATCCGGACTCGGGGTCCACGCTGCTGAGATGGTGATGTGACGGGCACCGGTGGTGCAGCTGGTAGAAAGGTCCTCGGGTTGGAGGTACCGTGGCTGCTCGAGAAAGCCATCGAGCTCTCCTCGGTCTGGTCAGTGGTCTCGTGGTGCTAAGCCTCTGGTGTAGAGAAATCTTTCGAGACTTCTGGCGTGTAGACTGAGATCGTGAGTGCGACGATTGAGACATGTCGGATCTGCGAATATTGAGTTACGTGAGTACAGGGGGGAAAATAAGGAAAAAATGTGAATGACAGTGCATGTATGGGTTAGTCACGTGAGAATCGGGAATGGATAGGACCGGGAATTTTTCGACTCCAAAAACCGTTTAACGATAGTAATTACTTTCCGTTCTCGCATAATTTATTTTGAACTTGGCGTAGTTGATCAAGTTACGCGTAGTTAAAAACAAATCATGCAACTGCGGAATCAATCTACTAAAGTTTGAAAGCTCGTGAGATGATTTTTCCGAAAAAGCCTTGGTTATAGTTTGGTTTCGAAAATTTTGAATAATTTTTAAAACCGTTTTCACTATAACCTGGCTCTGATACCAAGTCTGTCACACCCCGCTAAAGAGGAAACACGAGGTGCGAAGAGCAACGATATCATTACACGAGTTATAATAACGCATACGGTTTCAAGTCATTAAAATTGAAATAAGAGTTTACAAGTTTGAAAATAACCAAGCATTTAACGTGTCACATAACAAAATACACGATTAATTGTTTAACAAAATTCTCAAATGATTAAATAGGTCTTCTCCCAATTCTTGAATTCACGTGACATGCCTGACCCATCCATAGTATGCGCTTTGTGTCCTTACATTTGGTTTTCTGAAAACATGAGATAAAGTGTCAAACTACAAAAGTAGCGAGTGAGTTACAGTTTTCTAGTCCTCGGCTAAAAATGGTTTGAGTCAAGTATAACAATACTTAAAAAGTTGCGATAAGTAGAACGGTACTTAAATAGTTTGTAACAAGTATAACCATACCTAAAAGACAGTTGCGAAAAATAAACTATTGATTGAATTCATGTATAACGACTACTTGGCATAATATAACTTAAGTGTTCACACTAAACCGATTAATCAACCGCGAAGCCCCTTACCCCGCACTACTTACGAGGAGTCGTGTTCGATCAAGTAATATGTACTTAAGCTACTGCCTAAGTAAGGAACGGTTATTTCCTAAGTATCGATACCCATAATTACTAAACGGCTTAACAAAGCTAATAGTGTGTGTTGCAAAATGGGCATTAATGTTATTTTAAAACTAGTAGTAGTCACTTAAGAAGCATGTTATATATCCCTCAAGAGTCACGTTAGTTATACGATCAATCAAAGTTCATACGAGTGTCGAGTGTGGCAATAAACTGTGTTTGCATACGAGTGTCGAGTGTGGCAAAAAGATATGTTTCATACGGGTGCCGAGTGTGGCAATAAAATATGTTTCATACGAGTGCCGAGTGTGGCAAAAAGATATGTTTCATACGAGTGTGACAACCGTCAAAAATTCAGTTGACTTTCGTATATCATGTCTTCGTTATGTCTGTGCTATTCTTAGTCCTACTTTATCATTATCATGTTTGTGTCGGAGTCAAAGTCGGAATCAACAAATAAATCCTAACATCAAGAAACTATACTATGAACTTGACTAAGTTCATAACGGGAACTAACATAAAACTCTAGTCAATACTTACCGAAAAGGAAACTTAAAACGACATTTAGCTGGAAAAGCTATCCAGCCGATGGTTGAAGCCTTTCAGCCAGCGGCTGAGGCCCAGCCGGCGGCTGGATATGCTCAGCCGGCCGCTGGCCAGCGTTTTGATGACTCATAATTGCATTTCTTCACATTGGCCCAACTTCCAAGCTCGGGATTGGGCCAAGAGTTGCAGTAAATTGGCTTCCCTAGGCCAGTCATTAGCCTCTCTCTCTCCCATTCTTCACTTCACTTTTCTAAATCAAAACACACACACACATTACTCTCTCCCTTTTCTCTAAAACTCTCTAAAAATATACAACAAAACCATTGACTTTTAATCTCAAAACAGCAAGAAAACTCCTATAATCACCATCAAACTTACACAAATCCTCCATATAAGAAAGGGAATCAAAAGGTTACATTTCAAAGAAGTTTCCACCGGTTTTTGAAGCTCAAATCTCCTCCAATCGTCATCCATTCATTTCGTTTGGTAGATCTCTTTAATCTTACTGTTTTTATATGAAAATGACTTTGCATGGACGATCTATTCCATAAAAACTTGTTTTTATAAAGTTTTATTACAATTTTCTTACAAAAACGGATTTTTGTATAGATCTACATATTTGTGTTAAAGATCTAAAAAGAAACCGAGATTTAGTCACTAAAATGGATATTCTTCCCTAATAAACTGTTGCATGTCGAAATCTATCACAAAAAAAAAACTTTCAAAATTCACAAAAATGGCTAAAGGACCAAACTAGCCGGCGGCTGAAGATATTCAGCCAGCGGCTGAGGTCCAGCCGGCGGCTGAATGTCTTCAGCCGCTGTCTAAATTCCGTTGTTCACAAAAATGTTATTTTTACGGCTGAAACGTTAAGGATCGAGAACTTAATATTTTCACAGATTATTTTCCTAACATGACAGATAATATGTTTTGAGAAGATAAACATTTGGTTAAGATTTTATAACTAAAACTATTATATTACATATATTGTCGTTTGGATATGTTTATTGAGCGGGAAAGTGGACTTAAAAATTGGACTAAATTTTTATAGCGCGGAAGCGCTGCCCAAATTTTATCGGGACATATACTTGAACTTCAGTAACAAACAAACAATATAACTAAACATTATTGTCCTTGAACATCGAACCTTTTGGACATAATTGGACTGAACGGAAATTAAACGTAATATGACACGTCGTAACACATAAGTTTTCAATATTAACACTTTTGGACAGAAGTTAAGTATAAGAGTTTGATCCTTAAAATGTTAAAATTAAACCTTAACATAAAATAAATCATTATACTTATACAAGACTTGGTTGTTATAGGATCTCCTTGATTTCCGACGTGTCCCGACTCTTCCTTCCCGCACGAGACTTATCTTCGCAATCCGTGAGTTACATCCCCTTATTTATTGTCTTTTAAATACTCTTTTGGGGGAAACATGAGATCAAAATGCTTTTAAACATTTTATGAACTATTTGACGTTTATTGTACTTATATGCGTAAAACTATTTAATTGCCCCTATTCGGCACTCTTTGAATTTTGACTTTATGGCTTGCCCCCGTTCGGCACTTGTTAAAACTATGATTGATTGTATATGTGTCACACCCCACCTTTGGCGGAAACGTAGAGTGCAACCGATTGGCGATCGTCATAACACATTGTATAGTTAACAAGAGAATATCTAATAATGATTTAAATAAATAATGAATATGTGTCATGACGTCGCACAATCATAAGCAAACACTTATGTCTTGTGGGGTCAATCCACAAAATAAAACATTGTAATTCAATACGGAGTTGAAACGAATAATGATTACAATACATGAATATTCAAAGTTTATAATAATAAAAATGCTCAAATGCAATCGAATGGTATTTCTAAGTCCATGAGAGTCTCTAGTCATCATATGCCTGATCATTACCTGAAAACATAGCTTAAAAACGTCAACATAAAGTTGGTGTGAATTCGTAGAGTTTAAGAAAAACCATGTATATAAAATCCTTGTAATAAAATTGTTGTAGCGACATTGTAATTGACAATCACATTGTAATTAACAATATTTGAACATTCAGGGTATAGTAATCATTATTCGTTTCAACTCCGTATTGAATTACAATGTTTTATTTTGTGGATTGACCCCACAAGACATAAGTGTTTGCTTATGATTGTGCGACGTCATGACACATATTCATTATTTATTTAAATCATTATTAGATATTCTCTTGTTAACTATACAATGTGTTATGACGATCGCCAATCGGTTGCACTCTACGTTTCCGCCAAAGGTGGGGTGTGACAGATTGGTATCAGAGCCAGGTTATAGAGAATTAGGATTGGATTGACCTAGACTATAACCTAAGTGTCCGCATATAGATCTTTCGTAGGAATCTTTTGTTCACATTTCATTCGTTGTTTTTACTACTCTTTTAAATTCTATTGTTCAACCGTATCGATTATCGCGCGTTCTTATATTTCTAATCCACTAGGGACGACGTTTCAGTTGGAGTTTCTATTACCTTATCTTTGAAGACGACTTTTCCTTGAAGACGATTTTTTCCTTGTTTTCTCAAATTCTACCTTCATTGACGGTTATATCTATATTCTAAAATTTTCGTTAATTCTTGGGTAGTATTGCAGCATTTAAGATCATTTCGTTTCTCCATGACTTCTCATATACTGTGTATCATCGTTTTGGATTAGCACGAGTGGAAATAATATTTTTTCCATATCACTCATTCATACAAGTTCGAATTTCTATTGGTTGAGGATGATTACAATTTTTGGGGACAGCCTTACGAAATTACAGAAAACGTCATTTTTCTTCCAGTTCTGCTCATTTTTACCTTTCGGTCCCTTCTGCAAAGTTGTAGATAACGTCAAAATATAGAAGACCCGCGAGAATCAACGTCTGAATCAGCTTGTTTGATTTTATAATTAATTTATACCGAACAGCTCAAACCAAAATCGTTACAGAAAATGTTTTTTCTCCAAACACTAACTTTTTTCTTTTGTTTAGCCTCGAGTTGGTTGATAGCAATTCATCTAAAATTACTTCACGTTCAAAAACTAAAGATGGGATAAATATTATTTTTTTTGTATAACTTATCCTTAAGACATATCCCTTACACTTATAATTCACTTATGTTATTTCGGTTTATTATTGTATTCTCTTATCGTGCTATGGAGCTTAACTTACTCGACGAACCGACCCGTACAAGAACAAGATGGAAATTGAAGAACCTCTATCTATTTCAGTCATAACAACTCTTATCATATCATTTGATTTCACTTAGCCCCGATGTTACGGAAATATCGTCTTTACTCCGAAGATTTGCTTGTTGTATGTTCCTTTCCTTGTACTATGTACACTTTTTATTCGAGGTGCTTATTCGATAATTCATAAATTTTAACGTTGGTGATCATTTAACTTATAACAAGGATTACATGAAATATTTTGTTTCGTTCACAAGTATGTTTACTTCTCTGTCTATCGGCATTCACAAGGTCTCACGGAATATCAATGGTTTCAATTTCCGTTTCTACTATTTTCAAACTTGTTTCACCTATCTATTCACTTTTCGTTTAGACAACAATCTCTTTATAAAAAACCGTATCTTACATTCTGTTGAATGTGTTTCAACATTGAATGTTTCATATCAAGAACTATCTCTCATACTAAATGATAAGTTTTAAGTTATGTCTGGCCAACATAATGGAGAGCTTATTATTTATCAATGTATTGACTTCACTTTTCAACTATAATCTAATTCACGTCACTGTTGACGGCAAAATTCGTGCAACCTCTTATTTTCAGTATGTATTATGGTATTGAGTATGTATATGTGAGACGTGTTTATAAATAGACGTAATTATGAATATGTCATAACGTGTATGTGCTTAAGTATCGAATGCGACCCGAACTATTCTATGAAACTATCTGCATTTATAACAAACTTCACAAGTTATATTTTGTCAACTATTTACATTCATATTCTATGTGTTCGATCAGTTATACTACTTGAATTTCGGGACGAAATTCTCTTAACTGGGGGATACTGTGACAACCGTCACCAAATCCTCCTCGACAACCAAAATTTTCCGTTAATCAACGTTCCTCTGTTGCCTGTCATTACTTGTTAATTGTTATTTGATGTGAATTTTTAAAACTTAAATACATATACCTGATTATTTTTGATGGAAAACTTTTGGGGAACTTTTATATATCCAATATTTGCATGACATGTTAGGAATTTCACTTTAGCGTAAGGTTGAGCTTCTACGTATAACACAGATAAAAATTTAACGTTTGGTGAATGGGTCTTAATTATTTAATTATAACGGAAAATGTATATTTTAATTATTATTAGTATTTCCGAGTTTATCTTATTTCTTATCCGTAATTATAGAAATTCTCGAGTCATCAATTGTTACGAGAAAATGTTGGAATTTAATCTAGTTCATTTTGGTCTTGCTTAGTCCATGTCTTTAACCCGGTCCATTGGATTATCCATATAACCCATACCCATGTTTAACCCATCAAACTAATAACTAATTAAACCTAAACCTAAACAAACGACTTCTAATCCCTAACCCTAATATTCAGTCGACACCAAGATTTCTTTTCCTGTTTCATTTGTTCGACCATCAAGGGAGAAGACCAGCAGATTGGATCGATTACCATCCTCCCTAATTCCGTTCCTTCTTTGTCTATCAACAACTACTAAATACCATCACAATCATCGTCCACTATCCTCTTCTTCTTGCTCTCAGTTTATTGTGAACCATCACACACCATCACCTGTTCAACCATTGTGTTCGGTAACCTTTCTAATCTAATTACTTTCGTTTATATTTAGTTAGTATTCTGGTTGTTAATCTATTTCCCAAACGAAATTATTTAGGGTTTTGTATTATAAGTTTTATAGTTAGTTATTCGTAAAACGAGTTGGGATTAATACGTTTAGTTAGGATTCACTTGAATAATCTGTTTTAAAATTGTTTTCTGAGTTTGGTTTATCAAATCTATAGGTTTAGTTGATCTAAAAACGTTTTTCCATGCTAAACTCGAGGTGGAAAACTTTCTGCAGTCTGTCCGAAACTTTGGTCCGTGTTCACATGATCATATCTCACTCATAAAAAGGTCTTTTTACTTGAATCCGGTGTCTACGGCGTAGCTTTTTGAGTTATCTTTCAAATGGCAGTGGTCTTAACGTCCAACTCATTGTTTAAGTGGGTCAAACGTTTGAAATACAATCAGGGGTATAATCTGGGAAAAGTTTTGAACTAAGTTAGTGTCGGTTCCGGAATTTTTAACTCGATAATTATAGAACCTGAGAACTTCTAATTTTTATTTTAGGTTCTTACAGGTGTTTACTAATTATATTAATTTTGGTTTGAATTTTGGAAGTCGTTAAGTATTTTTCCAAAAATGGTTTATAACCTGTTGTCCAGAATTGTACGTTTTCGTTGTAACGTCTTTTGTAAGATTTTTATAAAAAGCACCGAGGGTCGAAAACTTATGAGAGTTACAACACATGCTAAAAACTCAGTAAAGAGTCTAAAATAAATTAATGGAACAATTCTAACTTGTTTAAATATAACGTCCCGTTTAGGAAGCTGAACTGACGTACGTTAAGTGATATCTCATAACTAGCTTTGCACAAGGACTTGAGGTGAGTTTCGTACCCCTACTTTTAAATGTTTTCAACTTTTTGGGGGAAGACATAGCTTATTTTACGTGAAACAATATATTTTCAAGTATGCTTTTTATTGGACATGTTTGTATGTTGTACTCTACGTGCTATAACAATTGTGTGTTGGATTACATTATCTTTTCGGCCTTTGCAACGTATTTGACTTTAGTGAAGTCGGCAATGTGCTTTGATTACGTGTTCAGCCTTGCAACGTATTTGACTTCATCTAAAGTTGGCAAAGTGCTTTGATTACAATAAAGATATCACATGTGAAAAACGTTTGAATTGCAAATATCGTTGTGGATTACTTTTTTACTAGTTTACACATACTGTCTAAAACATTTATTTAAATTGCTTCTATTATTGTTGCTACTACGTATTTGATTTAAATTACATATTTTGTATGACTATTGTGAAAACGTAGTAGCAACAATAATAGAAGCAATTTAAATAAATGTTTTGGACAGTATGTGTAAACTAGTAACAAAGTAATCCACAACGATATTTGCAATTCAAACGTTTTTCACATATGATATCTTTATTGTAATCAAAGCACTTTGCCAACTTTAGATGAAGTCAAATACGTTGCAAGGCTGAACACGTAATCAAAGCACATTGCCGACTTCACTAAAGTCAAATACGTTGCAAAGGCCGAAAAGATAATGTAATCCAACACACAATTGTTATAGCACGTAGAATACAACATACAAACATGTCCAATAAAAAGCATACTTGAAAATATATTGTTTCACGTAAAATAAGCTATGTCTTCCCCCAAAAAGTTGAAAACATTTAAAAGTAGGGGTACGAAACTCACCTCAAGTCCTTGTGCAAAGCTAGTTATGAGATATCACTTAACGTACGTCAGTTCAGCTTCCTAAACGGGACGTTATATTTAAACAAGTTAGAATTGTTCCATTAATTTATTTTAGACTCCTTACTGAGTTTTTAGCATGTGTTGTAACTCTCATAAGTTTTCGACCCTCGGTGATTTTTATAAAAATCTTACAAAAGACGTTACAACGAAAACGTACAATTCTGGACAGCAGGTTATAAACCATTTTTGGAAAAATACTTAACGACTTCCAAAATTCAAACCAAAATTAATATAAGTAGTAAACACCTGTAAGAACCTAAAATAAAAATTACAAGTTCTCAGGTTCTATAATTATCGAGTTAAAAATTCCGGAACCGACACTAACTTAGTTCAAACTTTTCCCAGATTATACCCCTGATTGTATTTCAAATGTTTGACCCACTTAAACAATGAGTTGGACGTTAAGACCACTGCCATTTGAAAGATAACTCAAAAAGCTACGCCGTAGACACCGGATTCAAGTAAAAAGACCTTTTTATGATTGAGATATGATCATGTGAACACGGACCTAAGTTTCGGACAGACTGCAGAAAGTTTTCCACCTCAAGTTTAGCATGGAAAAACGTTTTTAGATCAACTAAACCTATAGATTTGATAAACCAAACTCAGAATATATATATAAACAATTTTAAAACAGATTATTCAAGTGAATCCTAACTAAACGTATTAATCCCAACTCGTTTTACGAATAACTAACTATAAAACTTATAATACAAAACCCTAAATAATTTCGTTTGGGAAATAGATTAACAACCAGAATACTAACTAAATATAAACGAAAGTAATTAGATTAGAAAGGTTACCGAACACAATGGTTGAACAGGTGATGGTGTGTGATGGTTCACAATAAACTGAGAGCAAGAAGAAGAGGATAGTGGACGATGATTGTGATGGTATTTAGTAGTTGTTGATAGACAAAGAAGGAACGGAATTAGGGAGGATGGTAATCGATCCAATCTGCTGGTCTTCTCCCTTGATGGTCGAACAAATGAAACAGGAAAAGAAATCTTGGTGTCGACTGAATATTAGGGTTAGGGATTAGAAGTCGTTTGTTTAGGTTTAGGTTTAATTAGTTATTAGTTTGATGGGTTAAACATGGGTATGGGTTATATGGATAATCCAATGGACCGGGTTAAATACATGGACTAAGCAAGACCAAAATGAACTAGATTAAATTCCAACATTTTCTCGTAACAATTGATGACTCGAGAATTTCTATAATTACGGATAAAAATAAGATAAACTAGGAAATACTAATAATAATTAAAATATACATTTTCCGTTATAATTAAATAATTAAGACCCATTCACCAAACGTTAAATTTTTATCTGTGTTATACGTAGAAGCTCAACCTTACGCTAAAGTGAAATTCCTAACATGTCATGCAAATATTGGATATATAAAAGTTCCCCAAAAGTTTTCCATCAAAAATAATAAGGTATATGTATTTAAGTTTTAAAAATTCACATCAAATAACAATTAACAAGTAATGACAGGCAACAGAGGAACGTTGATTAACGAAAAATTTTGGTTGTCGAGGAGGATTTGGTGACGGTTGTCACAATATGCTTCCAACCCTTGATGAGAATATAACATGCTTCGTAAGTGACTGCTATCATTTTGACAAAATTGCATAAGTGCCCCGTTTTCAGACTTACACACTATTAGCTATAAGCCGTTAGTATATATGAGTATCGATACTTAGGAGAGGATCGCTCCTTACTTTAGATGGCAATCTAAGTACATATTACTAAGTTCAAACTTACCTCGTAGATAGTGCGGGGTTGGGGCTGTTCACGATCAGGATTAATCGGTTTAATGTGAACACTTACGTTATATTATGCCAAATGGTTGATACAATGTTTTAATCATTAGTTACTTTTACTTTTCGCATATTTTCTCTGCGATTGAATTCGCAACTAGTCTTTTTACAAGTTAGTTCTACTTTTCTATGATCTTCTTTAAAGTATATATAAATATATATATATATATATATTATATATATATATATATATATATATATATATATATATATATATATATATATATATATATATATATATATATATATATATATATATTTTAAGCGCCTGTTCCGCTTCATTTTCTTTAAGAAACTTTTTATTGTATATACTTGTCGGAACCTTTTGTTGAGAACTTATAAACTGTAACTCACTCACTACTTTATGTACTTTGACACTTTATCTCATGTTTCAGGAAATCAAGTGTAGGTCAGGAAGTGCATAGCGTGGGCGGGTCAGGAAGGTTACGTGAAGTTTGAATCGGGAGAAGAATTGTCTTATTTTGGGGATTTTTATGAATCAATTTAATTATGTATTTGTTGTCGTGAACTTAAACCCTCTTGGTTATGTTTCTTTTGAACTTGTGAACTTTTAAATTTTATTTTTAATGACTTGAAACCGTTGCATTTTGTTATGACTTGTGAAATGATATTCTTGCTCTTCGCACCTCGTATTTCCGCTGTAGCGGGGTGTGACAGACTTGGTATCAGAGCACATGTTATAGTGAAACGGGTTTTAAAAAAAAAAATTCAAAAGTTTTCGAAACCAAACTATAACCAAGGCTTTTCAGAAAAATCATTTTACGAGTTCAAACTTTAGTAGATTAATTCTGCCATTGCATGATTGTTTTCAACTACGCATAACTTGATCAACTATGCCTAGTTCAAAATGAATTATGCAAGAACGGAAAGTAATTGCTATTGTTAACGGTTTTTGAGTCGAAAAATTCCCGGTCTTATCGATTCCCGATTCTCACGTTGCTGACCCGTGCATGCATTTCATTTACACATTTCCTATTAGTTTCCCCTGTACTCACGTAACTCATTATTCGCAGATCCGTCATGTCACAGTCATCGCACTCCCGATCACCGTCTCGATCCCACACTCGCTCACTCTCATGAGCCCCTTCTTCGCGAGAAGCTTCTGAAGATCGCGCAGCTTCCGAGAGTCAGCGCCATCAGACACTGACCCCACTGAGGAGACCTCTATGGCCTTCTCCAGGAGCATCGGTACCTCCATTCTGAGGACCGTACTTCCACCTGCTCCCTCGGTGCCTGTACCCGCACCCCCTCAGTAGCATGGACCCCGAACGAGATTGACTGCTCGTAAGCAGGTCATTCTCCCTGGCCGTTTGCCGGACAGGATGGTCAGACAACATCCCGACCCATCCAGACCTGCTCCTCCCCCGATGCCATTCGGAGATCCGTACGCAGGTGCTTCGCGTACGCCGACTATGGATCGGTACCATTGGGAGCGACAATTCCTAAAGCAGAGGCAGCGTGCCGAGGACGCCGGACCGTCTAGGCCTATGATTCCGCCTACTGTGCGGTCTCCCCCACCAACAACGTTTCTGCAACTCCACCACGAGCTCCGGGGACTTTCCGAGGAGGCCCAACAGCAGGGTCTTCTCCTCTGTGAAGTCTCCGATGCCGCACACCAGCTGTCGGAGCAGTCGATGCGAGTCATCGCGTCGGCTCAAGCCGCAGCAAGGCTCTCGTGGGCGCGTGTCTGATCATGGGGACCCTAATTGCGGTCATTGTGGCGAAGATGTTTCTAGAGAGGCGTCGTTAGTCATTTATTTATGTATTGTACTATAAGCTTAAGTCGTATTTTTCCCATGTACACGACTCAAGCTATTAGCTTATCGTATTATATCGTACTGTCATT
Source organism: Senecio squalidus (assembly GCA_910822075.1). Lineage (NCBI taxonomy): Eukaryota > Viridiplantae > Streptophyta > Magnoliopsida > Asterales > Asteraceae > Senecio > Senecio squalidus. Next base: position 20,170,350 of record CAJVGC010000432.1, on the reverse strand, counting down.
TGAACCTTTTATTATCTTATTGAACTATGTAACCGATTATCATTATTGAATGAAAAAGTTCTACTTTATTACCCGTACTTGTCTTTATTGTTGCCTCATATAATTATTACCTTGATCTTTGTCGTGCGTGTGCTATTTATCCTTCCATATTACTCTTGCGTATTCATTACCATTGTTCATTGAATTAAATTCTTATCGCATTCTCTTTGTGCGTTCTAAACTGGATCTATCTTTCTGTTGTAGAATCATGGCTCCTAAACGCTCCAACACTAGTTTGATAGCGGAGCAAGTCGCTGCTCAACTCAACGCGACTATGCCCAACATGATCGCTCAGATCACTGTTGGGGTCAATGCCAATGTCAACAACAACCAGCAGCAGCAACAACAACAACAACAACAACAGGAGCAACAGCAACAACAACAACAACAACAGCAGCAGAACCAGAATCAGAACCAGAACCCAAACCCTCCTGCCTGCACGTACAAAAGCTTCATGGCGTGTAAGACTAAGGAGTTTCACCGCACCACTAGTGTTGTAGGACTTGTATCCTGGTTCGAGAGTATCGAATCAGTCCTGCACATCAGCCGGTGTGCTGAAGCTGACAAGGTGGAGTACGCCTCCAGCGTATTCCACGGTAGAGCCCTAGCATGGTGGAACAGTGTGGTCAGAACCTGGGGATGGGAAACTGCATATTCCCTTACTTGGGATCAATTCAAGAACCTCCTTATCGGGGAATACTACCCATAGGGAGAAATCAAGAAGCTCGAGGCAGAGCTATGGGATCACATGATGGTCGGTAATGACATCGAGGGGTACAGAGCCCGATTCCATGAGCTAGCCCGACTAGTTCCAAGACTAGTGACTCCCGAGGAAAACAGGATCGACCGATACATCTCCGGTTTGGTTCCTGAGATCCGGGGTATGGTTATCTCTATTGAACCCCAGACACTTCAGAGCGCAATCATCCTAGCTCACCGACTCCAAGAAAGAGTCGGGTGAGAAAAGGAAATCTGAGCAGACCCCGAGACGAAGCGACAGGAATAAGAGAGCCAAGACCACCCGTAACTATGTTGTGACTGCTACACCCGCACCTGCACCACCTACTGGACCCCGAACTTACACTGGGCCGCACCCCAAGTGAAACAAGTGCAGCTTCCACCACAGCGGGAACTGTCCGACATGCCACAAGTTCCAGAAGGTAGGGCACTTCACCAGGTATTGCCCAGAAAAAACAATAAACCAGGGTCAGAAGCCGACGTGCTTCGAGTGTGGAAGCGACCAACATCTCCGGAACACCTTCCCTAAGCTCAAACGTGCTCAAAAAAATCAGGGAGGGCAAGGTCGAGGACGCGCTTTCGCTCTCACAGCCGAGGAGGCACGTCATGACCCAAATGCAGTCACGGGTACGTTCTCGATAAATAATCATTTTGCTTCCATACTATTCGATTTAGGAGCTGAAAGAAGCTTCGTGTCCTTAGAATTTAGACCCCTCACTAACCTAGGATCTAAGGTTCTTAAGGATAGCTTCATAGTAGAATACGCTAACGGTCAAGAATTCGAGGCTAAGGATGTGATCGTAGGATTTCCCATGTGCTTATCCGACAAAAGTTTCCCCATCAATCTAATTCCTATCGAGCTAAAAAGCTTCGACGTCATCGTCGGAATGGACCGCTTATCCCGCGCTCGGGTGGAGATCATCTGTTTTAACAAACTCATTCGAATACCTCTTTCCAATGGTGAAACCCTCGTTGTACAGGGAGCAAACCTGGACAACAACTTCGTATCGTTTCCATTGTCAAAATGCGCAAGTATCTCAAAAAGGACTGCGATGCATTCCTAGCGCATGTCATTGAACGTAAACCGAAAGAGAACCGAGTACAAGACATCCCCGTAGTAAAGGATCATCCAGAGGTCTTTCCAGAGGATTTACCTGGGTTACCGCCGCATCGACAAGTGGAATTCCGAATAGACCTCGTTCCTGGCGTAACACCGGTCGCTAAGACACCGTATCATCTAGCACCACCCGAAATGCAATAACTGTCAAAACAACTGCACGAACTTTTAGATCATGGTCTTATTCGTCTAAGCTCGTCCCCTGGGGAGCCCCAATCCTCTTCGTTAAAAAGAAAGACGGATCCTTTCGTACGTGCATCGACTACCGAGAACTGAACAACCTGACCGTCAAGAACCGATACCCACTCCCGAGAATGGATGATCTGTTCGAGTGGTTGCAGGGAGAAACTTACTTCTCTAAAATCGATCTCCGTTCGGGTTATCATAAGTTTCGAGTCAGCGAGAACGACATTCCTAAAACTGCATTCCGGACTCGATACGGATATTATGAATTTCTTGTTATGCCATTTGGTCTGAACAACGCACCAACAGTGTTCATGGACCTAATGAACAGGGTGTGTAGACCATATCTAGACAAATTCGTGATCGTATTAATAGTCGACATCCTTATCTACTCAAGGAACAAGGAAGATCATGCGAAACACCTAAAACTTATCTTAGAACTCCTCAGAGATCAGAAACTGTATGCCAAATTCTCCAAGTGCGAATTTTGGTTCCGGGAGGTACATTTCCTTGGTCATGTGGTCAACCACAAGGGAATTCATGTAGACCCGGCAAAGATCGAAGCCATGGATAAATGGCAAGCCCCAACGACTCCGACGAAAATCCGACAATTCCTAGGGTTAGTTGGCTATTATCGAAGGTTCATCGAGAATTTCTCGAAGATCGCTAAGCCTCTCACCGAACTCACTCAGAAAGACAAGGACTTTATTTTGGGAAAAGAACAGGACGAATCCTTCTAGAAACTCAAACACCAACTTTTCCACGCGCCAATTCTATCCCTACCGGAGGGCACAACTAATTTCGTAGTGTTTTGCGATGCATCTCACCATGGTCTTGGGTGTGTCCTTATGCAAAAGGACAAAGTCAACGCATACACTTCGAGGCAATTGAAGGTACACGAGCAGAACTACACAACACACGACTTAAAACTAGGAGCCGTTGTGTTCGCCTTAAAAATCTGGAGACAATACTTGTACGGCACTAAGTGCACGGTCTTCACGGATCATAAAAGCCTCCAACACATTCTTGATCAGAAAATGCTCAACATGAGGCAACGGAGATGGATTGAACTTCTAAGCGACTACGATTGTGAGATCAAATACCACCCGGGTAAAGCAAACGTAGTAGCATATGCCCTAAGTCGGAAGGAAAGGGTAAAACCATCTCGAGTTAGAGCATTAGGAATTCAGATTCAGACAAGCCTTCAAACACAAATCGCTCGAGCTCAGCGAGAAGCGTTATAACCCGAGAACATAAAGGTCGAAACGTTGCACAATCACGAGAAGGAATTCGAACTTAAATCAGACGGAATTCACTACTTCAAGGGTCGAGCGTGGATTCCGAGATCCGAAAACCTTCGTAAACTTATTTTGGACGAGGGCCACCGATCCCTGTACTCTATCCATCCGGGATCCGACAAGTTGTAAAAGGACCTACGGGAATACTATTGGTGGCCAGGCATGAAGAAGGATATCGCCTTGTACGTAGCTAAGTGCCTTACTTGCTCGAAGGTTAAGGCGGAATATCAGAAACCGTCAGGTCTATTGCAACAGCCGGAGATTCCCATGTGGAAGTGGGAAAAGATATCCATGGACTTCATCACAAAGATGCCTCGTACAGCAAGGGGTAACGACATGATCTGGGTCATCGTGGACCGATTGACGAAATCCGCTCTATTTCTACCGGTACGAGAGAACTACTCATTGGAAAAGTTCGCACAAGTATACATCAGCGAGATCGTCTCTCTTCACGGAACACCTCTCTCCATCATCTCCGACAAGGATAGTCGATTCACGTCCCGCTTTTAGAATGCACTTCAGAAATCGCTCGGGACGCGACTAGACCTAAGCACTGCCTACCATCCCCAGACCGATGGTCAGAGTGAAAGGACGATTCAAACGCTTGAGGATATGCTGAGAGCGTGTGTAGTTGACTTCTGAGGAAGTTGGGACGCTCACCTTCCTTTGGTCGAGTTCTCCTATAACAACAGCTACCACGCTAGCATCAAGTGCGCACCATTCGAGGCCTTATATGGATGTAAGTGTCGGTCACCGCGTTGTTGGCTAGAAGTCGGCGATCGACAACTTACAACGCTCGATATCGTCCAGGAAACCATCGACGAGATCACTACCATCCAGGAAAGACTGAAGACATCCCGTACCCGGCAGAAGAGCTACGCCGACAACCAGAGGAAACCGCTCGAGTTCCAAGTTGGCGATAGAGTTCTCCTCAAAATATCGCCATGGAAGGGGTAATTTGTTTCGGGAAGCGTAGCAAGCTAAGCCCAAGGTACACCGGTCCATTCGAGGTGATAGAGCGAATCGGCCCGGTGGCGTATCGAATCGAACTTCCGCAGGCTCTTTCGAACATTCATAACGTTTTCCATGTCTCGCACTTGAAAAAGTGCTTAACTGACGAGACCATCGTCATTCCGCTCGACGAAGTCCAGATCGACAACAAGCTCAACTTCATTGAAGAACCGCTTGAGGTTGTGGACAGCGAGGTCAAACAACTCAGGCAGAGTCGTGTTCCTATTGTCAAGGTTCGGTCGAATTCCCGACGTGGTCATGAATTCACGTGGGAGCGTGAGGACCAAATCCGTCAGAAGTATCCGCATCTGTTCAAGGACTCTTCTTCCTGATGGGATGACCTAAATTTCGGGACGAAATTCTTTTCAACCCGGGAAGAATGTGACAACCGTAAAAAATTCATGTGACTTTCGTATATTATGTCTTCGTTATGTATGTGCTATTCTTAGTCGTACTTTATCGTGATCATGTTTGTGTCGGAATCAACAAATAAATCCTAACACCAAGAAAATATACTATGAACTTAACTAAGTTCATAACGGGAACTAACATAAAACTCTAGTCAATACTTAACGAAAAGGAAACTTAAAACGACATTTAGCTGGAAAAGCTATCCGGCTGATGGCTGAAGCCTTTCAGCCAGCGGCTGAAAGTCGCTGGCCAGCGTTTTGATGACTCATAATTGCATGTCTTCACATTGGCCCAACTTCCAAGCTCGAGATTGGACCAAGAGTTGCAGTAAATTGGCTTCCCTAGGCCAGTCATTAGCCTCTCTCTATCCCATTCTTCACTTCACTTTTCTAAATCAAAACACACACACACATTACTGTCTCCCTTCTCTCTAAAACTCTCTAAAAATCTCCAACAAAACCAGTGACTTTTAACCTCAAAACAGCAAGAAAAACTCCTATAATCACCATCAAACTTACACAAATCGTCCATATAGCAAAGGAAATCAAAAGGTTGCATTTTAAAGAAGTTTCCACCGGTTTTTGAAGCTCAAATCTCCTCCAATCGTCATCCATTCATTTCCTTCGGTAGATCTCTTTAATCTTACTGTTCTTATATGAAAATGACTTTGCATGGACGATCTATTCCATAAAAACTTGTTTTTATAAAGTTTTATAACGGTTTTCTTACAAAAACGAATTTTTGTATAAATCTACATATTTGTGTTAAAAATCTAAAAAGAAACCGAGATTTAGTCACTAAAATGGATATTCTTCCCTAATAAACTGTTGCATGTCGAAATCCATCACAAAAAAAAAGGTTCAAAAATCGCAAAAATGGCTAAAGAACCAAACTGACCGGAGGATCCAGCCGGCGGCTGAAGATATTCATCCAGCGGCTGAGGTCCAGCCGGCGGCTGAATGTCTTCAGTAGCTGTCTAAATTCCGTTTTTCACAAAAATGTTATTTTTACGGCTTAAACGTTAAGGATCGAGAACTTAATATTTTCACGTATTATTTTCCTAACATGACATATAATATGTTTTGAGAAGATAAACATTTGCTTAAGCTTTTATAACTAAATCTATTATATTACATATATTGTCGTTTGGATATGTTTATTGAGTGGGAAAGTGGACTTAAAAATTGGACTAAATTTTTATAGCGCGGAAGCGCTGCCCAAATTTTATTGGGACATATACTTGAATTTCAGTAGGAAACTAACAATATAACTAAACATTATTGACCTCGAACATGGAACATTTTGGACATAATTGGACTAAACAGAAATTAAACGTAATATGACACGTCGTAACACATAAGTTTTCAATATTAACACTTTTGGACAGAAGTTAAGTATAAGTGTTTGATCCTTAAAATGTTGATATGAAACCTTAACATAAATTAAATCATTATACTTATACGAGACTTGGTTGTTATATGATCTCCTTGATTTCCGACGTGTCCCGACTCTTCCTTTCCGCACGAGACTTATCTTCGCAATCCGTGAGTTACATCCCCTTATTTATTGTCTTTTAGATACTCTTTTGGGGGAAACATGAGATCAAAATGCTTTTGAACATTTTATGAACTATTTGACGTTTTTGTACTTATATGCATAAAACTTTTTAATTGCCCCTGTTCGGCACTCTTTGACTTTTGACTTTATGGCTTGCCCCTGTTCGGCACTTGTTAAAACTATGATTGATTATATATGCTTCCAAACCTTGATGAGAATATAACATGCTTCGTAAGTGACTACTATTATTTTGACAAAATTGCATAAGTGCCACGTTTTCAGACTTACACACTATTAGCTATAAGCCGTTAGTATATATGAGTATCGATACTTATGAGAGGATCGCTCCTTACTTTAGATGGCAATCTAAGTACATATTACTAAGTTCAGACGTACCTCGTAGATAGAGCGGGGTTGGGGCTGTTCACGATCAGGATTAATCGGTTTAGTGTGAACACTTACGTTATATAATGACAAGTGGTTGATACAATGTTTTAATCATTAGTTACTTTTATTTACGCATATTTTCTCTGCGATTGAATCTGCAACTAATCTTTTTACAAGTTAGTTCTATTTGTCTATGATCTTCTTTAAAGTATATATATATATATATATATATATATATATATATATATATATATATATATATATATATATATATATATATATATATATATATATATATATTAAGCGCCTGTTCTGCTTCATTTTCTTTAAGAAACTTTTTAATATATATACTTGTCGGAACCTTTTGTCGAGAACTTATAAATTGTAACACCCTCACTACTTTATGTAGTTTGATACTATATCTCATGTTTCAGGAAATCAAGTGTAAGTCATGAAGTGCATAGCGTGGGCGGGTCAGGAAAGTTACGTGAATTTGAATCGGGGGAAGACTTGTCTTATTTTGGGGATTTTTATGAAACAATTTAATGATGTATTTGTTGTCGTGAACTTAAACACTCTTGGTTATGTTTCTTTTGAACTTGTGAAGTTTTAAATTTTATTTTTAATGACTTGTGGAATGATATTCTTGCTCTTCGCACCTCGTGTTTCCGCTTTAGCGGGGTGTGACAATAAGTGCCGAGTGTGGCAGTAAAATGAGTTTATACAAGTGTCGAGTGTGGCAATAAAATGAGTTGTTACAAGTGCCGAGTGTGGCAATAAAATATATTTGGTTCTCATGTTTCCCCCAAAAGAATTATTTAAAAACAGTAAATAAAAGTGGGGTTGTAACTCACGGTTTGCTAGAGATGATACGAGTGCGGAACGAGGTCGAAACGGGTCAAAATCACGGAAATCCTATAGTAATACCAAGATTGAATGAGTACGATTGTTTATAAGTTTATAATGTCGTTAGTCAACGAAAATGATTTTAATATAAGTGTTGGGTTTAAGTTTAACGAAAATCGGGCAGCGCTTCCGCGCCAAAATCTTTAAATCCAATTTTTAAACACTTTCCCACTTAACGATTTTCATCACCATAGTTTATATATTTACACCAAATACAATGTTATATAAACATGTTCGGTTAGTCCCTTTATACACAAGTTAAGCTCATTACAGGTTATTCAACTCGATTTAAAGGAATGAGCTCAAGTTCACGTTTAATGGCCGAAACAACCCATTTCCCAGGAATTCGGGTCAGGAATGCGCCGCATAAGAGGTCTTATGCGCCACATTCTGGCACCAGGTTCTTGGAAAAATCGTTTTGTTGCTCAAAAATGTTATATTGGTGGTGGATTTCGACATGCAACTATAGATACACCCACATACTTGATGTTTTACAGTTTATATTGAGTTTTTAACCACAAATTCATAGATCTAAACATCCATTTTATAAAAACACGTTTTTGTATATAAATGGTCATAAATCTTCACAAAAACTCGTTTTTAGTTGTTAGATCATACATGCAAAGTGTGTATATTGTAAAAACAAGAAGATTTGAAAGATTTATACCGAATAGATGGTGATTTGAAGAAGGTGGAAGTGTTCTCTTTGTGATTTTTGACCCAAATGCTAGAAATCGATTTATAACCCAAATGGATGAATGCTCCTTTCCTCCTTTTGTTTATGAACTATTTTGGTGTGATTATTATGGTGATTTTACTGTGTTTTTGGTGAGCTTAAGTTCTGTAAATAGGAGAGGGGGGGGAGTGTGTTCTTGAGAGAGTATTTGTTGAGAGAGAGAGCAAGTAAGGAGAGTGTTTGTGTGTGTTTGTGTTTGGTGTTTATGAACCAAGAGTTATGGGGGTGTTTAAATGAGTTCACTGGACTTGAAAGAGGCTTTTGGACATGTTTAACCCGGAGCCAAAGAGTTGCGCTCGGGTTTGAGTCCGTTTAGATAAGTTTTAAAGTTTACAAATATTTTGTTGAACTGCACCCAGAATGCGGCACATAAGGTCCTTATGCGGCGCATTTGGAGCACTTCAGCAACGTTTTATTTTTCGTTTCTTCCATCGTTAAGCATTTTCGTTAGTTGAAAGTTTCCGGTTAGTTTAGATAGGAACTTAGGCAAGTTCACTAAGTGTTTTCTTGGTATTAGGATTCATTTTATGATTCCGATTTCGATTCCGACTCACACCCGTTTACGATAAAAGTATAGTTAAGATCAATTCACCGTTAACTCAAAGATAGAGAATGCGGTTTTCACCTGAAATTAGACGGTTGTCACAGAAAGGTCAGAATTCAGCTACCAACTTTGTTCCACTAACATGTTGAGTCATCAAAAATATGTTAAAAAGCTAACACATGTCCCAACAGGTGTCTTAAGTCTAGAAAACTCTGGTTTGAGTGATCTTAAACTCATTGTCAACCCCTTTGGTCATTTAACACATCACAAACTCAAAACACACACATACAACACAAACTCTTAACAACACCTTAAAAATTTGGGGATAAAACTAGAGCAAGGAGTAAGGGAAAAGCATTTCTAGCTAGGAATATCAAGTTTCAAATAAGTTTTACAAGCTTCAAAATTTTGTAAGTATTATAAGAGATATGTTAACATTTTTATTATAACTATTGAATCATAGTTTTGATATAGAGAAATCATGTTTATGAACTAGTATATGGATATCATATCTTTAAAAATGAGAGTGTTTGTAAATACCTTTGATGTTTTATCACTTGCATGTCTAAAATCTAACATAAAAATATAAGTTTTTAAAACATAAACATACCTAAATATCGCTAGAATGTTAGTAAAACATTATAAGGTTTGGAACATGAATGATAAGTTGTTAAGAGTAGATAACTAAATTACCATGTCGTTGAAATATTGTCGCATAATGTTTTGATTCAAGTGGGAAAGTGTTGTAAAATTTGGACAGTATTTTTTTTAGCCAAAACCGTAACATTTTAAAAACGAGCATTTCATTGTCTAACGAGTATTAAAATTTAGTAATAATATAACGAATCGTTATGCATCTTGGACATCGAGTATATTGGACTAGTTGGACATTATTGGGACTAAAAGTTAGTAAAACAATGTAAATGGGTATTTTGGACATATTAAGATTTGGAAATAAAAAGTGTGGTAACAAAGTTAGGTAAATGGTATAAACTTGTAAAATGTTAAAAGAAATTTTTAATATAAATAATAATACTTACACAACGTTTGGTATAATCTAGGGTTTCGGTGATTCCGACATATTTCCGAGTACTTCCGCGCACGTTTAGGAATCTTCGCAAACCTTAAGTTATAACACCTCTTTTACTATTTTGTACTAACTTTTGGGGGAAACATGAGAATCAACTGTTTTATTTACTTATATGCGTATGTTTTTTTCAATTGTCACACTCGACGTGTTTATGAACTAATTGATTGATTGTATGTCTTTTAAACGCCACGGGTTCGACATCTTTATTGACTCTTGATGACGTAAGTGCCTACTATCAAAACAGTGCCCGGTTATTTACACATTGTTAACATTATTTAAGTCGTTAGTATATGGGTATCGATACTTAGAAAATGACTGTTTCTTACTTAGGTGGCAGCCTAAGTATATACTGCTGTTCATATCATCTTCCTGTAGATAGTGCGGGGAAAGGGGCCGCTCCCGGTCGGATAATTGGTTTAGTGTGAACACTTATAGTTATATTATATCAAGAGGTTAATGTTCTGTTTATAATCAATAGTCTTTATACGCATATCTTTACAAGTATATATGTTTTTAAGCACGTGATCGCTTTATGTCTTTTGAGAAATACGTTATATATATACTTAGTCGAAAACCGCTTTTAGTCAAGGACTAGCAAACTGTATCCCACTCACTACTTTTGTAGTTGACACCTTTTCTCATGTTTCAGGAAACGCAATGTAAGGACATGAAGTGCATCTCTTGTGCCTCGGGTCGGGAAAGTCACTATTTGGAGAATCGGGAATGTCTTTTGAAGTCTTTGTATATTTTATTTTGATTGTAATGTATTGTTAAAAACAGTTGGTTATCTTTGACAATATGTAAACGCTTTTATTTTAATGACTTAAAAATCGTTCGTATTAATTATGTCTTGTGTAATGATATTCGCTCTTCACATCTCGTGTTTCCCCTTTAGCGGGGTGTGACAAAGACCGAGTCCCAGTCCGTTGTGATTGGAAGTCGTTTTCGAAAATCATTTGAATCATTTGTGAAAAACCTATTCGAATGATGGAATTCGCATGGATTAAAAAGTTATTCGAATACACAAAAATCTCCTATCTGATTGAATGAGAATATTCGTGTATGTTGAAAAATCATTAGAAAACACACTTGGTTTTTTAATCTCCTATCTGTTCGAATGAGATTATTCGTGTACGCTGAAAAATGATTCGGAAACACACTTGATTTTAAAATCTCCTATCAGGTCGAATGAGATTATTCGTGTAAGTTGAAAAGGAATTTGAATACACACTTTGGTGAAAAAGGTTTTATCTAGTCAAATGATATTATTCGTGTACGTTGAAAAAGAATTCGAATGAAACTATTCGTGGACGTTGTAAAGTCATTCGAATCGTTTAATCAATTAGATTTTAATCCACCTCATTCGTTTAAGCACTAAAAGAACATTCGAATAAACCTTTCATTTTCATTGATATCCATTCAATTCGAACAAACACTTCATTTGAATCGTTTAAGCACTTAAATTCTAATCTCAATCGAATGAACACTTTATAAAATCAAACCTATTCGAATGTGAAAACATCATCCTAATCAAGTCTTATTCGTGTGTGTGTGTACATGTAATTCGAATGACATCCTATTCGTGTAAGTGAAAAAATCATCTGAATCACATCTTATTCTTTTAAGTACAAAAATCATTCGAATCAAACTATTCGTGCATGTTAAAAACCTGTTCGAACCAAGACTTAGGAATTTTATTTCTACACTAAACATATTCATGTCTTTTAAAATCCTATTCGAATGGCCTTATTCAAATGCACTGAATCCTTAGTCGAATGAACCTATATCTATACTAATGAAGCATACACACAATCCTATCAAGCAAACCTATTCGAATCGAATCAAATTATACTAACACACCACAAATCAAGGAAATTTTCACCAAAACACAAAATATCATACATGATTATCTTAATCATAAAATTTTTCAAAAGGAAAAAGAAGAACATTAAGAACAATTAGAATTTTTTGTTTTTACCTAAACACAAGTGTTCTTCGTAAGAACGTCTGATCCGTAAAAATTTCAAATTCTTCAAGAAACACGTTTTACCTAGAGAGATCGAATAGTGAAAATACAAGTGAATTATGAAAATAAATCATTTTTATCTTATATAGGATCCGAAAACCCAATAGGTTATCCATGGATACCCATATTCAGATTTACACTTTTCACCCTCAAGTTTCTCAATTCATTGTTTTACATGTTCTTTTTCAAATTTTTATATATTTTTGATGTTTTCGTAAAATTCTCTTTTTATTAACTGAAACTCCCCCACGAAAACACGAAAAATATGTTCACATTATCACAAACATCACGAAAACAAAGAATCACAAACACGTATTCACAATGCAAATATTCCCCCTCAAATTATGATTCCCCTTCAAAGGATGATTCCCCCTCAAAAAAAATAGAAACACGTAACTATACACATATTTATAAGTAAAAGTAACAAAAAGAAACGACTAAGTTACAACCTGAAGTAACCGATTTAATTTTTTAAATTCAACATGCCGAGCTAGGAGATAAAAAAAAATTTAAAACGTTTTTCATCCAAAGCTTTTGTAAAAATATCGGTAATTTGAAAATCGGATTCAACAAAGTGTAATTCAATTATTCCTTTTTCAATGTTATCTTTCAAAAAATGATAGCGAATTTCAATATGCTTAGTACGAGAATGTTGAACCAAATTTGCAAAAATTGAGATTGCACTTTTTGAATAACAATAAATTGGAATTGAGTCCGCTTCATAACCGTAATCTCGAAGTTGTGTGCGTATCCATAGTACTTGTGAAAGACACACTGTTGTCGCCACATATTCCGCCTCGGTTGTGGAAACGGAAACACAATTTTGCTTTTTCGATGTCCAACTTATAAGCTTGTTTCCGAGAAAGTGAGCACCGCCTGAAGTACTTTTCCTTTCTAAATTACATCCTCCATGATCCGCGTCACAATAAGAAATAAAATCAAAACCCGTATTCTTTGGATCCACAAACCCAAACCACTAGTACCTTTTAAGTATCGAAAAATTCTTTTTACAGCCAACAAATGAGATACTTTTCGGTTTGATTGATATCGAGCACACATACAAGTAGCAAACATAATGTCCGGATGACTTTAGGTAAAATACATCAAAGAACCAATCATTCCTCGATATAACGTTAAATTCTTTGATAGTAGCGTTGGATCATCATGTAAGTTTATTCGACGAGCCATTGGTGTGGACATTGGAGAACAATCGACCATTTTATACTTTTTAAGCATATCAAAATATATTTTGATTGATTAATGAAAATCCCATCCGGTAATTATTTTACTTGTAATCCCAAAAAGAACGACATTTCTCTCATGCTCATTTCAAAATGTTTAGACATTAACGCACAAAATTGTTTACATAAATGTTGACTTGTTAACCCGAAAATGATGTCATCGACATAGATTTGTACAAAAATTGCGTCTTGACCCTTTTTACGACTAAAAAGTGTAGTATCTATAGCAGCTCGAGTGAAACCTGCATCTAAGAGAAAATTCGGAAGTTTTTCATACCATACTCGAGGCGCTTGTTTCAAACCATACAAAGCCTTCTTTAGCGTGTAAACATCACTTGGGCGATGTGGATCAAAAAATCCTTCCGTTTGTTCAACGTATACTTCTTCTTTGAGATCTCCATTAAGAAATGCGGTCTTGACATCCATTTGATAAACAATGAAATCCTTTGTTGCCGCATATGCAAGAAACATTCTAATCACCTCAATCCTAGCAACCGGAGCAAATGTCTCATCATAATTAATTCCTTCTTGTTGTGAATACCCCTTAGCCACTAGTCGCGATTTATTCCGTACCACAACACCATTTTCATCCTTTTTGTTCTTGTGTATCCATTTGACCCCTACAATTGTACGATCCTTTGGTCGAGATACCTTTTCCCAAACATCCAAAAGCTTGAATTGATTTAACTCTTCTTGCATCGAGTTTATCCAATTTGGATCATTAAAAGCCTCCTTGATGTTTTTCGGTTCAATAGAGCTTAAGAAGACTGAGAAAAGACATTCATTCGCCGTAGCCTTACGAGTGCGAACACGTTCATTAACATCACCAATGATTTGATTAGGAGGATGAGATTTCGTCCATAATTTGACACGTTGAGTTGACGATGATGGTTGTTGAACATTTGGATTGGTTACAATTGTTGTATTAGTTGGAATGGTAGTTGAATCCCGTCGTGGATTTGAAGTTTCTTCGGTTTTATCTTGTTGTTGTTGAACATGTGAAGATTCTGGTGCATCATCATGTGATAATTCTGTTTCATCATTGTTTGAGGATTCAGGTTCATCATGAATTGAGGTTTCTTGTTGTTCATCCAAAATGATTGTTTCATTTGGCGTAGAAGTTGAAAAAGGAGTTCGTGAATGACGTGATTCTTCATCGTTGAAGTAGTACAACGTGTCGAAGAAATTTTCCAAAATTGGTTGAGAAGTATGCACTTGGTTTTCCGAGTTGAAATAATCCGAACTCATTGTTCCAAACTCATCAAATGGAACATTTACACTTTCCACAATAACCTTTGTCCGAATGTTGTAAACACGAAACTCCTTTGACTCAGTAGAATATTCGACAAACACTCCTTCATCCGCCTTATCATCAAATTTTCTTAATTGATCTTTGTCATTTAACACAAAACACTTGCATCCAAAAACATATAGAAATTGGAGGTTTGGAGGATGTACATTCATTATTTCATATGGGGTGATAATGAATCGTTTGTTGATTGTTGAACGGTTTTGATTAAAGCATAATGAAAGAGGTAATTTGGAATAGGAAAGCATTGTTCTTGCAACCTCTACTAGTGTCCGATTACGCCTTTCAACGACTCCATTTTGTTGAGGAGTTCGATCCGCCGAATATTGATGTGTGATTCCCACCTTTGTTAGAAAATCATTGAGAATGTAATTTTTAAATTCCGTTCCATTATCCGAGCGAATAGTCTTCACACAATGTTGAGCATGCAATTTCTTATTCTTGATGAAACAAATCACAATTTCTGAAGTTTTCGACTTTGAATGGAGAAAATATACCCAAGTGAAACGAGAATAGTCGTCGACAATCACAAGAATATATTTCTTCTTACTTCAACTCTCCACTTGCATTGGTCCGCACAAACTCATATGGATTAGTTGAAGGACATGCGATGTATCCCAAGCTTGCTTTGAAGAGTGAGATGATTTTGTCAACTTTCTTTTTTCACACGCATCACAAAGTTGATCTTTGACAAAATTGAGTTTAGGAAGTCCGGTGACTAAACCTTTAGCCGCAAGTTTCATGATGTTGCTGAAATTCATATGAGAAAGTCGTCGATGCCATAACTACGTATCTTGAGAATCAGCTTGAGATAAAAGACACACGGTTTTGTCGGTTTTATATTGCTTCATATTGATTGTGTAGAGATTTGTCTTTCTTGATCCCGTTATCATATTCTTCCCATCATAATTACGAACCGCACACACAGTTTTTTGAAAATTCACCTCAAGATTTTTATCACAAAACTGACCAATACTGAACAAATTATGATGCAAATCCCGTACAGAAGAAACATCCTTGGTTGTAATCTTGTCGAATTTCAAATCCCCAATGCTTTCAGTTGTTCCAAAATGACCATTTTCCGAATTGTACCGTGCCCATGTATTTCTTCACAAACTTTGACAATAGATTCTCTCTCTCCTGGTCATGTGTTTTGAACATCCAGCATCCAAATACCTCACATGATGGGCCTGCACAATACGATTAAGTAGATTTAGGTACCCACTTAAAGATGGGTCCTTTTTTGTTAGTGATTGTAGAATTATAAGAAACATTAATAATTTCATTGTATTTGAAACCAAATTCAAACATCGTTTTCAAGCATTTGTTTTCAAGTTTAGAATTATTGAACGACAAATTGTTTTAACGACACTCTTATTAAAAAATTTATTCTCAAATTTAGAATCTTTCTTCTTCGGCAACCGTTTGTCCTTGACTTCTTTCTTTTCACCTTTTGATTTCCAAATTCCATTTACACTCCCTTTCCTTTGCACTGAAACACTAGAAACTTTATTAGCAACCACTTTTGATGGTGTAACTATCTTAGATTTCTTTGCATCTTTGGTAGTTACTTTCGTGTTTTTCGTAAAGAAGTGCTCAAACGAAGTATCAAAAGTTTCATCCGAATCAAACCAATCATCCATGTCTTTTGAATTAAAATCAAGTTTTGTTGCCAATTTATTAATGTCTTGTTTGGTCTTAACTTCTTGAAATTTTACATGTTTCGGAGATTTACTTGTTAAATTTGTCATTACCAAATCTTTCTTTTTAAGTGAACTTTTAAATGAGCCATTTTCCATTGATTTTTCCGTGGAATGAATCTTTAGAGATGGTGTTTTAAAAGTTTTATCATTAGAAACACTTGGTTTAGACACATTTAGGACATCAATCCGTTTTTGCAAAAGATCAATGGTTTGTTCTTTTTCATTTAACGCCTTTTGATAAAAAAAAATTAGTTTTTGATCAAATTGTGTTTTTGGGACATGTGAGTTTATTGACGACGACACATTTGAAAGCGATTTGACTTGTTCTTGTAGGATACAAAACTTTTCCCATAATTTCCCATATTCTAATTTCTCTTTTGCAAGCAGTTTCACATTGGTGTTTGCTTTCCTTTCAAGTTGAAAAGTTTCCAATTCAATCCTTTCAAAGTGAGTTTCGTATTTTTCAAGAAATATTGTCCTTTCAAATTCATTTGAAACCGTTGTATCAAAAATATAAGTCTGCAACTCTTCTAAATGTTGTTTTAGAATCAGCTTTGGTGTATAATATAACACTTTCGAAGGTTGCACACTCACATTTTGTTCTTTAGAAAACGTAGTAATCGAATTTGCGGGTTTCCAGTCTTGTGATTGAGGTTTAAATGTGTTAGGAGAATCTTGTTCAAAATATTTATTATTAGTTCCAAAATATTCAAAACGTGTTTGACATTTGTCCCCCGGTTTTCTCTTTGCATCCTCACAAGATTTTTCTTCCGAAATTTCTTCATTTGAGGCATTAATGAAAACTAACCTATCAATGTTTGCTCCTAATTTGATGAAATCAAAATCGTAGAGGGAGGAACATTTTGATATGGCTCGTTTAAGAAATTTCGGATTCTCAACGAATGTGTTTTCATCAAATCCAAGACCATCTTTTTTATGTAAACGTTTAATTGTTTTTTTGGGTAAAAGGGAATCAATACCCCGGTTAATTATATAACACCAAAAAAAACGTTGAAGTACAATGGATATAGGTAAAATCCTAAATCCCAGCCCGTTACATAGGCAAAAAAACAAGCAAGTTCAACAAAACAAATGCTACCTCCCTTTCCACTACAAAAGAACGACATGCCGTTCTAATGATCTAGAAAATATTTAGTTCCTACCTCTACCCTTAACCTTGAAGTCAAACTGATCACACAATTTTGCATATCCATTCGGGTAGACTTCAAACTGGTCTTCATAATCATCATAATAATTCTCTTGTTCCAAATCATGCCCACCACCAAATGACGAGCAAGGAATAGAATAACCAGAATCAGGTACGGGAACTTCCTCAACATCAGAATCTGATTCATTAATAAAACGTGATGATTTAAAATCCTCAAACTCATTCTCATCTTTTGTTCCCTCCGAAATACAACTTTCAGTAGACGATTTCGCATTAGGCATAAGAACAGAATTCTCACCCGCCTTTTTAACAAATGTATATAATTCCTCCATGTTAACTCCATCATTAATATAAGATGATGATGGAATCGGCTGTGTAGTTGCATCCAAAGACTTCCTCGTATTACACGAATTACCATTCACACATTGTGGTTTAGAAACCACACGATAAACCTGTTTTTGCTTAGGAATATTCATGCGATATCCTTTAACATAACGTTGTTTACTAACAGATTTACCCGTAATCTTCTTACCTATGTCATGCAAAGTTTTCTTGTCCTTCATGCCATTAACCTTCGGATCAGATTTCACCTTAGAACCAGCCGAGCATTTCCTAGGACACACAATCTCCTTGTGATCAAAAATTTTGCACACACCACATCGAGGAGGTAACCATTCATATTCAACATCAATTGTAACCGTGGTATATTTTTTACCATCCTCAAAAGGGATATCAATATCAACCGAATTAATTGTAGGCAGTTCAGCTGACACTTCCACAAGAACCCGCGCATACTCACTACGTCCCCAAGAATTGAGACATATAAAATTTGTATGTTCATCGAGTCTAATAAGTTTTCCCACCTTGGCAGCAATCAACCCAATTCCAACCTTCGAATACGCAACAATAGGCACCCTATGTAATTTAATCCATAAGGACACGCTCGAAACATTATCTTTCACCATAGGGGTATTCGGACTATAAATGTTCAATATAACCGGAACTGATTGAATTCGCCATGGACCATTCTTTAATACTTTCTCCATGCTATCTTTCGAATCAAACTGAAACATAAGGAACCCATCATGCATCATAACACGCTTAAAACCAAATCTGTCCCATGCATGTTTCACATAATTCTCAACAATGGGAAACGCTAATTTCTTACCAACAGAAAACCCATATAATGTATTCACAAACCGTGCCTTTACCTCCTCCAACGCAGCCATTGGCAAAGCTACATTCGAAGATATACGTGGTGCTTTCAAGGCCACAGTTGTTGACGGATTAGAAACATTCCCCAAAACACTTCCACATGATACCGAAACAGATGTATCACTAACATTTACCACATCACCCTCCGAAACAGAATTCTTTGCTGCAACTTTCGTTCCCTTCAGAATAGACTTAAGAGGCATATTCGCTGGATTATGAACAACACGAGACTCCGAAATA
Organism: Senecio squalidus; assembly: GCA_910822075.1. Taxonomy (NCBI): domain Eukaryota; kingdom Viridiplantae; phylum Streptophyta; class Magnoliopsida; order Asterales; family Asteraceae; genus Senecio; species Senecio squalidus. The sequence goes on along the minus strand of CAJVGC010000432.1, from coordinate 20,151,431 downwards.
GCAACAAGATTTGTTCCAAAACCAGTGGACTTCCTTATACGCTCCTCCATAACCTTAACAGAATCCAGCTCACTATTGATAGCAGCCTTTTTAGACACGCTTGGACTATTAAGAAAACCCTTATTCATCTCTGCAACCCACACCCAATTAATAAAATTCCAAGATATACCCGCAGCCACCAGCACTAGAACACGAAAACCCTAGCTGCACTTCCACAATAACGATCTAGAAAACAATGCTGTTAAGCACAATGATCCCGCAGCCCACTTATAAAACCCTAAAAAATTAGGGTTGGACGTTTACACAAATGAGCAGCCACCAAACAACAACCAATAAAAATAAAACCCTAAAAAATTAGGGTGTAACGTTTACACAATTGTGCAGCCACCAAAAAACGAATAGATATATAAAGAAAGCACCAATACCAGCAATACGATCCTAACCACAATGATGAAACCCTAAAATTAGGGTTACACACAATATACAGCTAAAAAACGTATGAAGGAGACGATTTAGGCCAGATATATATGATATAAGCTCCTACTAGACAAAACTACCAGATCTATAACGTTAAACCTTCATAAAAAGATTAAACTGAGTATAAAAACGAATTAAGATCAAGATCTGGTCGAGTTGTGTAGGGTGGCCGGAAATCGCCAAAAAAGAGAGAGTTTTTTAGGGTTTTTTTTTTAAAACGTTTAATTGTTTCAGTCATGTTTAAATAGATCGTTTGGTCCGTTTGTCCTTGTTTGACAAATTCCAATTCTAAATCCTTCAATTTTGAACATAATTCCAAATTTTCTTTGGAAATACGTTCAACTTCACTTTGGTGGAAACTACTATCATTTATCAATTGTTGACATTTGATAGTTGCTTCACACACACTTTCATTCATGTTTTTCTCACACTTTTTGACTCAAAACTTCATCCTCAAGTTGTTTAATGTGACATTTCATGCTTGAAAATTGAGAAACGTATTTTTAATTCTTTTCTTTAAGTTTAGAATTTTTAGTTTCAAGATCTTTGATTATTTCACGTTTTGCACGAAGTTTTGACTCAATAATTTTCAATTTAAAAATGCAAGTTTCCATCCTAACTGGATCATAAACGTATTGATATACATCATCCTCGTCTGATTCCTCAAAGTCAGCATCGGCCATCAATGACATGTGAGCGAAATGAGTACTTGCGTGTTCCTCGTTGTCTGAATCACTCATCCAGTGTGCATCTTCGGTTAGAAAAGCTTGACCTTTTTCTCCTCCAGATTCCTTTTTCTTCTCAAACAACATATTCTTTCGGTAGTATTCTGAATTCTTCACAACTTTTACCTTACAATCTCTAGCAAAATGCCTCGACTCCATACACTTGTAACAAATCACCGTACTCTTATCCTTTGTCATCTCTTTGTTTGACTCATTTGAGTGGTTTGAGTGTTTGATTTTTGACCTTGATTGTGTGGAGCTTGATTGTGATTGTATGAAGAACGACCCCGATAATTTTTGTTGTTCTTGTTGTAAGATTTGAGATGATTGAAACCTTTGACCGTTAGACCTTCCAAAATTTCTCTTTTGAACCATGTTTGAAAGCAGTGGCGTAGCCAGGAAATAAGAGTAGGACGGGCTAAAAAAGTGTAAAACGGCTCAAAGTTAATTAAGGGATATCGAAATAGCTTTAACCGTGAAGCTTGGTTTAAGAAATCTTTTGTTGGGTAAATGTTTTATTACATAAAATTAAGGGCTAACTGCATGAGAATATAATATTATTTTTTTCGATTTGCTATTTTGTGTATCAAACTCTCAAATTTATTGTGTGTATTCAATTTTTATTTTTTACAGATGATGTAAAAACCATTTTTTTAAATATTCAATATTTAACCCGTTACACGTCAGCAAAAATCCGGCTCGTTACATTATTTGTAAAAAGGTAAAAGTTGAATACATGGAATAGATGTTTTAAAAGTTACACACAATAACAGATCGAATAAAGTTTGTTACATTTCAATAGACTTAGTCCTAAAATTAATTAAATTATAAAAAGTTAATACATTATGAGTTGATTTATAAATTAGTTTCTAAAACAATTAAATTATTTTAACTGATTAGGAAATCAAATATAAGATCAAAAAAATCTAGGGTGGGCTAAAAGATAATATGATTCAAAATTACTACAAAATACATAGTAGTTGTAATTGCTTTTTGAAATTCTTGGATGGGCCATAGCCCACCCTACTACAAGGGTGACTACGCCACTGTTTGAAAGTTAAGTAATCATTTGAGAGATTTCTTCCTTAGAATCTTCATCATCAAGATTTGTTGTTTGATTGTCTTCCATTTCTTCATCTGGAAAAGATACGGAGTATTTGGAAGATGGTTGAATGTTGTGAAGAAACGTCTTTGATTGAGGTGGTTTTCATTCTTTGAAGATTTCTTTGATATTTCATCAATCTTGTTTAACCTGAGAGCTAATGGATCATTTTCTTTCTTTGACTTAGTCTTCAATTCTTCGACAAGTTCCATAACTTCTTCTTCGTTTTGCATAAGACATTCAAATACATCGTGAACCGGAGTTGTTTCAATGTTGATGTTTTGCTTGAGATTAGATGTGAAACGTTTCCAAACCCGTTTTAGCGTGTTCATGAAGTTCACATTTTCTTCGAGATGAGTCTTCACGAATCCATTTTTACCATTATCTTCTTTGGACCATTTTCGATAATTTCTATCATTTGTTCACCCAATTCTTGTCTTTCGATGAAATCCATAAACCTTGCTTTCCATTGCTCGTAATCAACTCTGAAAAGAACCGGAGGTCTTGTGTCAGATCCGATTTTGATCCCTTGATGTCATGATTATTGATTCTCGTTGATCGTTTTATACCCTTTGTAAAAATTCCAAAAAGTCAATTCAGTTCGTGTAAGTACTAATCCTATTCGAATGGTTTTAATTCGTGTAAGGTTAAATCCTATTCTAATGGTTTTGATTCGTGTAAGGTTAAAACTTATTCGAATGGTTCTGATTCTTTTAAAGTTAAAACTTATTTGAATGGTTTTGATTTATGTAAGGTTAAAACCTATTCGAATGCTTTTGATTCATGTAAGGTTAAAAGTGGTTCGAATGGGTTTAATTCGTGTAAGAAAAAACTTTGTTCGAATGATGACTTGGTAATTTTCTTTCAACTTCTTAGCTTATTGTGCAATTCGAATTTCCGATCAAATCACCGTGATCGATTAATTCAAAACTAAGTTCGTGTACTAAATTCCTATTCGTTCCAACACTTATCCAAAAACCAAAAATTTCCTTATTAGAATACACTTATTCGAATGATTCTATTCGAATACTCTTATTCGAATCATCAAACCAATCTTCAAACGAATGCAAACTATCTTCAAACGAATATATCCATTCGATCTTCCTTTCAAAGTATACGAATTAATATTCAAACCAATCTTCAAACGAATGCAAACTATCTATAAATGAATAAGCAATTCGACTTCAAAATGAACCAGCACAAATGCACTTCCTATTCGTGTTACTTGAAAACCTATTCGAATGATGCTATTCGTGTAGATTTATTCGAATGATGCTATTCAATTGAGCTGGAATTTTTGAGAGCATCCCGCTCTGATACCAATTGTTACGTATGAGAATCAACCAAAAGTCATATTATTACATCACATCCCTTACTTATTTATAGATAAGGGTCAAACATTCATTACATGATACAATTACCTTCTAGAAACCATATTAACTAAATCTAATCTCTACAGTTACTACTACTGCAGTTGAGGGGGAGCAGCCAAAGAAAGAGAAAGAAGGTAATGGTGAAGATATTACTGCTGCAGTTAAGGGGAAGCAAAAGAAAGAAGTTGATCAGGTTATTACTGATGTTACTACTGTTGTAGCTGATCAAGTTGTTACTACTACAGAAACTGAAGCTCCTGTAGTTACTGCTGCTACTGCTCCTGTTGCCGATGAACCTACCAGTGAAGAGAGAACACTTGCTGAAACATTACTCAAGATAAAGAGTGATATTATTCAGAAAAGAAAACCAGAAAAAGCCAAAAGACCCAAGGAAAAATGAGTAACTATTCATATTGTTTCTGAAGTAATAATAGTTGAGGGTGAATACTATGTTATTGATCCTACAACAAGGTATGGTGCTACTCCAATCATTCCTCCTAACACAAGACAACTCAATATTCCAGTGCATCAGTACAGTGGAGGAAGAAGGGTTGACCCAACTGACTCTACAGTTAAAGGTAAAGGAAAAAGAGTGTTGGTTGAAGAAGAAACTGAAAAGACAACTGAGGAAGCTAAAAAATTAAGAATTGATGAGCTTGTTGCTTTACAAGTAGCTTCTGAAACTTTGGATGTGTCTGGAGATGATGCCATTTCAAGAGAAGTACATGCAGAACTTCAAAGGATGGAGTTTGAAAGAATTGAAAGAGAGGAAAGGAGAGACTAGATTTGCTTGCTGAGTATAAGAGAGAGCTTGCTAAGATAGAAAGAAATAAAGCAACAAAGAAGTCAAAGATTGAAGTCAAAAAGACAACCAAGAAAGAAAATATGGATATTGATAAACAAAAGTTCACGAGGTACTTGAAAGACAGAGGGTATAGTGGTAAATCCTAGGTTGTTTGAAAAAGAGAGAAAAAAAAAAGACAAAGAAGAAGATGTCAGATTAACAGAACAACAAGAACAAGAAAGGTATGAGTTGGAAAGGTTGGTGAAAAGAGATCATGAAGTTGGAGCTAGGGTACTGAATGAACAAGGACAGGTAATCCCTAATCCATTTAAATCTCAACCTATTGTTAATCTTGAATAGCATAAAATGAAGAAATCTATGTCTACTAAACAAGTTATAAAGAAACAGAGAATTGAGTTGCCAACTACTGCAGAAAAAGAAACTGTTACAGTTGAAACCACTCACTCTGAAAAGCCACTTTATGAAGCAACTACTACTTCAACTCAGTTTGTTCTTGTTGATTCTACTGCAATAGTAGAAAGGGAAGGAGATGTGGAGATATCTCTTGATGATCGTTCAGCTCTGATTCTTCATGAAGAAGGTATGCATGTTGAGCCATTAGCTGTTTAATTACCATAAATTATTGGCTGGGAGTTTGTTGGAGGGGAAAACAACTTACATGGTTACAAGAGCTGATAACAAGAAGTACCAGATACTAGCTTTCTACAGAACGGTCAAAGACTTCATAAGACAAGATCTGTTGAGAATGCCTCAAATTGGAGTAAGAAAGTACTCACAAAACAGAGGTTCTTGTTCTGGAACTGATCTTGCCCTTGATTGGCTAAATGGCATGTTCACTCCTAAAGTTGGGATGTTCAACAGTATATTTCATCGGGGAGGATATGATCTAATGATTAAATGGGTTATGCATGAAAGAAGTGGTGTGCATTTAATAATCAGAAAACAAGGTGTGATCAGGTTCTATTTGGTGGAGAAAAAGTATGATTTGGATTTTGGTATTGTACATGAGATGATCTTTATAAGGTTATTTTCTCTAAGACAGTCTCAGATGGCTAATGATTTGGTATGGAGAATGGTACTTCGAAGAAATGAAGAACAATCGAAGATGAAGGAAGAACGAGCTAAACAGAAGAAGGACAGTAGAAATTAGTTTTGTAATCATCGTCTGTATGTATTGAAACTTGTTACTTTAATGATAATAAAAGTTAAAATTTAGGGGGAGAATGTTGGGAATAAATTGATGAAAATGAGTTAACTTTGGTTAGTACTGCATGGTTACTACTGCTTAACTACTGCCAAGTTACTACTTCAAGTATACCAGTTACTACGGCAAGTGTACTGGTTACTACTGCAAGTGTAATGGTTTCTACTGCTCAAGCTTGTTACTACTGCCCGTAAAGTGTTACTACTGTACGAAGAGTTTAGAAGAAAAAGATAATTTTAGAATAGATTTGTAATTATCTTTTCCTTAATTGTAGTTACTTTACAATTTTAATTGTTAAGTCGTTTCCTAGTATTGTTAGGTTTAGCCTCAAGGTCTATATATACACAGATTCTTGTATTAAGAAAAATACGTGTATTGATCATTCATTAAATATTAATATATTGAGGCTTGTTGGTGATATTGTTATTGTTATTATTATTATTCTTCGTATAAACAATATTCGTTTAATCACAAAACTTGTAATATCAAAGTGTTTAAATCCGCTACTAAACTTCTTTGATAGATCACAACTGAGACCACTCGACCAATCTCATCCACTTCAAAATTCGTGTAAAAGTTGCTAATTCTACTTTCTAATAAAAGTCTTTTAGACAAATTAAACTGTGTCAATTCCGTGGCAATCGCACCAAAAAATCGAGTTTTTTTTTTTATTAATACATAGTGTGGTTGTGTTTACATAACCTAATCGATCGTGACAAGTGGTATCAGAGCTTTATACATAGTGTAGATAGTATAATAATTTTGCTACTTAAAATTCAATATTAAGATAAAATATCTAAATGCTTTATAGATAGTTTAGATAGTATAATACTCGCGCGATGCAGCGGAGTTGAAAATATTTTTTTCGATAAAGCTATTTTATATGAAAAGAAAACATATTTTATAGAAGTGTAATTATATAACTTTTATATGGTGTTAATCTTTAATTTGTAATTTCATTTTTTGCCAAAAGAGTAAAATGTATAAGTTTTTGAGTTCGTTCCATAAATAAATGTATGGCTACAATTTACTATATATACTGATATATTGATGTCATATTTAATAAAGGGTAATATTAATTTTTTACTATTTAATTATCAACAAATGACTCAAATGTTATATATATATATATATATATATATATATATATATATATATATATATATATATATATATATATATATATATATATATATATATATATATAGGTTTGTTCTTGTAAAACAAACTTTAAGATAAAATAAGTAAAAAAAAATAATAATAATAATTTATAACTTTAGATATTTTAGATTATCGTTCATTTTAACCATATCTCAAACTTTAAAAAACGAAGTTTTGTTGTACATCAGAAAATGAGTCTTTTTATCGTTGTGAATCAAATTTGAATATTTACTACACAAAAACAATGAATTTGATTCACAACCCCTTAACGATATATATTGATGCATATCAAAACTTGCTTGTTTAAAGTTTGTTATAATTTTATAAATAAACATAATACAAAATTACACATATAATAAATTAATTTTTCATATTTTTTTACTTATTTTACTTGAAGTATTGGTTTATAAGAACCTCCTCCTATATATATATATATATATATATATATATATATATATATATATATATATATATATATATATATATATATATATATATATATATATATATATATATAGTAATTGGATCGGGTAAGAACGGCCCAAAGTATAGGAACGGTAAGAACCAATGCTGACCGTCCAATTAAGGTGATGATCAGTAGTAAACACTTACTACTGATCAGTAAACACTTACTACTGATCAGTAGTAACCACTTACTACTAATCAGTACTGCGAGTTTTGATATAAAATTCTTAATCGGACGGCCAGAAATTTTTTGCTGATCAGTAGTAAGTGGTTACTACTGATCAGTAGTAAGTGTTTACTACTGATCATTACCTTAATCGGACGGTCAGCATTGGTTCTTACCGTTCCTATACTTTGGACTGTTCTTACCTGAACCTCACCCTATATATATATATATATATATATGTACAAGTTAGTTTATAGATAGTTTAGATAGTATAATACCCGCGCGATATAGCGGAGTTGAAAATATTATTTTCGATAAAGCTATTTTATTTGAAAAGAAAACATTATTTTATAGAAGTGTAATAAAATAACTTTTATATGGTGTTAATCTTTAATTTGTAATTTCATTTTTTGCCAAAAAGTTGAAATGTATAATTTTATGACTACAATTTATTATATATACTGATATATTGATGCATATTTAATAAAGGTATTTAATAAAGGGTAATATTAATTTTTTACTATTTAATTATTAACAAATGACTCAAATGTTATATATATACTAGTTTATAGATCCGCGTAATATACAGAAAAATATATCAAAAATAATAGATGTTTTAATATGTACAAAGCTAAGGGCATTCACTATGAAAGCCTTTATAAATAGGTATAGGTTTTTTTATAAAACATTAATAGGTTTATAAAACATTAATAGGTTTACTATTTAAGCGATCAGAGTGACATTAGATTTATGATGACATGTCTTTGAAGAGGTTTGAGTTTATGAACCTTTTGAAAAACTTTACCATTAGAGATGTGTAAATAACATAATACTATCTTAAAAGCGATGTGATTATACCCGCCTTACTTCCTCATCAAGGAGGGATGAAAGCAGGTTATAAATACGTTATAACACTATTGACTAATAAAATAACACAAAACAAAAACTAGTGTAGGCAATGTATGGATGTATAATTTTAAATAACTCGCAAAAAACTGACACCTTTAAAGTGTTTATACATAGAAACTGGAGATGCTATAGTCGTAAAAATCATTAAAATGGATGAAAAATACATTAGTAGTCAACTAAATGCATACAGGATCAAATGTAAAAAAGAGACATTTAATGAAATACACTAATCATACCATGTAATTATATATCTAATAGGAATTAGATCATGTGTGAAGTAACGAAAGATTATGTAAATATCATCTAAAAAGATAATGAAAAGCAAAAAGAAACTCCTTACACCACCAAAGTACGGAATCAAAAAAGTGGTTATAGCACTAAATACTTTAATAAAACTTCAAAACAAAATATATAAATTTTAGGTTCCACGGTACCTAAAAAACCCAAATAGACTACTAAACATGTTATTTCAGATTTTAAATACAACTAGGTGAATGTCGTACGTTGCACGACTGGTAAAAAAGAGTCCAATCCCAAAACCACAAAACAGGCCCAAAAGAAAAAAAAAGCCCAACAGAGCACAGGCCCCTAGACAACAACGCATTTTAATTAGGAGAATAATTAGTAATTAAATAATCATAATTCTACACTGATACAAAATAAAAAGACCAATTGCTTGTCACAAAATGGAAAGTATAAGCTAACAGTCGACTTTTGAAGAAACGGATTTTGAAACACGGCTGCATTAGGAAAACCTAATTAAATAATTTAAAAAACTTGGATGACATAAAATTATATCATGTTTTGGATCTTATGATTTAAATTTTAAGATGAAACTCATCCGAGAGTTATATTTTTACCATATGAAATATCATGTTTCTCTTTAATATATATATATATATATATATATATATATATATATATATATATATATATATATATATATATATATATATATATAAAATCATAGCCCCTGTAAGCTCAAGCTATAATTTGAAACTCTAGCTCCAAATAATCTCAATCTCCAACTTAAGCTAGTTTTGCCAAACACACCTTAGGTATTTATATTATCATTTATAAGGATTTTAGCCATCCCGCAAGTTGTGGCGGGTTGAAAAATTCATCTGGAAAAACATAAAGTTTAAAAGATAAAATTATATATCGTTTTCTTTATATGTCATTAACAATCACTTAGGGAGTGCTTGGTTCAAAAAAGTGAATGGCAATGAGAAAGATAATGGGAATATAATGGAATGATTTGATTAACTAGGTTCATTAACCTTAATTTGTAGGGGAATGGATATTACCCATTAGTGGTCAATGATTGATTAGCAAATAACAAACCAACCTTTATCAATCATTTTCATTTCCATTGATTACCTTCTAATACCCTCAACCAAAGAAATAAAATCATCTTTAATGAAAGCGTAAGTTTTATACTTTTTTTTTAATTTAGGTAAATTTAATACCTCTGGTTTAAAGTGTTCAAAAAAATTATGTATTTGTATTTTTGTCATAATTATTAATAATGACTATTAGTTTACTAACTATTAATATAATTATAATCCTAGCTAAAATTATAAAAATAAAAATAAGGAAAATAATATATTGCAATTAAGTGAGATTAAGAGTTGATGTAATAAAACAGAAATATTTGATAAACATCTATAATACTTGAAAATTGAGTCCATGTAATAAGTTTAGTTAATAAATATCATATAATCAATATATTAAGTTTAAGAATATGAAATACTAAAACGTTTTGTCATAAATCTATAATACTTAAAAATTGAGTCCATACAAATTGAGTCCATGTAATAAGTTTAGGTAATAAATATCATATTATTTATACATTAAGTTTTATATTCCTTAAAATTGAGTCCATGTAATAACTTTAGGTAATAGATATTATTCAATCAATACATTAAGTTTAAGAATATGAAAGACTAAAAGGTCTTTTGTCATAAATTATGATAATACTTAAAAATTGAGTACATGTAAATTGAGTCCATCTAATAAGTTTAGGTAATAAATATCATATATATGATACATTAAGTTTTATAATACTTAAAATTGAATCCATGTAATAAGTTTAGGTAATAATCTATAATACCTAAAAATTGAGTTCAAGTAATAAGTTTAGGTAATAAATATCATATATAAAATATTAAAACGTTTTGTCATACATATGTAATACGTAAAATTTAAGTCCATGTAAATTGAGTCTATGTAATAAGTTTAGGTAATAAATATCACATAATTGATACATTAAGTTTTATAATACTTAAAATTGAGTCTATTTAATAAGTTTATGTAATATATATCATATATCAATACATTAAGTTTAAGAATATCAAATACTAAAGCGTTTTGTCATAAATCTATAATACTTAAAAATTGAGTCTACGTAAAAAGTTTATGTTAGTAGTAAAATATTCATAATATTGTATTTGTATTTGTTCTTAATGGCATAATTTTAATAATTAGAAAGTCTTTGTAAAGTCCCCACACTCCTATAAATAGGAGTGTGGGGTGTGATTAATGGAACTAACGGTGCTTAATGCTAAATCCACTTTCTTTCTCTGGATTAAGTTTCTCTCTCTAGACTGATCAGACTCATCAATTGGTATCAAAGCGGGGTGCTCGAAAACACTTCGTTCGACCAGATTTGTGTGATTCGACTAGGAGATTCTAATGGATATTGTACATACACGAATAGGAAGTTAATTCGTGTTAGCTAAAAATTGAATCGAATTGGTTATTCGTGTGAGATTTGGATATTCGTGTGGAAAAAAAACTTAGTATTCGACCAGATAGATTCGACTAGAAAATCAACTGAGACGAATAGGAATGGAGTTCATGGAGTTCGAACATGTTGATTTTGAGTTCGTGTGATGTTTAGTGAAATTGGGTGTTAGTTCGTGATAGTAGAAAAACCATTCGAATTGTAATTCGTGTAAAGATTTTGTCATTCGACTACGTAGATTTGAATAAGGGAGTATTCGAATAGGTTGCTCGGACAAAGTTCTCGGATAGCTTCGAACAAAGTTCTCGGATAATCTCGGACAAGTGTTGGAACGACTAGAGAGAGTACACGAACTCCGTTTTGAATAGATCAATCACGGTAATTTGCTCGGCAGTTCGAATTACACAAGAAGTGGAGAATTTGAACCGAAAAATTACTAAGTCATCATTCGAACTAGTTTTTAACACACACGAACATAATCTTTCGAAATAGTTTTGAACACACACGAATAGAGCATTCGACCAGGTTTTGAACACACACGAATAAAGCATTCGACCAACATTTCAACACACAAATAAGAGAGGATTAGATAAATCATTCGAACACGAAGAGGTGTTTACAACGAGCACAAAAGATCACGATCAGTTGAAAACGAGGGTTTCGAGTACTTTTTACCTCGAGAAAAACTGAAGTTTCGCGATTCCACGTTTTCATGTTAGAGACGAAATCGAAAAATATGAAATTTTTTAAAGAGAGAGATTTTTATTTTTTTCCGACAGTTTTCAGATACCGGTTAGGCTTACGCGGCGAATTTTGACAAGATTCAAGCATCGGAAAAATATGAGATTTATATTTCCGAAATCGAAATTGAAAAGTGAATTCCATAGTGCTATTCTAAGAGAATGGTTCAATAAGTTTCGGGAAAAAGATTGTACAAGCGTGAGATACCATGGGTGAAGATTATCCGGATTTTTCGTCAAATTTTCAGAATTGAGAAATTTTCTACCAACTTTTAAGGGATTTTCGCCATCAAATTTGCATTATGCAGAAAGATATTTTCGGAAATATTGTGGATCTCACAATCGACAAAGATGACGGGCTTACATTTTATTGTTCTCCGGATCAAGCTTGGACAAAATTAGAGGAGTTAGAGAAGTTGTGTGATGAAACGGAAAATCAGGTGAATCCTTCTAATTGGAACATTCATGTTAGAATGTGAAATGCTGCTTCACGTGCACGAGAATTTTTATCGACGATATCGCATTCCAACTTATCGTCATGTCAGGAAAACGTCGCAGAGGTACAATCTTTATCTCGTTCTACCCTTGATAATAAGAACATTGAGTTAGAAAAGAAGTTGCAAACTAACACCGAATTGGTTTTAAGGTTTTCAAACGAAAAGGCTAATCTTTTAAATGAGAATTCTAAGCTTTCAAATGAAATTCAAATTTTGACATCTCAACTTCAAGCTTTAAACCTTACCAATTCCAAACTCGAAGAGTTTAAAGCGTTGGCAACTTCTTGGAAGGGTATATATGATCAAAGTGTGATTCGACTTCAAAATCTTACAAATGAACTTAATGAAAAATTGGAATTAATCAATACATTTCAAAAACAATCAAAAACTATTAAGTTTGATGAGAGGATATACAATCAAAGTGTTTTATTGGAACTCGAGAATCTTAAGAAAGAACGAATGAATGAAAGGATGAAAAGAATGAATGAAAAGATGGATTTAAGCAATGAATTAGAAAATGAAAGAATGGAGAATATTCGTGCTAAAGATAATCTTATGCTTTTAAGAAAACAAATTGAAGATTATAAAACGGAAATTTCATCTTTAAAATCACAAGCTTTACGACACAAAATCTTTGGGAAAAGTAAATGTTACAATGGCTTTCATTAGATCATCAAAAGAAATTGAAGAACAAAAGGATGCAAAACGACCATTTTCTAAAACACAATTATCTTTTGATTACAAATCATTAAATGAAAGTTACAAAACTAGGAAAATTCCTCTTTCAGATGATTACTTTCCAAATTATGATGAAAAGGAACTTCATTCCGATGATGTTTTGGAACAAGTTGCTTTTCAAAAAGTATACGTTCTAACTCTTATTTTAGAAAAACAATTTTCGAAACTTGAGAAAGAGTTGGAATGTCGAACTAATTACTTTGAGAATGGAAAACGTAACTTTTTAGAGAAAATTGCGTCTTTTGGAAAAGCATCACTTGATAAATCTTCAACTTCAAATGACAAATCTTCATTGGAAACGACGGTTAAAATTAACAATGTTTCAAAACAAGAATCTACAACATCTTTCTGCTCAAATGAACTATCTCTAGCTAAGATATCATTTTTTCAAAATGTCTTACATTCAAAAGAAAAAGATATTGAAGCTTTAACGAAAAAGATTGATTCAATGTGGAAAATCAATGGTCCGGTTTCACCACAAACCCCAATTCTTTCACATGAGGAGAAACGGAAATCTAAAACTCTTGAAAAAGATTCTAAAAAGGAAGTTAAAGTTCCATTGAAGGTTTACAATGGTAAATCTTCCAAAACATTTTCAAACATGGTTTCTCCGAGTACTAATTCTTTTCCGAAAAAGAGTCAAAAGTATTCTCCGAAATCACAAACTAATGGAACTTTTACAACACCTTTAAAAACTTCGAGTTTGAAATCCAAAATCGTCTCAACCAAACAAGTTGAAAGAAAGCACTTTGTCCTCCAATGAACAAAAAGGAAACGAAAACGTTCACTTACTCAATACTCGAGTTACTTAAATTTGCACCATCACACTTTAAATATTCGGTGCAAAAAGTGAATAGTTTTGTTTCTATATCTAAACAACGAAATTCAATGAAATCAAATGGTTTTGTCCCAAGAACTCCTTCACCAACTCATAAACAGAAATGGATTCCAAAGTTTCCACCAATTTCAAAAACAAACACGCCGATTGCAAAATCTACTATCTCAAATGTGTGTTTACCGGAGAAATGGAATTTATATTCTTTGCACAGAATCAATACAAATTATCAATATTTTTTGAATAAAGATAACCAAAAAGGACCCAAAATGCAATGGGTACCAAAAGCAGTTTGTTTTGATTGTGCAGAAACGTAGGGTATCACGATGACTCCGGAATACTTTAGTTTCAGACTCGATCTTCATGGAGTGCTTACACGATTATGTTTAGGCTTCCAATTATTTCAAATTGAAACCCGTTCTAAAACCGGATTTCAATCTCGACTAGAACTAACATATCTAAATACAAGTTTAATATGATGAATGTGAATAGTAGCGGATTTTCAATCTCGAGTAGAACTAACATATTCAAAGTATTATCTTTGTGTTTGATAGTATTTTCGTAATTAACAAGTGTTTTCAAAATGACGAATCTTTTCAATATTCTAAACTAGAAAATTTGATTAACTCGACTAGAACTAGATTCAATCGAAACAGATGATTTAATAGCGGATTTTGAATCTCGACTAGAATTATTTCATCTTTTAGAGAGGATTTAGTAGCGGTTTTTCTTATTTCAACTAGTTTTTTAAAACACTTACCTGATCGAACATGGAGAATATATATTTGAGGGGGAGTTCATAAAATCATTTTTCGAACTACCTTCTAAATCTTTCAAATGAGCTTCAACGAAACAATTTTTGAAATAAATCTTTGAAATGAAATATTCTTTCCTGAACACATCAAATGTATTTTCGAAAAAGGACTTCCCATAATAAAAAACGTTTTTGTCATGCATATGTTGAGGGGGAGCGTCTTTTCGAAAATATTGCAAACTTCCAAGTCACTTTGGAAATGTTTTTCAAAATTTGGGTAAATGTTGATGCACGTTGAGCGGTTTTCAAAAACATATCTTTTTTCCTATAGTCCACCCAAAGCCGGAAGGACTTACCCAAGGAATCACTTTCGAATGTGAGGGTTCTTTAGGTCTAGGATTGGAGATTAAAAGTGCAAAATCAACAAAAACATCATTTTCAAAATGCCAAAACGAGGGTGGAGTTGAAAATTTTGAGAGGTTGAGTGAGGAGCGTGTGATACGGTTAAAATAATGAGAGACCGTTTCTTCACCGATTAAATCGCCGGGTAGCCAAGTTTCTATTCAATTTCATGTGTTGATTTTCGATATTGAAAAAGACATCATGGACCCAGTGATGCAATGCACATATGCCTCATCGCCACTCAAATTCTTCACAAGAATTTGTTTCAATATACACGGAGAATTTGTACATTTCTGTCATATTCTCACTCGGAGAATGTTGATATTGAAACAAGAGAAAACCAACTCCATTTCTGTCATGCACTATTGAGTCTAGCGCCAAAATGTTAAAAATTTTCTAGGACAAGAATGGATTTTCAAAAAGCATGTCTTTGTGATATTGCTCGGAACAATGATCGAATGGAAATCCTACCAATGCTAATACTTTTCCAACATTGAACGTAGGTCACACAATCGACTTCTTTTGTGATTTTGATTGTTGTGTTAACGAGCAATCTAAGTGATCTTGTAGTTACTTACCCATTTTCACCCCCATGGATACTATTTGAGGATACTATTTGTTTACACGTTTACATGATGATTACAACGAGTCATAATCATCATGAGGGGGAAGAAGAACGTGTACCAAAGGGAAAAACGTGTGTAAATGGTGTACCAATGGGAATAACGTGAAGTAAAGAAGAATGTTCATCATCAAGCTACAACGAAGTAACACATCAACTTTCGGATAGTTGATTACAAGTATGAGTTGAGGGAGAGCTAAATGAAAAATCAAAATGTCAAGGAATTTGGAGAAATTGCTCAATCAAAAGAAGCTTCAAATAATGAAATCCAATCAAGCTTCTACAAGTTGAACGATAAAGTGAAACTACTCAATTAAGGGGGAGCGTTCCACTTTATGGTTCAAACAATAAAAGGAAATGAAAGTTATGTCTACATCGGAATCAAGAAATCAAAGAATACAAGTCTACATTCAACATTCATTTGAAATGAAAGATTCTTCAAGTCAACTTTCAAAGTGTGCGTTCCGCGATACAAAGATTTAAACGTGTCACACCCCGTTAAAGCGGAATACAGGATGTGAATAGCAATAGCATTCGATACACAAGATATAGATAAACGCCATATTATATTAAAGAAAAGCATAATATCCAAGGTTTACAGAGTTTAAAACAAAGTTTACATATCCGAAATACAAAATGGGGTGGTTAACCAAACCACCCAAACCCTTCCCGTTCTTGAATTTATTCGCCCAAAAGCTTATTGTCATCAGCTAGCTTACTCGTTACCTGAAAATACGAGTCAAGTGTTAACTACGGGAGACGTAGTTAGTGAGCTACAAGTTTTAGTAAAGCACAAGTTTTCAAATTGTAATCGCATAACCATGCATAGAGTATCGCATCCAAAAATAGTTATCACATAAAAATGTATAGAGTATAGCATTTGTGTTTATAGGCATTGACCACATAGCGCGACTATGTGACAATCCTAAGTTTTGCCCAATGATCGTTGCTAAGACTAAAGCCTACCCATTTAGTATTATGCACCATCGTTATAAGTCGTTGTGGTGAGGGTCAATCTACCCTAATAGCGCTATCCATATCTACTAACGGTCCTTTCCAAAGGGATTAATAGCAACTAATGTCCTTGGTAGTTTTCGGGAGTTTTCAATGGTTTCTCACATCCATGTTGTACAAAGTCCGCAACATGACGATCGATTGCTTTAGTCATTGGCAAATATAGCTTTCGTGTCCTCGACATCGTTGGCAAAACCCTCAACAATGCCGGCAAAATAGTTTTTCATATAAGTATTCAAGATATCAAAGTATTTCATAATAGCTTTCCCAAGTGTACAAGTGTTTTCGTAATAGCATTCAAAGTATTCAAGTGTTTTCATAAAAGCATTCGAGTATCAAATAGTTTTCGTTTTGCATTCAAGTATCAAAGCGTTTATCAGCTTAAATAGTGTTTAAGCCTAAGACTCGCATTTCACCCCAAAATATGTTTAAAAGCATTTAAAAGTAGGGGTTTGTAACTCACTGTTTGCGAAGATAATCGTAAGCGGGAACGGTCGGAACGCGTGTCGGGAATCACCGAAAGCCTAATAATACCAAGTTTTGTTCAAGTGTTATTATGTTATTGTATGATATAACAGATAGTTTTAGTTAAACTTTAAGTGTCAAGGTCCAATTCGTCCAAAAATTGTCGAAACGGTTATCGTTTTATTTTAGTCCAAAAGTCCAAAATTAGCGTTATTGTTATTATGTTAAATATGTTTTGTTTGCTAAAGTGTCTTTTATTTTCTAACAAAATTTGGGCAGCGCTTCCGCGCCCAAATTCTATGTCCAAAATATAAACACTTTCCCGCTCACAAAACACATATACATACATAACGTTTCTAAATATGTTCTTTTAGCATATTAAGTCCAATACAAGTCACCAATGTGTTCATTTTTACCAAACTCAGTCCCATATGTCAAGTCTTAAAACTCAGAATGTGTAACCAAATTTCAAACGGCCAAAACGACGATTTTCGGGAAGGACAGCAGGCCGGTGCTGCGCACCTGCCCTGCTGTTCTTCCCCTTTTTGAGTTTTTCTTGCAAAATCGTTTATGTAAGTGATAGATCTTGACATGCAATCGGTATAAACCTTATTAATCATCATTATATCAGTTTATAAGTAACTTTTAACCACAAAAACAAAGATTTAACCACCATTTATTAGAATCCCGTTTTTGTATAAAAATGGTTATAAAACTTCATCAAAACTTGTTTTTATAGCTTAGATCAAACATGCAATTGGTTATAATAGTAATATAAGTAAAAAGGAAGAGTTTCTACCGAATGAAAGTGTTTAGATGATGGTCTAGGCGAATTTAGAGCTCCAAAAGTGTAGAAAACGTTATGAAACCGAAATAGCTTTGACCCTCTTGCTTCCTTTGCTTGTTTGAATATTTTTGATGGTGAAAAGATGGGTTTATGTGGCTGTATTTTCTGGAAATGAAGGAGCTCTTTGAGAGAGAATGGAGAGAAAAAGGGAGTGTAGGTGTGAATGTGTGTTTTTGGTGTGTGTTTGTGTTTTATAAAAATGAGAAAGAAAATAAAAGAAAATGATGGTATAGGGGGTCTATGTTCTGCCAAAAACTCAGTAATAATGTGTAAAAATCGTTTGTGGTTGGTTGGATTCATTATAAAAACGAGATAAGGACTAAAAATGTAAAGTTTTTGAATTCTGGCAGCCGGTGCTGCGCACCAAGCAACAGGTGTTGCGCACCGGGCCATCTTTCAGTATTTTTCTGATTTTTCGTTTTTACGTTTTTGCTTCGTTGGACCTTTTTGTTAATCTGAAAGTTCTTAGTTATGATACGTTGTGAACTTAGGAAAGTTCATTAGGTGTTTTCTTTGTATTAGGACTTACATAATTTGATTCCGAAGTTGATTTTTGATTCCGACGTTTAAATAAAGTAAACTTTCGTTTAAGAGTTTTGTGTGAGTTACTACGAGCTTAGCTTAAGAGTTATGTCTACGTAACCACATAGCACCTAAAATTAGTCATATCGGGCATCAAAATAAACACTTAGAAGTTATAAGTTAGCGTTCTCGACCTTAGTTAAGACGGTTGTCACATTCTCCCCACGTTGAAAGAATTTCGTCCCGAAATTTCAACTTGTGGTATTCGTTGTGGGAGAAGTGAAGAGATGAGGATACTTAAGCATCATCTGATCCTCTCGTTCCCAGGTATATTCGGGGCCTCGCTTTGCGTTCCATCGTACCCTTACTATCGGGATTTTACTGTGCCTTAGTTTCTTAGTTTCGCGATCTATGATTTCAATCGGCTCCTCGACAAATTGGAGCTTCTCATCTAGTTGTACTTCTTCCAAAGGTGTGATGAGTGTTTCGTCCGATAGGCACTTTTTCAATCTCGAAACATGAAAGGTGTTATGCATGTTACCAAGCTCTTGCGGTAGTTCTAAACGATATGCCACGGGACCTATTCTTTCGAGTATCTCAAATGGTCCCACATATCTCGGGCTAAGCTTTCCTCGCTTTCCGCGGCGTATTGCACCTTTCCAAGGTGACACCTTTAGAAGTACTTTGTCGCCGACTTGAAATTCTAGATCCTTTCTGCGCATGTCAGCATAGCTCTTTTGACGACTTCTCGCAGTCTTAAGTCTTTCCTTAATCGTTGTGATCTTATCAATCGTTTCTTGCACTACGTCCATGCTAATTAGTTGTCGATCTCCCGGTTCCAACCAACACAGTGGAGATCTGCATTTCCTTCCGTAGAGAGCTTCAAAAGGCGCACATTTGATGCTAGCATGGTAACTGTTATTGTAAGAGAACTCTATCAGTGGTAAGTGGTTATCCCAACTTCCTCCGAAGTCTATAACGCATGCTCTCAGCATGTCCTCCAGTGTTTGTATAGTGCGCTCGCTTTGACCATCAGTCTGCGGATGGTAAGCCGTGCTTAAGTCCAATCGTGTGCCAAACGACTCTTGGAATGACTTCCAAAATCTGGAAGTGAAGCGAGTATCTCTATCCGAGATGATTGACGTGGGTATTCCGTGACGTGTCACTACCTCGTTGATGTATATTTGGACAAGTCTTTCTACGTTAAAACTTTCCTTGATGGGAATAAAGTGAGCTGACTTCGTTAGCCGATCTACTATAACCCATATCATGTCGTTACCCTTTGACGTTCGAGGTAACTTCGTGACGAAGTCCATTGTGATTTGTTCCCATTTCCACTCGGGAATTTCGGGTTGTTGCAGTAACCCGGAAGGCTTTTGGTATTCGGCCTTCACTTTCGCACAAGTGAGGCATTTCTCTACGTATAAAGCAACGTCTCTTTTCATTCCATGCCACCAATAGTGTTCCTTGAGGTCCTTATACATCTTGCTCGAACCTGGATGAATGGAATATCGCGTTCGGTGTGCTTCGTCCATGATGGTCTTCCTCAATTCGTAGGAATCCAGGCTCGATCCTTAAAATAATAGACGTCGTCGCCCTTCCTTACAAAATCCTTGTCGTGATTATGCAAGGTTTCGACCTTTATGTTATCTGCCTTCAAAGCCTCATGCTGGGCACTTGCTATGCGCGTTCTCAAATCGGGTTTAAGGTAAATTCCTAATGCACGTACTCGAGTCGTCTGTTGCCTCTCCTTCCTACTCAGGGCATCTGCTACGACGTTTGCTTTGCCAGGGTGATACTTAATATCGCAGTCGTAGTCGCTAAGGAGTTCCAACCATCTCCTTTGCCTCATGTTGAGTAGCTTCTGATCTAGTATATGTTGCAGACTCCTATGGTCCTTGAATACCGTGCATTTGGTTCCGTAGAGGTAATGTCTCCAGATTTTTAGGGCAAAAACTACCGCTCCTAGTTCTAAGTCGTGAGTGGCGTAATTGACCTCATGTTTCTTAAGTTGTCGCGATGCGTAAGCTATGACCTTGTTTCGTTGCATCATACACAACCTAATCCTAGGTTAGATGCGTCACAATAAACTACGAAGTCTTCGTTTCCCTCAGGAAGAGTTAAGATCGGAGCGTTGCACAGTTTCGTTTTCAAGATATTGAAGGCTTGTTCTTGAGCATCTCCCCAGTTGAACTTCTCGTTCTTTTGGGTTAACTTTGTTAGGGGTTTAGCTATCTTAGAGAAATCCTGAATGAATCGCCGATAATACCCAGCCAATCCCAAAAATTGGCGAATTTCTGTCGGATTTTTGAGAGCCTCCCAATTCTTTATTGCCTCGATTTTTGATGGGTCAACGTGGATTCCAGATCCATTGACTACGTGACCGAGAAATTTGACTTCACGCAACCAGAATTCGCACTTAGAAAACTTTGCGTAGAGCTGTTGTTCCTTGAGCAATTCCAATAACAGTTTTAAGTGCTCTGCGTGATCCTCTTTGGTCCGCGAGTAGATTAAGATTTCGTCGATGAATACAATAACGAACTTGTCTAGATACGGTCGGCATACCCTATTCATCAAATCCATGAATACAGCCGGTGCATTTGTGAGTCCAAATGGCATTACTAAGAATTCGTAGTGTCCGTATCTAGTGCGGAATGCGGTTTTCGGTATATCATCTTCGGAAACCAACACTTGATGATATCCGGACCTTAAGTCAATCTTTGAAAAGTAGGTCGCGCCTTGCAGTTGGTCGAAAGGTCGTCGATTCGTGGAAGAGGGTATCGGTTCTTGACGGTTAGCTTATTCAATTCTCGGTAGTCGATACACATGCGAAACGATCCATCCTTCTTCTTTACGAATAGAATCGGCGCGCCCCATGGTGATGAGCTTGGTCGGATAAATCCTTTATCCAATAATTCTTGAACTTGGTTGGATAATTCCTGCATCTCAGTCGGAGCTAGTCGATATGGCGTCCTTGCCACTGGTGCCGCTCCAGAAATTACCTCGATTCTAAACTCAACTTGCCTCTGAGGTGGTAGTCGAGGTAGTTCTTCGGCGGATAGTCCCTAACTATCGGTACGTCCTTAAGGTCTACTGCTTTTGCCTGTTTGGTCCTTTATGTTCACT
>CAJVGC010000432.1:20090749-20129636 GCA_910822075.1 Senecio squalidus | reverse complement strand
TCTTTGGTCCGCGAGTAGATTAAGATTTCGTCGATGAATACAATAACGAACTTGTCTAGATACGGTCGGCATACCCTATTCATCAAATCCATGAATACAGCCGGTGCATTTGTGAGTCCAAATGGCATTACTAAGAATTCGTAGTGTCCGTATCTAGTGCGGAATGCGGTTTTCGGTATATCATCTTCGGAAACCAACACTTGATGATATCCGGACCTTAAGTCAATCTTTGAAAAGTAGGTCGCGCCTTGCAGTTGGTCGAAAGGTCGTCGATTCGTGGAAGAGGGTATCGGTTCTTGACGGTTAGCTTATTCAATTCTCGGTAGTCGATACACATGCGAAACGATCCATCCTTCTTCTTTACGAATAGAATCGGCGCGCCCCATGGTGATGAGCTTGGTCGGATAAATCCTTTATCCAATAATTCTTGAACTTGGTTGGATAATTCCTGCATCTCAGTCGGAGCTAGTCGATATGGCGTCCTTGCCACTGGTGCCGCTCCAGAAATTACCTCGATTCTAAACTCAACTTGCCTCTGAGGTGGTAGTCGAGGTAGTTCTTCGGGAAATACTTCCGGATAGTCCCTAACTATCGGTACGTCCTTAAGGTCTACTGCTTTTGCCTGTTTGTCCTTTATGTTCACTAACAATGCAAAGCAGCCCTTATTTAAGTACTTGCGCATCTTCATCACCGATATAAGCTTCGAAGTTTGGCCCGACCTATCTCCTTGTACTATCAATTCCCTTCCATCTCCTAATGGCATTCGTATCGTCTTATCTAAACAAAATATTTTCGCGTCTCTGATGGTCAACCAGTCCATTCCTATTACTACGTCAAAGCTCTTAAGTTCGATTGGAATCAGATCTATTCCGAAAGTGTGGCTAGCTAGGGTTATTGTGCAATTTTTAATTACGTCGCTAGCTTGGTATTCTTGCCCATTCGCGTACTCTACCGTAAACTTTTCACCTAGGGGTTCGGTTTCTAATGCAATCAAAGGCCTAAACTCTAAGGACACAAAACTTTTATCTGCGCCTGAGTCAAACAGTACTGAAGCATAATAATTGTTAAGGAGAAACGTACATGCAATCACCCGGGGGACGTTTCTTGCCTCTTCGGCACCAATCGCGAAGGCTCTTCCACGGCCTTGTCCCCCATCGTTTCCCCTCTGATTGTTCTGGTTTTGGTTCTGCGGAGGGTTTTGATTGCGGTTCTGGTTTGGGTTTCGGGCAGGGATTAGCCTAGGACAAGCATTTCGGTAGTGATCCCTACTACCGCACTCATAACATTCTCCCTGGCGAGGCCTATCGTTCTGTTGTGGCCTCCCAGCTTGTCGCGGTCCTTCATTATGCTGCCTTCCCGCCTGCTGCGGTCCAGCATTCACTGCCTTACAGTGTCGGGTCCAGTGACCGAGGCGGTTGCAGTTGGTGCATGACCGACATTCACCTCCGTGGTGATAACCGCACCTATCGCATTTCGGAGCCTTCCCCTGATAGCCGGTATTCTCTGCCGCGGCCACTCCATAGTTCCTAACTGTTTTGGCCTTCTTGTTGAAACGATCTCTTCTATTTCCCGATGTGTCCTCGACCTTGCGCTTTCCCTTAGCGTCTTCTGCGCCCGTCTTTGGCGCTCCTCCATTTCTTATCCAATCCTAGGTTAGGCGGTTGGCCAAGCTCACGTCCTGCTGCATCGTAGCTAGCTCGGTAGCCGTCGCCATAGCCCTGATCTCGGGTGAGAGTCCCCAAATGAAGTGCTCAATTCGCTTGTCCTCGGGGGTTACTATTTCAGGTACTAGATTTGTGAGTTCGTGAAATCGCGCGACGTAGGTGTCGATGTCGGTTCCCACCATGGAGTGATTCCAGAGTTCGTTCTTAAGCTTCTTCAAGATCTCCTTGGGACAGTACTCAACTACTAGCAGTTCCTTGAACCTTGCCCAGGGCATGTTGTATGCAGCGTCCGAACCTTGACCTGAAGCTGGCTGTTCCACCAGGTTAGTGCTCGTCCCTGAAGCATGCAAGAAGTGAATTCCACCTTCTTGTTTTCAGCACACTGGCTGATCCTTAGTACCACTTCCATACTATCGATCCAGCGCGATAGTCCGATGGCGCCCTCGGTGCCATGGAATTCCTTTGGCCTGCAAGATATGAAGGTCTTGTAGCTACAACCTTGGTTGTTCCCCTAGTTGTTGTTTCCTTGATTGTTATTTTCTTGGTTTTTGTTTTGTTGGTTGTTGTTTCCTTGGTTGTGATTTCCTTGGTTGTTGTTTCCTTGGTTGTTGTTATTCCCCCCTTGGTCCTCCCTGGTGGATACCTGCGTTGATTCGGGCTATGATTTCGGGTATCGCCTCGTTCAGTCGGGCGTTGATCCTTTGGACAATGCGCTCATCATTGGGTTCAGCCATTTTCCTACACAAGAGAGAACTCGGGTTTAGGGTTTTGATATTTCACTACAGATTCAAATAAAGGGGAAATAACAAGAACAACAAAAATCGTAATTATAATCCGTCCATTTTTTATATCGCTCAAAATTTGATGTTCTTACAAAATCCAACATTATCGACTATTGTCGTAGATTACCAACCACATAAAGTACTACGCTTACAATCCAAAAGACATCTTACAACAACCTCTAAACCTTAAATGCAACCAATACAACCATAAGGCATACTAGTACTATGCTAATCAGCATCAAGTTGCGTGCTGCTCGAATTGCCTTTCGTGCCATTGCCTTTGTGCGTAACACCTCGGTGTACAAACCACGTATCTGGTGGGAGTGATCTCTCACGACTTGAGTGTATCCGCGGAGGTCGACGAACATGTTACAAAGCGCTTGGATTTCTTCGGGAGTCAATCCGCGAACAGGGGGCGGTGGTGGCGTAGTTATCTGAGGTCTCGAGTGACGATTTGGTGGGTGTCGTGCGCGGCGTGTTGGTAATCGTGAGCTTCCTTCACCGTCCCGACGGAGGTAAGGTATGGTGAGTGGTGACGATTGTTGACTCCTAGAGCGTGATTGGGATTCGTGAGAGTGTTCGGTTTCGTCGACTGACGTAGCTATCTCTTTCCCTCTCGACATACCCTAAATCGGTAACGCGTTAGTTCGAAGATACGGCCCAGGTTAGTGTTAGTAATAAGCTGAGCACATAGAGTATCTTAAGTATAGTATCTAGGTCTGTGTGGGTCTGACTTCAAGAATTCCCGGGGAGGTTCGTTTAATGTTTTACCAATCCCGTTCCGGCATAATTTAGTCCAAATTATTCATAGGTGATCAGGCTACGAATAATTCAAGTTAAACAATGCCTTCACGTTTTGGTTAAATAGAATCTTTCGTTTAGAAATTGGTTATAGTTTGATTGTTTTTGAAAAATCGGTATTCACTATAACCTTGCGCTCTGATTCCAAGTCTGTCACACCCCGTTAAAGCGGAATACAGGATGTGAAGAGCAATAGCATTCGATACACAAGATATAGATAAACGCCATATTATATTAAAGAAAAGCATAATATCCAAGGTTTACAGAGTTTAAAACAAAGTTTACATATCCGAAATACAAAATGGGGTGTTCAACCAAACCACCCAAACCCTTCCCGTTCTTGAAGTCATTCGCCCAAAAGCTTATTGTCATCAGCTAGCTTACTCGTTACCTGAAAATACGAGTCAAGTGTTAACTACGGGAGACGTAGTTAGTGAGCTACAAGTTTTAGTAAAGCACAAGTTTTCAAATTGTAATCGCATAACCATGCATAGAGTATCGCATCCAAAAATAGTTATCACATAAAAATGTATAGAGTATAGCATTTGTGTTTATAGGCATTGACCACATAGCGCGACTATGTGACAATCCTAAGTTTTGCCCAATGATCGTTGCTAAGCCTAAAGCCTACCCATTTAGTATTATGCACCATCGTTATAAGTCGTTGTGGTGAGGGTCAATCTACCCTAATAGCGCTATCCATATCTACTAACGGTCCTTTCCAAAGGGATTAATAGCAACTAATGTCCTTGGTAGTTTGCGGGAGTTTTCAATGGTTTCTTACGTCCATGTTGTACAAAGTCCGCAACATGACGATCGATTGCTTTAGTCATTGGCAAATATAGCTTTCGTGTCCTCGACATCGTTGGCAAAACCCTCAACAATGCCGGCAAAATAGTTTTTCATATAAGTATTCAAGATATCAAAGTATTTCATAATAGCTTTCCCAAGTGTACAAGTGTTTTCGTAATAGCATTCAAAGTATTCAAGTGTTTTCATAAAAGCATTCGAGTATCAAATAGTTTTCGTTTTGCATTCAAGTATCAAAGCGTTTATCAGCTTGAATAGTGTTTAAGCCTAAGACTCGCATTTCACCCCAAAATATGTTTAAAAGCATTTAAAAGTAGGGGTTTGTAACTCACTGTTTGCGAAGATAATCGTAAGCGGGAACGGTCGGAACGCGTGTCGGGAATCACCGAAAGCCTAATAATACCAAGTTTTGTTCAAGTGTTATTATGTTATTGTATGATATAATAGATAGTTTTTAGTTAAACTTTAAGCGTCAATGTCCAATTCGTCCAAAAATTGTCCGAAACGGTTATCGTTTTGTTTTAGTCCAAAAGTCCAAAATTAGCGTTATTGTTATTATGTTAAATATGTTTTGTTTGCTAAAGTGTCTTTTATTTTCTAACAAAATTTGGGCAACGCTTCCGCGCCCAAATTCTATGTCCAAAATATAAACACTTTCCCGCACACAAAACACATATACATACATAACGTTTCTAAATATGTTCTTTTAGCATATTAAGTCCAATACAAGTCACCAATGTGTTCATTTTTACCAAACTCAGTCCCATATGCCATGTCTTAAAAGTCAGAATGTGTAACCAAATTTTAAACGGCCAAAACGACGATTTTCGGGAAGGACAGCAGGCCGGTGCTGCGCACCTGCCCTGCTGTTCTTCCCCTTTTTGAGTTTTTCTTGCAAAATCGTTTATGTAAGTGATAGATCTTGACATGAAATCGGTATAAACCTTATTAATCATCATTATATCAGTTTATAAGTAACTTTTAACCACAAAAACAAAGATTTAACCACCATTTATTAGAATCCCGTTTTTGTATAAAAATGGTTATAAAACTTCATCAAAACTTGTTTTTATAGCTTAGATCAAACATGCAATTGGTTATAATAGTAATATAAGTAAAAAGGAAGAGTTTCTACCGAATGAAAGTGTTTAGATGATGGTCTAGGCGGATTTAGAGCTCCAAAAGTGTAGAAAACGTTATGAAACCGAAATAGCTTTGACCCTCTTGCTTCCTTTGCTTGTTTGAATGATTTTTGATGGTGAAAAGATGGGTTTATGTGGCTGTATTTTCTGGAAATGAAGGAGCTCTTTGAGAGAGAATGGAGAGAAAAAGGGAGTGTAGGTGTGAATGTGTGTTTTTGGTGTGTGTTTGTGTTTTATAAAAATGAGAAAGAAAATAAAAGAAAATGATGGTATAGGGGGTCTATGTTCTGCCAAAAACTCAGTAATAATGTGTAAAAATCGTTTGTGGTTGGTTGGATTCATTATAAAAACGAGATAAGGACTAAAAATGTAAAGTTTTGGAATTCTGGCAGCCGGTGCTGCGCACCTGGCCAACTTTCAGTATTTTTCTGATTTTTCGTTTTTACGTTTTTGCTTCGTTGGACCTTTTTGTTAATCCGAAAGTTCTTAGTTATGATACGTTGTGAACTTAGGAAAGTTCATTAGGTGTTTTCTTGGTATTAGGACTTACATAATTTGATTCCGAAGTTGATTTTTGATTCCGACCCCGATCCGCGCTTAAAGGTTTAAATAAAGTAAACTTTCGTTTAAGAGTTTTGTGTGAGTTACTACGAGCTTAGCTTAAGAGTTATGTCTACGTAACCACATAGCACATAAAATTAGTCATATCGGGCATCAAAATAAACACTTAGAAGTTATAAGTTAGCGTTCTCGACCTTAGTTAAGACGGTTGTCACAAAACGCTACTCTGATGAAATCTAAAGTTGAATTTGAAGATCACAAAAACAAAGGAGGAGATCGTTAAGACTATCATTCAAGGTTCACCAAAAAGAGTTTTTGGATGATTATGTTCTTAAGCCTTCTTCAAAGAGAAAGACCTTCGAGAATACTTCTTCAATGACATATTCAATACAACATCAAGGTCAAGCTTTCAAGAGAAAAGAAAATGATTCTTCAGCAACTTATCTTTAGATACAAAAGTATCAAAGATTACAACAAGCTACTTTGATGAAATCCAAAGTTGCGGTTGAAGATCAAATCAAGCATCTACGCGTTCAAGATAACAATAATGAAGATGCTTCAAGACAAAGACTTCATATTTTGAACAACCACAAATAAAGGGAATTGTTAGGAATAGAATATTCATAACATTGTATTTGTATTTGTTCTTAGGGGCATAATTGTAATAATTAGAAAGTATTTGTTAAGTCCCCACACTCCTATAAATAGGGTGTGATTAATGGTAACCATTAGAGCTTAATGCAAGATTAACTTTCTCTCTCTAGATTAATTTTCTCTCTCTAGACTGATCAGACCCAACAATGGATGACAACACATAAGATAAATTGAAAGAGGCTGAAACTATGGAAAAGAAGGTTGTTGAAGAAGAGAATGTAGAATCTGTGAGTGAAATAGTTAAGTCTTATGCTGGTGGAAGAAAGAAGTCAAAGGAAATGAAGTCTGTAAATTTGGTGCCAAGCAAAGTGGTGGAATTAAAGAAGAAATTGATTGGTATAGAAGAGTTATGTATGAAGCCAACTATAAATCACATCTCAAGAATTATTTTGTGTCTATGAAGATATTCACACCAAGATCAGTAGGACAAATGAAGATTGAGACTTTGAAAAGTTTTTGGTTAGATGTTCAGACAAAATAAATGTTGGAAGAGATGAAAATGAAAAAAGAGAATAGAGAATTCTAGATGAGAAGAATAAGAAACAAAAAGAAGATCAATCAAAGGAAAGTGCGAAACCAGTTGAAGATGATCAAGCAAAAGAGGGTGAGAAACCAGTTGAAGATCCATCTGTTGGAGAAAAGGATATGGGAGGATCTTATTCTCAAGCTAGTAAAACTAGTCAAACTGTTACTCCTGAATCTCTAGTTGCAAAGCAGAGACAAGAAGTTCATTTGAAGACTACAGTTAAGCTAGAACAAGATTATGATCCTTTTTCCGAGTATATGGATGTTGAAACAGAGGTGCAAACTAAAACTGAAGTGCAGGCTACTTTGGATGAGGATTATTAAGTTTCAGATCCTAGGACTCAAAATATCATTGAAGAACTATCTTATTTGGGGGATAATATAGATGCATCTGGTAATGATCTTGACAAGTATGGTTTCCCAGTAGATGAAGATAATGCAACTCAGTCAAAGAATGAAGAAAGCTATGGTTCAATATTTAGAGAGCAAACTTAAGAAAAGGCTAGAGATGAGAGGTTAGAGATGGTAAACAGAAAGAAGGGAATCTTTCCACCAATTTCTGGATGGATATTTGATTCATACAGAGGAGCCATTGCTATTAAAAGAAATGGAGTTGCTAGAAGTGTTCAAGTCACTTACTTCAAAACTACTGATGATCTCAAGAAAATCACGGTGGAAGATGCAAGACAATTGAGCAAACTGAAGATGGTGAATCATGGTGGTTATCCTCAAGGAGGTGATTATAAAAAATTCATTAATGTGCTAAAACAAACTTCATTGACTTTGGCAAAAAGTTTAAAACTAAAAGAAAGTCAATGGCTATGGAAAGATCACCAATGAAGAGGGTAAATATTGTTCATCAAAAACCCAGAATTGTTAGATGGTGGATGGATTGTCCTCATGATGAGATTATATTGGTAAGGGAAGATGGAGAAGAAGAACGATTGCATGAGAATGCTGAATTAAGGGAACTAACAAATACATACTTGCTTACTATTCATAAACTTCCTTTTGAGAAACATGAAGATTATGGAGATGAAGGAAAACAGTTTCTTGAAGTTGTTGCTCTTAAGTTTGATAGAATTCAGTTGGGATATAGATTGAAGATGGTAATGGAGCTTAACTAGCAAGATGTAGATTTTGGAGGCATCATCCAAAAGGAAGATTGTTGGAGCTAAAACTTGGTGATGGATGAAGCTTCAAATACTACATCAGACTTGTGTTTTTGTCTAAGTGAATAGGTCGGGTAAACAATATTCATCACCCGACTTAAATCCTAGAAAGTCTTTCAGTGAAGACTTTAACTCGGTTGAACAAGTTTATTCATCATACTTAAATGAAGTTCACCAGAGTTAAAGTTAAATGAAGACTTAATGCATTTTGTTTACCAGAAGTATTCTTAAATAAATATAAAGGTCATTTAATGTAGTAGTAAGATTGAGATGTTAGCCTATAAATAGTGAGAGATCAGTCATGTGTAAGGGGTACTTGAGTGATGAACTTTTATGTAACCGTTTCTCCAGCCATTTCTAGGCTTTGAATGAAATAACTCTTTTGCAATATTTTGCTTTGATTCATTGGTTGATCTCACAACTCAATTACTAATTCGTGATTCTGTCACATTTTAGTAATTCTAACCACCTAGATATTCAGTTTAGATAATTCAAGATCTATCAATCTTTTAAAAGTGAATCAATTTTTTCTTTATAACCTTTTCAGTTTTCAAAAATTCCTTTCGATGAAATTTGACCAAATCAATCTCTTTGAGCAGTTTTTGATTGAGTTCTCTAACATATCTAAGAGTATTCAAACATTCAATTGAGCATGATTTAGAGCGTACCTCATCAGATGCTATTGAATCAATCTTACTCATTAGAGCTTTAACACTTTTGTTCTTGAAATCATACTCTTGAACACCAGCCCATTCACCAAATGTGATGAAAGCCTACTTCTGTCCACTTGAGCTTGGATCATCATTTCCCACTTTAACCTCAACTGAAGTCAACTCCCTTGCATCATCTTTAACTTTATAGTTGTTCCTTTGGTAAGTATTTTTCATCCTTCTAGGTGCTCTGCATTCTCTAGCAGAGTATCCCAGTTCATCACAGTTGAAACACTTCACTTTAGTCTTATCAAATCCAACCTATCTCCATTCTCCTTTCTGAAATTGTTACTCCCAGTCACTCTTAAAAAATTTGTTTTCTCTCACACTTACCATTGCCATATGCCATTTCAAATCAATTTCTTCCAGATCATTAGGGTGTATCCGGTCAAGATCTTCTTTAGCCAAATCATCTTGTGTCAAACTTCCAGCTACAAAAGCTTCATAACTTGCCACAAATGCTTTGTATAACACATCTTTGTCTCCTAAACCATTCACATTAATCCACTCATACTAGAGTTCAAACTAGAAGACTGATATGCACTTGATTCCCCATTTTGATTAGAAAAAATTCCATAGCTATTACCATTGTACCCAATAGATGCCTGGCTTGGAGAATAACAACTTCCAGAATGAAAATTGTTATGAGGCTGAGCTTGACTTGGATAATGAGTTGAATTTACAGGAACTTGAGCTTTCAGAACACATCCATAAACATTGCTTGTTCACTTCTTATCATCCAACTTCATATCCACCAAAGTCATAGCATTGAGATTTGCAGTTCGTTTGATAATCATCACTTGAACAAACCATTTGGTAGGGAGTGAACTCAAAAATTTCTTACAAATATCACTATCCTTCATCACAACTCCTGCACTTTTTAAATCGCTAATCAACAGAGTAAACCTACTCACTTGCTCAGACAAACTTTCACCTCTTACATACTCAAATGACTCATACAACTTCTTTAGCATATCTTTCTTGCTTTCCTTCAATTCAAAGCTTCCTTTTTAACGTAGCTCCATAGCATCCATCAACTCTTTAGCTAATGTACAATCCTTAAAATGGTTATAGATGTTTGTAGGTAAAGCTAGAATCGCAGCTCCTAATGCACGAGAATCTTTCTCAATTAGTTTGTTGTCAACTTCAGTGTATCTCTCAGGTTCCACATCAACCATTTGAGTACCACAAGCCTTCTACACCATAGGACGATGTGGTCCATTCACAATTGAATTCCAGATTTGCACTTTGCTGTAGTATATGAACGCCTTGAAACATAGCTTCCACATCATGAAATCAGCTCCTGGAAGAAATTTAGGAGGTCTTCCTCCAGAACATGTCTTGTTATCATAATTCACAATAGGAGCAGCCATTATCTCTCAGAAAATTTAGATCGGATATATGAATGTTAGTTCGGATGAACTGATTTTCGGTCGGAAACGATGATCTCTATCAATTAGCTTCAAAATCTCCTCAAACTTCAATCAAATATCAAACGAATCCTAGATTAATACTCTATTTATCAAATTTTCACTAAAACAATCAATTAACAATGAACTTCCTTAGTAACATTTTTTTACCGCCAAAATTTCAAATCAAAATTGCTCAAATTGTTGATCTTATCGCCTAATCCTTTACAACTCTTCTAAACACCTCAGAATTAGCTCACTATCACTCGAAAACTGAGCTGAATCAAATTCGATTTGATGTATTAGCCCTGATACCGATTGACAGGTCTTGAATTATCTAAACTGAACAACTAGGTGATTAGAATCACTAAAATGTGCTGGAATAATGAATTAGTAATTGAGTTATGCGATTAAACAATGAATCAAAGAAGAATATAGCAAAAGAGTTATTTCATTCAAAGCCTAGAAATGGCGGGAGAAACGGTTACATGAAAGTTAATCTCTTAAAGCACACCTTACACATGATTGATCTCTCACTATTTATAGGCTAACATCTATCACTAACTATTACATTAAATGACCCTTATATTCAATTAAGAATACTTCAGGTAAACAAAATACATTAAGTCTACATTAACTTTAACTCTGGTGAACTTCATTTAGGGCTGATGAATAAACTTGTTCACCCGAGTTAAAATCTTCACCGAAAGACTTTCGAGGGTTTAAGTCGGGTGATGAACATTGTTCACCCGACCTATTCACTTAAACAAAAACATAAGTCTGATGTAGAACTTGAAGCTTCATCCATCATCAAGTTTCAGCTCCAACAAGAAAGATGAACAATGTTGTTTTACTAAATATTCATTTTTATTCAAAGCCTTAAATGGCAGGAAAATTTGTTACAACTAATATTCAAGCACGCTTCTAAATGTAACCTAACACACCTATTTATTGACTTCTATGAGAACATAAATTACAAAACAAGTAGCACGTGTTTATCTAAAAACACTTCGGATACTAACTAATACTAAGTGTTCATCTCCATTTACCTCTGAAGTAGTTCAGGTTACTTCGGAAGATAACTCGTCTTCATCAGAGATAAGGTCTTCAACTTTGACTTTGGTTAACCAACCAAGGTTTACCTCGGAAGTTAACATTTATTCTTCCGAGCTAAATACTTAATTCAAAACAACCTCTAGAAGATTTGCAGCTTCATCCATTTATCTTCAATACTCAACAATATACTTCTTTTTGCTTGGACTCACCACGTGATTTGGTCCGCACAAATCCATATGGATTAGTTGAAGGACATGAGTTGTATTCCATATAGGTTTTGAGGAATGAGACGTTTTCTTCAATTTTCCATTCTCACAAGCATCACATAATTGATCTTTTACGAATTTCAACTTGGGAAGTCCGGTGAGAAATTGCTTCATCCGAGCTTTCTCCGTCAAGATTTTCTTTGTTGTCTTCAATCATATTCATGTTGAGTGGCATTGAGTATTTTGAAGATGGTTGAAATGTATGAAGAAATGCCTTTGAGTTTTTTTCGGAGACTGAAGTTTTCTTAGCAAGATCATTAATCTTGTTTCTCATGAGTGCAAGAGGATCATTATCTCTCTTTGATTTATTCTTGATTTCACTCTCGATTTCCAAAACTTCTTCTTCATTTTGCATCAAACATTCAAATATATCATGCACCGGTGTTGTTTGAATGTTAATGTTTTGCATGAGGTTTGAAGTAAAATGTTTCCATAATGGCTTGAGCATCTTCATAAACTTCACAATAGCTTCCAAGTAAGTCTTTTCGAATCCATTCTTTCTCAACTCATTTAGTAACCCACAAAATCGATTGTAAGTTTGTTCTAGCATCTCATCATCGTGTGCTTTGAAACTTTCAAACTTAATTGCGTTTATCATCTTGATGCTTTTTCCAACTTTGCTACCTTGTAATTGCTTAGTGATTTCATCAAAGATTTCCTTTGCGGTTTGATCACTAGCAATATTCATGAAGATATTATTTGGAATAGCATTGATAATATGAGACTTTGCAAGTATTTTTGCTTTGTGATAACGTTTTTCTTCATCGGTTATTTGAGAAAAAGTCTTTGGTGTAGTACCCTCTTGTTCTGTTCATCTTCATTTATTATGTTTACACACTTTTGACCTACTTCAATCACTCATTTCATTTCGTCTCCATACTCTACTCTTGACCTTCAATAAAGTCGAAGAAACGAGCTCTTCGTTGTTCATAATCACCTCGGAATAAAACTGGAGGTCGTGTTTCAGATCCAATGGACATTTGATCCCGAGACATGATGGCTTGATTCCATTTATCTTTTAAGCTTGTTGTGAAACACCTTTCTTGTCCAATGCTACGCTTAACAAAAATATGTCTTGTTCAAATAACCCGTAAAATTCTTGTTATCCGTGAACGTCACTCAAAAATCCTTAAACTAAATCTTCT
Source organism: Senecio squalidus (assembly GCA_910822075.1). Lineage (NCBI taxonomy): Eukaryota > Viridiplantae > Streptophyta > Magnoliopsida > Asterales > Asteraceae > Senecio > Senecio squalidus. Next base: position 20,116,939 of record CAJVGC010000432.1, on the reverse strand, counting down.
GGTCGAAGAAGTACAAAAGCTAGTCGGATAGCTTTTAGTCGGATAGCTTTTAGTCGAATAAATCTAGTCGAACTCAACTTTGGTCGTGTATGAGAAAATTTGAGTGAAGCCTATTTTCCAGTCGGATCAATACAAATTTGAGTCGAATAGCTTTGATCTGTGTCAACTCTCTAGTCGTGTATGAGTAAATCTTAAGTTGTCCGGATTAACCTTAGCTGAATAACCACCTATCCTTAGTCGGACCAACACTTAACCAAAATAGTCCAAGTCTAATCAAATGTAAACCTAGTCATGGTCGACTGACACAAAACACTTAGTCGAATATGTTGAATTCTTCTTCGAATAACATAAACTCCCCAGTGGTATCAAAATATCCTAGTCGAATATGAACAATTTCTAGTAATGTGCTTCTATACGAGTAAGTTGAAAACTCAGATGTGTACAAAGGTTGGCCGTGAGTCGTATGTGTACAAATGTTGGTCAAGAGACTCTAGTCGGATACGTTGGTATTTTAGTCGGATAGGTACAAAGTTGATCCGACTTGAAATTATCCAGTCGGATAATCGGATAAGATGGTTTTCCAGTCGAACAAGAAGAAAAATGAGTCAAACAACGTATTTTTCGAGCACCCTGTTCTGATACCAATTGTTAGGTTTGAGAATCAGAATGAACAATGATTTATTCTCTTATTACACCCTTCAAAGTTATATTTTATAAGCTACACCCACTCACTTATTGATATCGCATATTTATATAGATATGTATATGCGATATTGTGTCACATTTCATAGTAAACATGATGGATAGGATAGGTTTTTACATTTAATCGTGTGGAAAAGTGTTTTTATCTATTTTACAGGTTTACATGATCGGGAAGTGGAAAAGGATGAAGAAATGGACGTAAATGACGAACTAAAGACGAGAACTGAGGAGGTGCTGCACACCAGTGAAAGGGGTGCTGCGCACCGAGGAGTTTGAGTTAGTTTTGGACACGAGAAATAGCACGGTGCTGCGCACCTATGGATGGGGTGCTGCGCACCAAGTAGATAAACACGAAGAAATTGTAATTCGAGTCGAACACGTTTTCCGCTTTGCTTTTGCCTATAAATACAAGAGCTAATTCGTCCAGATATCAATCAATTATTACTCTAAGGTTCTGGAGCTTGTATTTACGTTTAGAAGCAAGGTTCAAGGCAAGGAAGATCATATTTTCGGCTAACGGCGATCACGACAGTTTCAGCAAAATTATTCGTTTGTTCTTTTCTTGTTTTGAATTCTTTTCCAGAATGTTTTCTAAAGATTTATTTGCTTTTTCAGACCTAGTTATGAGTAGCTAAATTCTCGTTATGCCTGTTTGAACCACGGATCCTATTTGAAGTTTATTTATCGTTATCGATTGTTTATGTTTTTGTGTTTAATCGTTGATCCTTAATTGCTTAAATTTTAGTATATTGTCAGAGTTGTTTATATATAATTTGTTTAATCAATATTCTAGGTATTCGGGAGGAATCTAGATAGATTAGATAGGTTGTATGAAATAATCGGTCGGTCTATAATCGGTTTAAAATTACTAGGATTCGGGAGGACTTAGTAATCACAACTTAGGTAATTAAATTTAAGTGAGTAAGTCTATTTGTTAAGATTCGGAAGGACTTGATAATTAGAGGAGTTATTCGGGAGGAAACTCTATAAGATTAAATCACTAGAAACGGACTTGTTGCTTATTGCTTGGTTATTAATAGTTATTACTGGATTCGGGAGGAACGGGGTAATTAAAGATAATTAAAGTTAGTGAAAGATTCGGGAGGACTTTTATTATATCTTAGAAGTTTTGGAAACAATCGATTTCGTAAATTTAGACGGAAAATAGGTGAAGTGTCAAACAGGTATATTTTCTCATTATTTGATTACATCAATTACTCTTTCGATAGATTTTAATTAATCACTTGTTACTAATTACTTGCAATAAATCTTTTGTAAAACCCCCAAAAATACTCAGTATTATTAATTCGAAAACTTAAAACAAATTAGTCCCTGCGAACGAACCTTTACTTGTTTTAAACTATATTATATACGGATAGGTCCACTGCCTAGAAGTGTGTAATTGCGTGAAATAGTAGGTTTAAATTAAGACTAGATTTTACACATCAAGTTTTTGGCGCCGCTGCCGTGGACTGATTTTTCGTTTTTGTTTCGAATTTGTGATACGATCCTTTTGAGTATTTATTTACTTAGAAGTTACTTTTAATTGTCATAACACCGGTACGTTTTACGCTTTTCTTGTTTTTGTCTTTTCAGGTAATTCAGGTAGTTGATGAACACAAGGGCTTCGGGATTACCACTCGCTAGTCCAAAGTTAAATCCAGGAGTATCGAAGAGGCGAGGCAGGAGGAGAGGAAACTTATCACTTCAGACACCACCAGGTTTTGATCAAGTCTCACCAGTGAAATTTGAAGATATTACATCTTCAGAAGGAGGAGGAAGCGATTCAGAATCAGAGGTTGAAGAAGTAATTTGTGAAGACAAACCGGAACAGCAACCAGCTATGGATCCTTTGGAGACACCAATGAACCGACGGGCCCTAGCTGTAGCAGTGCCACCCACCCAAGGGTCGGCAATCACCACCCCGGAATTGGGTGATGATTTCGTTGTCAAGGGTCACCATCTCAAGATGATCCAAGACAACACGTTCGATGGGCGATACAATTCAGATCCGCATAAACACATAGCCAAATTCAACGAGCTGTGTGAGATGTTCAAATACGGTCAAGGCAAGGGCGATCCTGTCAAGCTGAGGTTATTCCCTTCGTCTCTCACCGGAGATGCGAAGGTTTGGTTCGAGGAGCTTAATGAAAACTCAATCACCACATGGACGCAAATGCGCGAGACTTTTATCAAAAGATTTTTCCCACCCGCCTTGGGTAGGAAATTACTTCGAGACATCAGAGGATTCCGACAGGAAGATGGAGAAACTTCCACTGAAGCATGGGCTAGACTTAAGGAGTTGCTGAGAAGTTGTTATGGTCACGGTCTGGGCAAGGACAACATCATTGAGATCCTTTTCTAAAGATTAACCAAGGAGTCTCAAAACGAGTTGGATCTAGCCGGAGGAGGAGATTTCATGTACAAAACCACCAACGAGGCATACAACTTAATGGAAGACAAGCTAGTCATAAGCCTATCAAGGGATTATCGAGACGATGGTCGAGGCCGAAAACACAGAGGACAAGTTGCTCAAGCTGAGAGTAGCCATGAAATATCCTCGGTAGTTCAAGAGGTCAAGACATTAGCGGATAGAATTGATAAGTGCATGGGACGGATGGAGAAGGACATGCACTTGGTGAAGAATGGATGTGAAGGATGCGGAGGACCTCACTATGCTAGTGAGTGTAATCAAGTGGAGGATGCCAACTACGCACAGTATGGTTATCCTAATCGGGGACCGAATTGGCAAAACCGCGGAGGTAATTACAACCGGGGTGACAATCGAGACAACGGATGGCAAAGAAATAACACACGCTCCCCACCACGACAAAGATACGATCCACCGAAGAACGAAGATGAAGATCCAAGCATTAAAGATCTTTTGAAATCGTTCATCAACACCCAAAAATCAACCAATGACGATGTCCGTAAACAATTTAAAGTGTTAACTGATCAAATCGAGCAAGGACAGAGAAATCAGCAGGCAGCACATCAAGACTTAGAGAGACGGTTCGATAGGATGAACGAGCGGAACTCAAATCGGCAACCGGGCCAAATACCAAGCAATACTCAACCAAATCCACGAAAGCAAAATCCGGGAAATAATTCCACCAATCAAACACCAAAATATCAACATCCTGGAAGAACCGAAGGACCACGAGACGGAATGCCACCCTGCCAAAAACACAGAGATGAACATGTTAATGCAATCACTACACGCTCGGGACAAGCTTATGGAGGAAATCAAGCCGAAAATGGAGCAAAACAACACCCAAGTGCGCAGCACCAACATACTGGTGTGCAGCACCTAGGTTCTGACCACATCGGTGCGCAACACCAAGGTCCTGGTGCGCAGCACCGATCTGCTGAACCGACTATTGACGATTTCGAGATCGAGGACGATGAGGACGAGGCACCAATCCAAGGCCAAAACACCTGAACCAGTGGAGGAAGTTCCTATAAAAGCTTATAAGCCTCATGTTCCATATCCTCAACGATTACGAAAAGCAAGAATGCGGGAGCAATACGGTAAATTTTGTGACATGATTAAATCTGTTAATATTAATGTTCCTCTTGTTGATTTGATTGCAGGGATGCCAAACTACGCTAAATTCATCAAGGAGCTGGTCACGAACAAGGGAAAGCCATCGGAGGAGCAAGCTGCATTCTTAAACACAGAATGTTCAGCCTTGGTGAAAAACACGATACCACCCAAGTTGGATGACCCAGGGAGTTTTCTGATCTAGTGCAACTTCAGTAATACATACAGTTGCAGTGCTTTAGCAGACTTAGGAGCTAGCATAAACCTGATGCCGTATTCACTATATGCTAAACTTGCCCTTGGAGTGTTAAAACCCACCAGGATGAGTATCCGCCTAGCAGACCGATCATTTCAGTACCCGTTAGGAATTGCTGAGAACATGCTAGTAAAGGTAGGAAAATTCACCTTTCTGGTTGACTTCGTGATTCTAGAGATGGATGAGGATGTCACTGTTCCACTAATCCTTGGACGACCATTCCTAAACACTGCTGACGCAATTATTCCGGTGAAAAATGGGCAAATTTCATTAGGGGTTGGGAATGAACGAATTGATTTTAATCTAGATAGAGCTATGACTCATTCTTATTCTACTGATGAAACCTGTTTTCGGATTGATGTGTTTGATGATTTAGATTGGCAGGAAATTCTCGAGATAGAAACTAGCTTGGAGGAGGAGCTGAAAGACGAGAAGATCGAGGAAGTGGAGGTTGAAGTTAAGGAAGAACTGAAGTTGGACCAAAGCATGAGGATCAAATCTTCAATTGAATCACCACCAACCGACTTGGAGCTAAAACAACTACCAGTACATTTAGAATATGCTTTCCTTGAAGGTACAAATTTATTACCAGTTGTTATTTCGTCATCACTTTCGGGTGACGAAAAAGCTCAATTATTGACAGTCCTTAAAGGTCATAAAAAGGCTTTTGCTTGGCGTATATCTGACATACCCGGAATTAGCCCCGATTCTTGCAAACATAAAATAAATTTTATTGATAATGTAAAACCCGTTGTTCAAAAACAACGGCGGCTAAATCCGAATATGGCAGATGTCGTTAAAAAGGAAGTTGTTAAGTTGTTGGATGCAGGAATTATCTACCCTATTTCAGACAGTCCATGGGTAAGCCCCATTCATTGCGTGCCGAAAAAGGGAGGTATGACCGTGGTGATGAATGATAAGAACGAGCTCGTGCCAACAAGGACAGTCACAGGATGGAGAGTTTGCATCGACTACCGTAAACTGAATGAAGCCACCAGGAAGGACCATTTTCCACTACCGTTCATGGACCAGATGATCGAGCGACTAGCAGGAAATGAGTTCTACTGCTTCTTGGATGGATTCTCGGGTTACTTTCAGATCCCCATCGATCCCGAAGATCAGGAAAAGACCACATTCACATGCCCGTTCGGAACCTACGCATATCGGAGGATGACGTTTGGTTTATGCAATGCACCCGCCACCTTTCAGCGGTGTATGCTAGCCATTTTTCTGGACATGGTGGAGAAAACAATGGAGGTATTCATGGATGATTTTTCCGTATTTGGAGATTCATTCGATGCTTGCTTGGAGAATCTGGATCAGATGCTGGGACGATGCGAGGAAGCACATTTGGTCCTCAACTGGGAGAAATGCCACTTCATGGTTCGAGAGGGAATCGTACTGGGACACAAGATCTCAAAAGCTGGGATAGAGGTAGACAAAGCAAAGATCGAGGTCATTGCCAAACTACCACCACCGACGAACGAGAAGGCAATTCGGAGTTTTTTGGGACATGCAGGATTCTACCGAAGATTTATCAAGGATTTCTCGAAGATTACTCGTCCTATGACGAAACTCTTAGAGAAGGAGGTAGCTTTCAATTTCTCGGAGGACTGTTTACAAGCTTTCGAGCTACTCAAGGAACGGATCACCAATACACCTATTTTGGTAGCACCGGACTGGTCTCAACCTTTCGAGCTAATGTGTGACGCCGGTAATTTCGCAGTGGGAGCTGTTTTGGGGCAACGGATCGATAAACATTTTCGACCTATCTACTTCGCCAGCAAACACTGAACGAAGCCCAACAGAATTATACCACTACGGAAAAAGAACTTTTGGCTGTCGTATTTGCTTTTGATAAATTCCGCTCATATTTAGTGATGAGCAAAACAATTGTTTTCACGGATCATTCTGCTTTAAAATTCTTATTTTCTAAATTAGATGCTAAACCTAGATTAATTCGTTGGATTTTATTGTTGCAGGAATTTGACATCGAGATCAAGGACAAGAAGGGGGCTGAAAATGTAGCTGCAGACCATTTGAGCCGATTGGAGAACCCAAGTTTGGGGGAGTTGAAGGAAGAGGACATCAATGACACTTTTCCGGGGGAGATGCTAGCCAGTATTAGTAACACAGACGGCGATACATCATGGTTCGCGGACATTGCGAACTCTCTAGCCGGAAAAGTCGTCAACAAAGACCTAACCTATCAACAGAAGCAGAAATTGATCTCGGATGCTAAGTACTACTACTGGGAATCGCCATACTTGTTCCGTAGATGTGCTGATGGAATGGTGCGCAGATGTGTATACGGAGAAGAAACTCGAAAGATTTTGGACGAATGCCATCATGGACCCACCGGAGGACATTACGGACCAACGGTCACTGGGAAAAAGGTTTATGATGTAGGTTTCTATTGGCCAACAATTTTCAAGGAGGCTTAGACATTCGTGAGCACCTGTGATGCATGCCAAAGCCAAGGGAATATTACGAAGCAGGACGAAATGCCACAGCAAGGGATCCAAGTTTGTGAAGTTTTCGACATATGGGGAATCGACTTCATGGGACCTTTCAAGCCCTCAAACAGAAATATTTACATTCTAGTTGCTGTAGATTATGTTTCTAAATGGGTTGAAGCTAAGGCATTACCGACTAACAACGCTAACGTGGTTGTTGATTTTCTTAAAAGTTTGTTTTGCAGGTTTGGAGTGCCAAAGGCATTAATCAGTGATCGAGGAAGCCACTTCGCCAACGCTCAGCTTGCAAAAGTTTTGAAAAGATATGGAGTAAATCACCGGTTTGCGACTTCGTATCATCCTCAAACGAGCGGGCAAGTGGAAAATACAAACCGCGCACTTAAAAGAATTTTAGAAAAGACGGTCAACAACAATCCCAATATATGGTCAGAGAAGTTGGAGGACGCACTGTGGGCATTCAGGACGGCATACAAAACGCCAATCGGAACCACCCCATATCGACTACTCTACGGGAAAACATGTCACCTTCCGGTTGAAATAGAACATAAGGCATACTGGGCCTTGAGGACCTGCAACATTGATATGGATTTAGCGAAAGATTTGCGGATCCTACAACTCCACGAGATGGATGAGTTACGGTTACAGGCCTACGAAAGTTCCCGCCTTTACAAGGAGAGAACTAAGGAGTTCCACGACCGGAAAATTCGTAGGAAAGAATTCAAGGCGGGGGATAAAGTACTTCTGTTTCAGTCGAAGTACAAATTCAAGGCTCCCAAATTACGCTCGAAGTGGACAACACCATACACCGTCAAACAAGCTTATGCTTCCGGCTATGTCGAGTTATGGAAAGAGCATGGAGAGCCATTCATCGTCTCTGGGCAACGAGTCAAACTATACCACGAAGAAGATGATGAAAACGGAATGATGATCGAGGATGGGTTCTATTCCATCAACACCTAATCAAGAGGCATATCGAGTCAAGCTAACGACTCGGTCGAAAAATTAGCGCTTCACGGGGGCAACCCGAGTTTGTTTTCTTTCTCTTTATTTTTCTTTTTATTCTTATTTTTATTTTTGGGACCTTTTAACGTTTTGTTTTGCAGTTTTATTTAGTTAGGTACCGAGAAAACCACCGAAAAATACAAAAAAATCGAAAAACGAAAAAAATACCAAAAACAAATTGGCTCGGTGCTGCGCACCTAGCTGCTGTCCATGTTTTTATTCTTGTTCTCCTTTTATTTTACACACACACACATATCACATTATAACAGCCGCCGAAGAGAACACACAAACACACCGTAAAAATCTCGATTTCTGTCCATTTTACTTGTTTAATCCAACCACAATGCATAGACGGGTATGTTTATTCTCCCTAAACTCTTTAATTCTTTCCATTTTCGTTTTTACTAGGTTAAATTGATTTGGGGGAAATTTTAGGTTTTCTTTAATCCGGCCTAGATTTTCAAATTGATTGTATAATAGGGTTAGGAATGATGAATTAAACAGGTTTGAGTAGTTATTCGTGGATTTCGACCGAGTTAAAACAGATTTTGGCCGGAAAATTTGACCGGTGCGCAGCACAGTCACCTATGTGCGCAGCACCGGTCCGTTTTTCGACCGCTGATCGTCTTTTTCGAGTGTTTAACGTTTCACTTGCTGTTTTTGTTGCTTTTGTGTTGTGTAGGGTAAGAGACCAGCTGTGGAAAGAGAAGGGGCTGAAGGAAGTAGGCCTCGGGCACAACCCCGAGCTACCCTAAATGCGGCAATCATGGCGCCCGAACGCCACCCATGGTTACACTGGTCGGGTTGTTCAGCAGACGGAAAGATCAGGCTCAACAACAAACTTGCTGCACTACGGGGCCGTCCAGTTGCTGCTCCCCGTACCATGGACTGGGAGTTCTTGACCGGAAATCATGTCGATTTGAGCGGGTTCATGACTACCCATAGCCACACTGCACAGCGTAACATCCCAGTCTGGGGCCGAGCTTGGAAGACCGATGAGCCGGTATTCAGAGAATGGGTGCTAGAAATCTACTGCTCTCTGGAGGTCTCGAGGGAGTTCACTGACGAGACTTTCCCCACCGCTCCTCTGATATCCTTCCGTTTAGGCGGCGAGGACCACCAGGTAACTGTTATTGAGTTTGGTAGACTGACTGGTTTGTTCACCAATGCTGAAGTAAGGAATGAGGCATTGATGATTGCGTATCTCTCGGATGCGGAGAGAGATTCTACGGGATTTGGGGCCAATGAGGCCTGGTATGCTTTGTCAGGGCGGATGGAACATCACTCCAACTCCAGCCGCGCCAAGGACATTCAGGACCCCATGCTTCGGCTCTTACACAAGATGCTCTCGTACTCATTTCTCCACCGTGACACCCACCACGACAAATGCTACATGGAGGACTTGTGGTTGTTGCAGATTTTCAGTCTTCGTGATCCCTCCCGGTTTGCTAACGTCCCGTGGACGTTAGCGACGTACATGGCTGATAAGGGGGAGGGGAAAACAGACTCGAGTAAGATGCTTTGCGGGCATGTCATCACCCGTATTGCTCGAGCTTTAGGCCTGGCCACTCCGGCCAACATCCAGCAGCGTTCCCCATCGGTTCGTTGCAAGGTCTACGGGCAGTCTGATTTGCTCCGAGTTGGGATTCTTCACCCCGCCGGCGGGCGTTTGGCTGCACCCGGTCACGTTGAGGAGGCTCCAGCTCCACCCCCGAGGCCACGGGCACTGTCGCAGCGGGATTTCCAGGACCAGGTACTTGCAGGGTTACACAGGCTCCAGTTCAACAATGAACAGGCGGATCGACGATGGGACCAGTTCCAGCGCAGGGAGGAGTACATTCATGATAGGTACCAACCATCATGGGAGTACACTTACCAGCAGCAGCACCCAGGGCCGTACCCTCCATATGCATTTCCCGCATTCTACTATCCTGAGCCATACCCCGGGTACCATCCCGCCCACCAGCAGCAGGGAAATGAGGAGAGCGATGACGAGTAGTTTGTATTTCTTATGTATTTTGATGTATTTTGTATGAATTTATTGTTTACCATGTACTATTTCTTATTAGAAGAAATAGTAGGGCTATTTTTATTATTATTTTTCTTCGTAATTTGTATTATTATTATTTTTATTTTTTTACTCATTCTAACATGTGTGGCTGTGTATATTCTAGTTTCTAAGACTGGCAGTAAGTTCAGCACCCGCTCATAAGCCTGGCATTCAGTTCAGCAAACCGCATTCCATCGCCATATTTACACAAACGGGTTATATACTTTCTACCTTTCTTTTATTTTTGTATTATTTTTATTTTTTTTAAGGATAGTTTTTGTATAATTTCCCTTAGTTCTGAGTCGTAAACACATTAGGGATAATGTGTTACTTAAGTTTGGGGGGGTTATCGGAAAATTTTACATTTTATTTTTCGACCCTTAGCTTAGTTTCCATCGTGTTGAATTGTGTTATTTTTGTACATTTTGAGTCAGAAAAAAAAAAACAGAAAATAAAAACAAATAAAAAATTGAAAAAATAAAAAAATAAAAAAAAACCAAAAAAATATAACGTGTCTAGTCGGTAAATACCTTAAAATTTAAGCATAACCAGACGCATTTTTACCCCACTCGGAAAAATAGTGAGAATTTGAGCCTATTGAAAGCATTTATTTTTAATGCTACGTTTTCATTTCTTTGAGTGTGCCGATGGGGATGACTTTAGAACTTGACATTGTTATACATTTCGAGACCACATATGAGCACTTGCATTAGGGTAACTTAGTGTGATTTGGTACAATGATAGGGGCATTTAGGATTAACCCATTTGTTAGCCTTTTTGTTTCTTTTTATATATTTTCCGCCTAACCCTTGTAACACTTACTTTTAGTGTTAGAAACTCTAGTAAACCAATTTGCGCCTAAACCGTTTCGTTTCTAAACACTATTATATTATTTTGTACACTCGCCTTATTTTCGTTTCTTTTTAGATTAAGTCCGAACTGAGTTTATTGATTGCTATTATGTATTAAGTGAAGTTGAAGGTTATTAAGGCAGAAAAGAAAAGTAGATTATTATTACCTTGTATTATTTTGTATTTGGAGAAATAATTGATTATTAGCCTTTTCAGCATGTGTACTTACCACGAGAAAAAATTATTTTGTAAGGCATGTACTAGGCTGAAAGAAGAAAAAAAAAAGTGAAAAAAGAAAAAAAAAATCGGAAAAACAGAAAAGCGAAAAAAAATTTAGTTGTAGATTTTAAGAGAAATAGTGTATTATGAGTCGTGTATTATATACGAAAATTGAATACTCGGAGAAAAAGTATAAGTTGAAGAAAAATTGAGCAATCCAGTACGTTAGAGATTATATTTAGTTCGGATTTAATCTAAGCTTTTTGTATATTTTTATTTCACCCATTTACACTCCATATTATATATTTTCACATGCCTTTACCTGTACATTATAACCCGAATAAAAGTCACCGTTTAGTTGTACCTAGACTCTAGTGGTGGAGATTTGATACATTATCAAGCCTATGATAGAATATTAACCATGACTGAGCAATTGAGCGATTCTACAGAGATACTTTACACACCCTTTTAGAGTAGTTTGAGAGATTGTGTGATTTTACTTCCAATAAAAATCGTGAGGTGTTTGGTTATGTTATTTTTGGCTTTGATAATTAATTTGAAAACAGTTTTTGCTTGAGGGCAAGCAAAAAGGCAAGTTTGGGGGGATTTGATATCGCATATTTATATAGATATTTATATGCGATATTGTGTCACATTTCATAGTAAACAGGATGGATAGGATAGGTTTTTACATTTAATCGTGTGGAAAAGTGTTTTTATCTATTTTACAGGTTTACATGATCGGGAAGTGGAAAAGGATGAAGAAATGGACGTAAATGACGAACTAAAGACGAGAACTGAGGAGGTGCTGCGCACCGAGGAGTTTGAGTTGGTTTTGGACACGAGAAATAGCACGGTGTTGCGCACCTATGGATGGGGTGCTGCGCACCAAGTAGATAAACATGAAGAAATTGTAATTCGAGTCGAACACGTTTTCCGCTTTGCTTTTGCCTATAAATACAAGAGCTAATTCGTCCAGAAATCAATCAATTATTACTCTAAGGGTCTGGAGCTGGTATTTACGTTTAGAAGCAAGGTTCAAGGCAAGGAAGATTATATTTTCGGCTAACGGCGATCACGACAGTTTCGGCAAAATTATTCGTTTGTTCTTTTCTTGTTTTGAATTATTTTCCAGAATGTTTTCTAACGATTTATTTTCTTTTTCAGACCTAGTTATGAGTAGATAAATTCTCGTTATCCGTGTTTGAACCACGGATCCTATTTGAAGTTTATTTATCGTTATCGATTGTTTATGTTTTTGTGTTTAATCGTTGATCCTTAATTGCTTAAATTTTAGTATATTATCAGAGTTGTTTATATATAATTTTTTTAATCAACATTCTAGGTATTCGGGAGGAATCTAGATAGATTAGATAGGTTGTATGAAATAATCGGTCGATCTATAATCGGTTTAAAATTACTAGGATTCGGGAGGACTTAGTAATCACAACTTAGGTAATTAAATTTAAGTGAGTAAGTCTATTTGTTAAGATTCGGAAGGACTTGATAATTAGAGGAGTTATTCGGGAGAAACTCTATAAGATTAAATCACTAGAAACGGACTTGTTGCTTATTGCTTGGTTATTAATAGTTATTACTGTATTCGGGAGGAACGGGGTAATTAAGGATAATTAAAGTTAGTGAATGATTTGGGAGGACTTTTATTATATCTTAGAAGTTTTGGAAACAATCGATTTCGTAAATTTAGACGGAAAATAGGTGAAGTGTCAAACAAGTATATTTTCTCATTATTTGATTACATCAATTACTCTTTCGATAGATTTTAATTAATCACTTGTTACTAATTACTTGCAATAAATCTTTTGTTACGATACAAACCCCCAAAAATACTCAGTATTATTAATTCAAAAACTTAAAACAAATTAGTCCCTGCGAACGAACCTTTACTTGCTTTAAACTATATTATATACGGATAGGTCCACTGCCTAGAAGTGTGTAATTGCGTGAAATAATAGGTTTAAATTAAGACTAGATTTTACACATCACTTATTTATAGACAAAGGGGTGTTTGCGTTAATTACAATTCCTATCCTTCTAGAAACATAATTAACAAGAACTATCTTTTACAAATATGTAACATGAATCAGAAGTAAATGTTGTAGTAATTTTTTGTCACAAACTTGAGAAACAGACAATAAGTTGTAATTTAGTTCTTGGACAAAGTTTACATGATCCAGACTGAGCTTCCCCTCCAAAAGCCACACTTCCCCATGAAATGATATGAAATTATGCAATTGTCTTGCATTCACAGTCATGTGCCTTGAGCATCCACTATCTACTATCCAGGTGTTATCATTACTATGAGTAAAGTGCTCATGATCAGTAGTAGTAGAATTCACCTTAGACATGAGTACATGTGTTGGTTTATTCATGAACTCTCCTTCATTAAATTCATCTCATTCTCCAACTATTGTGATGAAAACAGTCTTTTGAGTTGATAAAGATGCTTTAGCTTGTTCAATCTTCCCAACAGGAGTTAGACTTTGACTTTCACCATCATTGATTGAATAATAATTCTTCTGAAACAAGGGTTTTCTCCCCTTGGTCTCCTGCACTCTCTAGCGAAATGTCGCATACCATCACAATCGTAACACTTAACCTTGGTTTTATCAAATCCAATTATGTGACCATTTTTTCTCCTAAAACGGTTCCTTGCATTCCTTTTGAAAAAATTGGGTAAGAATTAGAATAATGCCAAAAGTCAGTTTATTGTTTCCCCCCCTCACCTATTTATAGGCAAGGAGATAAATGTTGATTACATGGCAATAGAAACCATAACAACTATTCTAAGTTCTACAATTTCCCCCTTTGGTATGGTTTCTTGAAACATAAATTCAAAATATTACAATACAATTCGAAATTTACTACTAAGCTTCTAGTATTTTAATCTTGAGTTGGATTGGCTGCTTCTTGAGATGTTCATGCTTGTTTGTCTTTGAATTTAGGATACAGTTTTGCGCACTCATCTTGCTCATGTTGCATTTCATGTCTTCTTCTAGCTTTTATTGTAGCGTAGATGGAGTACTTGTTTTCTCTGATCTTCAGACACATATCGTACCTTTGTATGAATTTTCTGTTCTCTAAGCACTTCTCAATTGCCTCCTTTCCAAGCTCGTATTCTCTTCTTTCGGCTTTCCACCTGTTGGCTTCTTTAAAGTTTTCAATCTTTTGAGCATCCCCATTCGTGATGATTGCATCAATCTCTTTATTTATTAGCTTGAGAGTTCTTGTGGAGAAGTGATGTACTTCATCAAAAAACATAACAACATTTCCATCCGAGTATAGACTTGTATACACGATCCCCGTGTTCCCGATATTCACGATGGCCCACTTTCTGACATGATTGAGATCGAACTTTTGTTGTGGAGCCGTCAAATTTACTTTTCCCCTGCCACTCTCAAGAGCAATCTGAAAGTCATGGTATGAAGCTTCTTTCACTTTCATTTCCATGAAGCGTTTTATTCGAGACTCGGCAAGTCTTTCGACTCCTGTTTTGGTTGACCATCGCTTCATGGACATGAAGAGGAATTCTATATCATTTGGGTTTAGATTGGGGAAATCAGCTTCAGAGAAATTGTACACCTTCCCATTGCTTCGAGCTACTTTGAAGGTGGTATACTTAATCCCGTTGTGAAATTTTGATTCTATTGTTCGCACATTTGAGATTGCGTGGACTGAGTATACCTTTTCTGCTTCTTTCTGCTTCTCTTGGATATCTGTTTAAATTTGAACCAGAGCTCCTTTTCAAACTTGGTGAAACCATGAATTCGTGCTTCCTTGATCTTTCTCGGGGTTTTGACAAAGAAATCCTGAACTTGATCTTCCATGAATGGTTGATTGATTCGTTTGTGGATTTTTTTTTCTGTTCATCGATATCAATGTCAGTGTACTTTGGTTCCCCAAAATCATTTGTTAGAGCATACTTGTACAGTTCAGTATGTTCTTTTTGAAGCTTCATGTTATCCTTTCGAACCATATCTTCATAGCACTCTCTTACATCATACTGTTTGAGTTGGTTATCAAACTCGTATTTAGGAAGGTACCATTTATCTTCATCATCGTAGTTCCTTCTTTCTCGCAGACGGGCACGTACCACACTGTTGAACGCATCAGTTACTTTTTCATCCTTACCAAGTACCATCGTCTCATGGTATACCTGTTCCATAGCCTGCGTCTTCTTTTTACCTCCTGAGCCTTTCCCCTTCTTTGTTTTTTCCCTTGTACCCATTTCAGTATCAATTATTCTTTCACTACCCTATTCCGCTTTTTGTTTCTTCGAACGTCGCTCTCTTTCCCCCTCATTCGGATGATCATCGGGATCATCACCCGAATGCGGACGTTTGCGTGTCTGAGATTGAGCCCTGCAAGTTTCTTTCAATACCTTGTATATCTCAACCATTGCTGCAAGTTCTTTTTGTTGAGTCAAATAATTCCTCCAAGCTAGTTGGGTGATAATCCATGTCCAAAGCGAGAGCATCCAAAATCATAATATCTCGAGCGGAATGTGGTTCTTGATAGAGAATGCGCTCGAGAAGAGCGGATTCAAGAACTTCCCTGGGTATGGTGAGCAAAAACTCTTGAACAACATCGGAAGAAAGGTTTTCAGTGGGAGTTGGTTGAGCCGTATCCTGCGTTTTAGGTTCCTCTACCTGTGTTTCCAGCTTTCTCTTCATCCGTAGTTTAATTGGCACTGCAAAAGTGGTAGGTGATGATATAACATGATCGCGTGATGAGATAACAGGTGCAGGTAATGAGATAACAGGTGCAGGTGATGAGATAACAGGAGCTTGTGCACGCTGCTGTCGTTGGTCGATCATATCTAAATGAAAACTGAGTTGAGTATCGGGATCCATTTGTGTTAACACCTGTTTTCCCTTCCTGCTCGGATCATGATAATGGAAGAGTGTGCGAGTAGCGTCAAGCATCCATTGGGATAAACCGGGATCACCGAGATTGCCCGTTGCCGTATCTGTCTGTGACACAAAGTCACGTCGAGACGAACATGCATCGACCGTTGGCATAATATTAACGGAGGCAGGATTTCTGGTCAATCCTCGGAAGCGTTCGTCTGACGAACGTGCTATGACCGTTCCGCTAGTGTCACCGAGACGACTAGATCTAGGAGCAACTGGTGTAAAATTGAAACTTGAGGGACCAGACTCGTGTGCAACTGATGTCGGGAGTCGGGAATGTTGACTCCCTGGTTCAATAACATCCAGCTCCGAAGGAGGGGACGTCAGTGGACTTGGGCTTTTTCCCGTGCTTTTTGAAACATCACCCAGTGGGTATGATGAGTGGAGATGAGGGGCATCCGCCTGTTGCATCGATGGGGAGTCGACGTCTTTTTCAATACGCTCTGTCGACATACGATTGAGTGTAGTGGATGTGGTGCCCCGGTGTCTAGTCCTAGGCTCGGGTGGGGTTTTGACTTTTTTCTTTTTATCCCCATGTTTTTTACTCTCACCCTTGCTCACTATTTTTTCAACTCCGCCCTCGTATGTGCCCGAAGGACTCGCTAGTACAAGTACTTGGCGAGTGTGTACTGGTGCCTGTACAACCACATTTTTACCATCACCCCCTACTTCGGTATCATCATCATCATCAGAACTTGAATTGTCATCTTCATGAATAGTATCCTCCTCACTCTCACCTAACTCTAGACTCTCACTGTGGGTAGGCGCTATTACTCGTGGGGTAGGAACAATCGGTTCTGATCGTTCCGTACGAGTGATGGGATTCCTATAGGCGAGTAGATGTACATCGTCCCGAGGAATGGGAGATAGTAAGTACTCAGGGATAGGCATACCTGGTTCTGCCGTTTGATGTGGGCAAGGACGGAAGACATCAGTGAAATACTCCAGATAGGTATGATCGCCAATATGTTTGTTCAGTTCATGAGGGGCGTGCTCAAGGATTTTAGCAACAATCATCTGAAGGAAGCGTTGATAAGGAACGTACGGCTTCTTTATTTCCTTCTTGTTGCGTTTGAGAGCCTTGATAGGCAGAGACTGTTCAATCGCAGCCTTTCGTGCTTCCTGCTCAAAATACTTATCCCGAGTCGTAATCAAGTCACGGAGATCATCAAAGATGAGTCTGGCAATATCAAAATTTTTGTTGAAGACGAATGCGATCCATATCAACATTGTTATCCGATTCGCATAATCTTTTCCTCGGGCTTTGGGCGTGAGATTGTGTACCATCACTTGTAACAGGAACTGCCACGGTTGCGGTAACAAGTCCCAGTGAAGCTTGAGGGAAGATAAGTCTCCTTGATACCCCAATTGATAAGTCCATGTGAGAATCTCGTCATCGTTGGGCGGGATGGCCTCAAATTCTTCAGAGGATGGTAAGTCTAGAATTTCCCGTAGGGTCTCAACTGAAAATTTGATATGATGTGACTGAAGTTCACAAATTAACAATTCTTCAACCGGTTCGTCAGGATCAGAATTATCGGCCGCCTGATATCGCATGGTATGCCAGAGTTGCTGCAAGTATACCCGTGGAACCTTTGAATGACTGGCAAAGAATTGTTTCCATGGATGGTACTTGATAATCGAGAGAATGATGGGGAACTGACATTCATACGTATCCAGATCAATGGTGGAGTTGTTAGATTTCATATCGAACCATAACCGAGTGGGGAGGATAAGTTCCTCAGGTGGGAATGCTGGTGAGAACATCCGTTTTGCAACGGGACCGGTGTCAGGATCGTATTAGTCTATGTAAACTAATATGTTTGCCAACGTTAAGATCTAGATCTATTGAAGAAGTTCAGCAGCGTATGAACACTTCAATATTACGAGTTATCGAACAATGAATAATGAATAATGAATAAACAAAAGTATTGCCGAATTATAAGCCTCAATCGTATTAATCAATGAATACTAATACAACTTGTTTTTATGAATACAAGGATCTATCTTTCTATAGACCTTGAGGCAAACCTAGATAAACTAGGAAACAACTTCTATCCTTATCTAAATAAATCGTTATCTAGAAATAAGGAAACTCTATCTATTAACAAAAGGAAACATAATGTAATTATAACTCTATAACTTAGATTATACTTGTAAGGCAATATTGTCTTCCGTGTCTTGACTTGACTTCTTCCGTATCTTGACTTTGACCGTAGTGACTTCAATATCACCGTAGCAACTGACTAGCCGTAGTAACTTGTTGGACAGCCGCACTAACTTGTCTTCCGTAGTAACTCTTAATATCTTTTGTATTAATAGTTTAAGTTACTATTCTTGTTTGTTAAGTGAATTGTTCATGGTTAAACTATTTTAGCTAAGTTATAACCCAACAATCTCCCCCTAACCTTGAACTTTTATGACACATCAAAAGTACAAGTTTTATACTCCAACAGTATTAACTTCTTTACAAAAGATGATTAATCATTTACAATTATTTTGATCATCTTTGCTTAGGCCAATCACTCTCTGTGCCTTTGTGTTTTTCCTCCGTGATCTGCATCAGAATTCTCCAAACTAGCTCATGTGCAAGATTTGAATCATGAAGACCAATAAGCTTCACCTCTATCATTTCTTCTAATGTCTTCAGTTCAT
This sequence comes from Senecio squalidus, assembly GCA_910822075.1. Taxonomy (NCBI): domain Eukaryota; kingdom Viridiplantae; phylum Streptophyta; class Magnoliopsida; order Asterales; family Asteraceae; genus Senecio; species Senecio squalidus. Next base: position 20,098,249 of record CAJVGC010000432.1, on the reverse strand, counting down.
GAGGATATTGCACATCAACCAAATAGAATTCCATGGCTCCCTCCTTTCTTCTGATGGAGTAGACACCACTGCGATCATATATAAACCACGTGATGACTTGATTATTTGGACCTCCTTTCTTGAACACTGAACTCTTCTTCTCATACCCTGGTTCAAATAGCCCACACAGAATGTCCATAGCAAGCTCAGTTCCTGATAAAGCTTTTCTTTTATGAGAATACTTTGTCTTGCCTATGTGATACATTCTCTCCAAGTCATCCCTGTCAAACACTCTTATGGCTTCATGGAAGGCATGAAGTATCCTCTTTGATCCATCTTGTCTTTTAACTTCATATTCAGTCCCACCAATGTACTTCCAATCAATAATCATTGGAAGTCTCTTAGCCAATGGAGTAAACCTCGGTCCTTCTTCATGATGAATATACTCAGAATATCCCATTGGATTGAATTTGAGTCCTTCTTCATCTCCCCCTTGATCAGTCACTGGAGGATCATGTTCCCTGTCTTCAGGTTCTGACTTGACATCCATGAATGGAACACTAGGACCTTCTTGTTGAGAAGCAGCAACATCTTCATTCATCCTCCTTCTTTTAGCTAGAGGAATCCTTTTTGATGGTCTTTTCTGTCTCTTGTGCTTGGGCTTCTCTTGAGGTTTCTCTTCAACAGGTGCAGTTTCTGATTGGATAAACACCTTTCTTCCAGTTTTAAGGGCAGCTTCCAATGCTTTATTTTTCTTCTCTTTAATCTTTGCAAGAGCAGCTTCCCTACTGGCTTCCTTCTATCTCTCTTCCTTCACAAGGTCCAACATATTAGTAAGCTTCATAGGGCCTAAGGATCTGCCACTGTACCCTTTGCTTCTGAGGTACTTAGAGTACTTATCCCTATCTTCAGCTAACTTTATTTGAGTAGACTTGGACACTTTCTTCTTCTCAGGCTTTGTTTTGGCTTTTGATCGTTTGAGAGCAGCTTCATCTTCTTCCAGAGTCTGCATTCCATACTCGAAATCTGCTCTAACTTGGCCTTGAGAACAAAGATGTTGAAGGAGTTCTTCATTATACATCTCCTTTGCTTTGATTGCATCCTCTGCAGCAATCTTCTCCATTATTTCTCTTTCTTCTGGAGTTGGAGCTGTATTCAGTCTAGCATGAAGTTCATCTGCTTCAGCTATCTTTCTCTTTCTTGCTCTTTCCTCCTCTTCTTTCTCAGCAGCCATTCTGTTGAATAACTCTGCTTCTTCATGCTCTTGTTTGAGCACTTCAATCTCTTCAGCTGTCAGACCTTGAAAATTAAAGGCTTCCTCATTGCTTCTTTCTTCTTCAGTCTTTGATTTTTTCACAACAATGGATTTGCCTTTTCCTTTTTCTTGTTCAGCATCAAGGTCAACTCTTTGCACTTTCTTCTTTTTCTTGTCCACTGTGACATAGCCAAATCTCCCTGTAGAAACAGACATACCTGCAGATTTTTCAGGTAAGGTTAGAGAGGTTTGAATTGGTTTTTCACCTAATGCAGCTGATGCTCTCTGTTTTGCAACTCGTTCAGCTAACATCTTCTTTCTCTCTTCCTCTTCTTTGTCTTGTTTCTGCTTCTCTTCTTTGATCTTAAGCAGTTGTGATGCTATTGTGTCTTCATCAGCCATCACACTTGTTCTTGACATTTCTGTTCTTATAAGAACATTTGCAGCTTCTTGTTGATCAGCATTAGAAACAGGGGTTTCTGTCACAGTAGTTGAAAGAGTTGTAGCTTCAGATTGGATTGCTTGAAAAGGAGTTGAAGCTTGATCGAACGTGGGAAGAGTAGGAAGAGTAGCACTGAAAAGGTATGAATGATCTTCCTCTACATCCTCTGTTCTTGGACTGGTGACCATGGGGTCCGTAGTAACTGGATCCGCAGTAACTGGGCTAGTCACCATTGGGTCCGTAGTAACTTGATCCGTAGCAACTTAGTCCGGACCAACTGGGCTAGTCACCATTGGATCAGTAGTAACTTGATCCGCAAAAATCGAGTCCGCAACAACCATTTCAGCATCAACTTGATCCGCAGCAAGTGTTTCAGTAGCAACATTTGGTGAAGTTTCAGCTTCCATCTCGTCTATTGTTTCTTCAACCATTTGTTTCACTTCTTGCTGCTGCTCCCCCTCAAGTTGAGTATCAACTTCCATCTTTTCACCTTCTGCATCTACCATCATATCAGCATCAAAATCTGTCTCCCCCTCAAATGTACTACCTGTCTCCATTTGTTCATCTTGATTGGAGGTGGCAGTAATGACAGTATCTGTGCTTCCCTTGTCTTCACCAGTATTTGTGCTTCCCTTGTCTTCACCCTTGCTTTCACCAGATGATAACACATTAATTTCTTTCTCCCCCTTGTTTTCATCTGTTGGGGAGTCATCTGAAGAGGATGAGGTGGATGGTTTTGGTGAAGTGCCAGCATCTAGTGTGGTGATTCTTTTGTGCTGTAGCTGGACTGATAAGAGAGCCTGTTGTGCCAGTACCTCTTGCACCAAAGAAGTAAGAGAAGACAGCATCTCTTCTTGTTTTTCCACCTTCACCATTAAAGATTGGTACATGTCCATCAATTCCTTAAACTGACCACCACTACCCTCACCCATTTCCTGTTGGGTACCAACAGGTGGAAGATCATAGGGAATAGAGAAACTCTCCTGCCTAGCAGAAGCAGGTATCTCTCCCATGGTCTCTTGGCGCCAGGGACCACCTTCCCAATCTGAGAACAAGTCCTCAGCAAGGGATGGTGTTGCCGTAGTTTGGGTCTTAGATATGTTGATACTGTCCTGAGCTCTACTATGAGAAGTAGAGGCTGCAGTAGTATCAGCCCTCCCTACATGGTCTCCCCCCTCCTTATGGACCACCTCTGTGAACAAGGGGGTGTGTTCAATGGTTTCCCCTTTTGTGTGTGGCATTCCTGAAGATGTTTCAGGGAATGCTTTTGCAGTGAGAGATATAGGGATGGTTTTAGACACAAGAGGCTGAGTAACCCTCTTGAGTCTCTTTGAAGCAGCTTTGGGTGGTTTGTGAGGTGAAGAAACTGTGGGTTTAGTCACTTTAGCAGTAGTGACTGGGGCAGTAGCAACTGGAGTAGAACTCACAGTAGCAACTGGAGGTACAGGGGCAGTAGTAACTGCCGTAGTAACCTCAGGGATTCCACCTACAGTACTGGCTACAGATATGGCACTAGTGCCCACAGATATTGCCGTAGTACTGATGGTGGCAGCTGGGGGTTGGGACAGAGGTAGAGTTACTTGTCCTGCAGCTGTGGGAATGGTGACCACCAACATTTTTGAGAATAGTGGTGTCACATTAGCTGGACCACCTTTGTTAACTTGTCTCATATTAGTGAAAACCTTCTTTGAATGAGCATGTGATTTTAAAAGATTTTCAGATCTTGGAAGATCTTTGTGGACACAGTTAATGAAATGTTGAAGAAATCGAGGATACAATAAAAATTTAGTTTGTGGGTTCTCGATATTCTTTAGCATTGACTCAAAAATCATGTAGGAAAAAGTGTAAGTTCTTCCTGTAGCCAAACACACCATAGCGTTGGCTAAAGTAGAACTCCCTTCATGCCATCCTGTGCGTTTTGGGGACATACATTGTTGCAAAGTATGCAACATGTATTTCCATTGAGGGGAGAATTTTGATTTTAAAAATGTTGAAATATTTAAATCCCCCTCATACCCCTTGTTTGTAAAAGTGTTTACCAGGATGTCATAAGGTACTTTTAGTATACCTTTAGAGTCTTGAAGGTTCAGATGTTTTCGGAGAGAAGACTCTGTAACCTTGATCGCCTTTCCCTTCACCATAGCATTGATGGCGGCCTCTGTTTCATCCAGAGTGGCAGAAGTCCAGAAATCCCTAATGTGGGATTCATCAATATCGGGATGGATGGTTAATGCCGTCTTGATCTTTGATTGATCAAAGAAATCGATTATTTGATGGAAATCGGCGTTATCGGCAGTCTTTTCCAAGCAAGCCACCATGTTGTGAGTTTTGAATAATTGCAATTGTTCCCCCATTGTTGATTCTGTTGATTGATTCCTACAGTGATAAACAAGAATGTAAATGGTTAGTCACAACGATAAAGAAAATCGATTGATTTGAGTTCTAACGGTAACTTTTTCTTGGAAGATTTAGGGGTTTTTACAAACGGTAAGTATCAAACGGTTAAATTGAACCCCCTTTTATACTGAAACAATGTAACAACTTGATGCCCCTGATTAGACGCGGGTAATGTTTTAAAAGTGACGGTCCAATTAAAAATTGCCACGTGTCACGAGTAGCTGTGCCTCGCGCCTGAAATTTAAAAATTAGGTCCAATCAGTGCTTGCCACGTGTTAAAGATGTGTTACCGGGGCTTGACACGTGTAAAGTTGGGTTACAAGTTGTGTTTTGACTTGTCAAATCATCATTAATTAGGGTATTCTTATCTATTAAGAAACCTTTTTAATATGATAATCTGCAGTATTAACAAAGGGTCCGTAGTAATTTGGTTAAAGGGGCCGTAGTAATGGTTCATGGGCCGTATTAACTGGACTGTCCGTAGTAACTTGAGTTACTGGCAGTATTAAACCAGAGGTCCGTATGAACACATTACTCGTCCGTATTAACCATTCCGTCCAAATTTATTGACATAGGGCAGTAGTAGTTAAACCTTCCCTTAGTCTTAACAATTTGGTCGTACTAATCATACTTTGGACACAATTTGCTTTTGCAGTAGTAACATAGTACAATGCTAGAGAGTAAGGTACTTGATTTTTATCATAAGGTTACTACTGCTTCTCGAAGGGACTTTGCTTTAAACAAATAGAAATACTAAGTGAAAAGTATATGAGTTATTCATCCGTATTGATCATTCCAATGCTTGTAATCAGAAAAGTGAATCTCCCCACATCAAATGTTTTGGTGAGAAGGTCAGCAAGTTGATTGTCAGTGTGAATCTTCTCAACATGGATTAGTTTCTTCTCGTTGCAATCTCTTATGAAGTGATAGCGTATCTCTATATGCTTTTGACTGGATTGTTGATGATGCTTATAGTGCTTTGATTGTCAATGTAGATTGGCGTGTTCATGAAGGAATAGCCATAGTCCATCATTTGATTTTGAATCCAAAGTACTTGAGCACAACAACTAGCAGCGGCAATGTACTCTGGTTCAGTGGAAGAGGTTGACACCGTTGTTTGCTTCTTGCATTGCCATGACACCAGTCTTGAACCAATAAATTGGCACCCTCCAGTCGTTGATTTCCTGTCTAAATTTTCACCACCATAATCACTGTCAGTATAAGCAATTAAATCAAAGGGAGAGTCTTTAGGATACCATAAGCCTAAGTTAGGCTTGCCCTTTAGGTAGCGAAAGATTCTCTTGACTGCAATTAGGTGTGACATCTTGGGCCTGTTTGATATCTTGCGCATACACAACTCCAAACATGATGTCTGGTCTTGAAGCTGTGAGATACATGAGAGATCCATCATTGATCGATAGTTGTGTATATCCACATCCTCCCCCTCAAGATCAGGCGTCAATTGTTTGTGAGTTTCCACCGGAGTGCTTGCAACCTTGGCATCCATGAGTCCAAATTTGGTGAGGATGTCCTTGACATACTTGGTTTGACTTATGAGGAGTCCATCCGGATTTTGTTTGACTTGTAAGCCCAAGAAGAAAGTGAGTTCTCCCATGGAACTCATCTGAAACTTAGTGTGCATGAGATCCTCAAATTCCTTGCACAATGAATCCTTGGTGGATCCAAAGATGATGTCATCAACGTACATTTGAACAAGAAGAATGTCTGAGTTAGACTTCTTGAAGAATAGCGTTTTGTCAATTTTTCCGCGATGAAAGTTGTTTTGAAGAAGGTAGTCTGAAAGAGTGTCATACCAAGCTCGTGGTGCTTGATGAAGCCCATAGAGAGCTTTGATCAATTTGTAGACTTTGTGAGGATGTTGAGGGTCCTCAAATCCAGGAGGTTGTTTGACATAGACCTCTTCTTCAATGACACCATATAGAAAAGTATGTTTGACATCCATTTGATAGACCTTAAAGCCCATAAATGAAGCAAAGGCTAGAAATAGACGAATGGCTTCAATCCTAGCCACTGGAGCAAAGACTTCTTCATAATCAATTCCCTCTTCCTGTGTGTAGCCCTGTGCAACCAGTCGTGCTTTGTTTTTAACCACAATTCCACGTCATCCTTCTTGTTCTGAAGATCCAGCGTGTACCTAATCACATTCTGCCATAGGGGACCTCAACTAGTACCCATACTCCTTGTATCTCGGAATTGGAGTAGCTCTGCCTGACATGCCTCAATCCAGTGTGGATCTAGTAGTGCTCTTGAATTTCTTGGGTTCCATTTGGACATGAAGCATGCAAAGAGACATGTATTGATTAGAGCAGTTGTAGAATCCGTTTTGGACTTGGTTTGACTTCTAGTTGCCCTAGAGTAGTCAAGTTCTCCAATTATTTGAGAAGGTGGATGATTCTTGGAAACACGAGATGATGGAATCTTCTCAAGCCGTAGTTCAACACCCAAATTAGTATCATTCATATCGGGCATCTCATTGCTGGATAGTGTGCATTGAATGGAGGAGTAGTGAATGGAGAGGTGGTATATGAAGGTCCAGTGACTGAAGTAGGACTATCAGTGTGTAAGGCTCTCATGAACAAGTTGATCAACTCCATTTTCATCCTCTTCAATTAGGCGTGGAACCCCGTTGGGACGTGTTGTATTATCCGTAGCCAATGGTGAGTGTGATTGTGCTTCTTCGTCCTCCTTTGTAGAGTTTTCTTCAGTGTGAGGAGAGTCTGGTTCTTCTGGGATGATGGGATCTTCCAAAATAATGGGAAGATTGATATATTCCATCACATCTAATCGAGCAGTACCTGTGATTGGAGCCGTAGCAACTTGCTCCGTAGAAACAGGTGCAGTAGGAATAGAGTTTGCGGTAGGAACTGGAGCCGTATTAACTTGGTTTGAGTTAAACTCAAAGTTGGAGTTAATGATGTTGGTCAGTGAAAATACCCAGTCTGGTCCATGTCCCTTCTTGGTGTAAGTGTGTTCATTGAAGGTCACATTGGAGCTCTCCTCGATAATCTTCGATTTGTGGTTGTAAACTCGATAAGCTTTACTTTGAGATGAATAACCAACAAATGTGCCTTCATCAGCTTTGCTATCAAACTTTCCAAGATATTCCTTAGAGTTTAGAACTGTGCATGGACATCCAAAGGCGCGTAGGAAACTTATCATAGGTTGTCTCTTGTGGATAAGCTCATATGGATTTTTGTTGTGCGCTTTGACAAGTAGGACCCTATTCTGAACATAGCAGGCAGTGTTAACTGCTTCTGCCCAGAAAAACATGGGAAGATTGGAGTCAGCCAACATACTTCGTGCTGCTTCAATCAATGTCCTATTTCTTCTTTCAGCAACTCCATTCCGTTGAGGAGTCCTAGCAGCGCTGAATTGTCTCTCTATTCCTTTCTTGTCACAGAAGTCA
>CAJVGC010000432.1:20037727-20090649 GCA_910822075.1 Senecio squalidus | reverse complement strand
ATCATAGCAGATTATGGCAAATTAAGGACGAACACATCATGAATGCGAACAAGTTTATCAAAAAATCATGAAGTTAACAACCCAGTTTATGAACTTTAAAACATATAAGATGAACATAGGAAGCAAAATATGGCAGATTTGGACGAACGTGTATGAATATCAACGAACAAGGAAGAACTTAGATAGAGGAATAGTCAAACGAACGATGAGCTTCGTGAGAGAAAAGTATCCTTAGCGCGAAAAAGATGAAAAAAATTGAAAAGTGAAAAGTGAAAAAGTGATTTCACTTTTGAATATTTATAGGCCTTGAGTGGGCCTGTGGGCCATGCAGAAGAACTGGGCCAAGAATTTTGCGCCCGATGGACTATATGATATTGTTGAACCAACGTTTTAGAGAAATAAATTGCAAAAATAAAGTAAACAAAAGAAACTTGAGAAATAGTAAAAACGTTAACTAAGCGAACAAAGGTAGTATACATTTATGAAACATAATTCGATCAGATTGCTTATCGGGGTTCCAAAGATAAATTAATTTAAATCCATGTTTGTGTAGTTGTCCAATTTAACCATTCAGTCTTATAGTCATAAGATAGTGTTTTAATTACAAGTAAGTTGGTTTAAAGTTTAAGCTGAAAAGCACCCACGTAAATCAGACATTCGACAAAATTCGGAGAGCACTCAAGGTGTTTGTGAAGTGTTTTTAAGTTACGAGTGGTATGGAGTGGTTACCAACCTAGACAAGGGCAGCATATGAAACTGGCGAAGGGATAGCTCGTATTGAATATTAAAACAGCTGTTTTACGCAAGTCAAAGACTAACTGCAATGAAGTATGATAGGGTTAAAGAATTCTGCCGACTTTCTATGAAATCCTATGGCAAGCTTTCTACCAACCGATCCCAAACCGTAAAGTCCTTAGGTGGCTAGGTGAACAAGGGCACCCCGAGGGTATACTGACTCAGATTTCAAAGGCCGCTTATATGAATTCAGTAACTTATGAGCAAACTCATTATATGTAAATCAATGTGAGTAAATCCCATCTGTAAGCGCAACATATGACTCGTAACAAAAATCTAATCTCAACCTTTATTGTGACAGACAAAATTAAGTCGTTTAATGTAAGAAGTAAGAGGTATTTAAAATAGACAAACCATACTATCGGGAACAACTAAAAGACGAAAGGCCACAAGACACCTGAGGTTAAACTAAAATACGATGGAGAATTATAGGTGCATGTAATAGGAATAACCCGATTTAAGACTAAGAGTCATAAGCAAAAGGTATCTTCATCTCGAATTTTAGATTTCGAACAACAGTTGTCTGTTTCTTGCATTGCCAAGACACGAGGCGTCCTCCCAAAAATTGACAACCACCGGAGGTTGACTTTCGATCAATATTGTGTCCACCCAAATCCGAGTCGGTGAATGCTTCGAGAAAGTACCAGAGACCCAACCGCGGTCGGCCTTTGAGGTAGCGAAGAATCCTCTTGACAGCAGTGTGATGAGACATCTTAGGACAAGCTTGAAACCTGGCACATAAACAGACAGCAACCATTATGTCAGGACGAGATGCACTAAGATACATTAATGAGCCGATAATGCCGCGATAAACAGTTGGATCCACGTCAGAATCATTTTGTGCGTTTGGTTCCAGATTGTGCTGCTGAGGAATGGGAGTAGCAATGGACTTGGCGTCTGTCATGTTGAATTTCTTTAGCATTTCAGTGACGTAGTTTGATTGATGGACAAACATCCCGTCTAGTAGTTGCTCGACCTGTAACCCTAGAAATAGCTTGACTTCACCCATGGCGCTCATCTCGAATTTGTCTTTCATTAGTTTTTCAAAATCCTTACACATTTGATTATCAGTGGAACCGAAGATAATGTCATCCACGTAGACTTGAACTAATATTTTAGCCTTGGGTGAATCTTTGATGAAAAGGGTGCTATGGATACGACCTCTCTTGAAACCGGATTCTAAGAGAAAAGTTGATAATGTTCCATACCATAGACGAGGGGCTTGATGAAGACCGTATAAAGCTTTGTTGAGCTTGTAAACCTTATCAGGGTGTTGTGGGTCTTCGAAGCCGGGGGGTTGCTGAACATAGACGGTGTCGTCGATTTTACCATATAGGAAAGCACTTTTAACATCAAGTTGGTAAACGGTAAGTCCCATGTGAGAGGCATAGGCTAAGAAGAGACGAACAGCCTCGAGGCGAGCGCCTGGGGCAAAGACATCCTGAAAATCCAATCCTTCTTCCTGATAAAAACCTTGTACCACTAAGCGAGCTTTGTTTCGAGTGATAATTCCACGGTCATCCCGTTTGCATCGGAAAACCCATTTTGTGCCTATAGCGTAGGCGTCGTCAGGTAGGATCACGAGTACCCAGACCCCTAGTTTCTCAAACTGAGCTAATTCTTCTTGACAGGCATGTACCCAGTTTGCGTCTTTAAGGGCCATATGAATGTTGGCAGGGACGTCTTGGGAAACGAAGCAAAAATAACGACAGTTATTGAAATCCTCGGAAGTTGTGACAAAGGCATACATGCCTTGTAGATCCTCTAGTTGCGTTCGAGTTTGAACGGGTGCGTTGGGATCGCCAATAATGTTTCCGAATGGGTGATCTTGGTGAATTCGAGACACTACGTGCGGTTCTGCCACATCGTCTTGAGCGGTTGCAGTATGTGGTTCTGCCACATTTTCTTGATCATCGGTTGGATCTTCTTCGACGAGTGGTTCTGCCACAACGTCTTGATCATCTTCTTGAGCATCAGTGTCTGCAGGTTCAACAACAATTTCTTGAATGACTTGGGTACGAGGAAAGACTGAATCTTCATCGTCAGAAGAGAAACTCGGGTTCTCTGTTCCTGTATGAGTCACACTAGGAGAAAGGTTAAATGATTAAAATAATGCATCATAGTCGAAAGCGATATCTGGACCGTTTTGTTTTTCAAAAGTGTAGCTAGTTATTTCCAAGTTAAAAACAATTTCCACTATACGTGAAGGTTTTAGGTAAACTCTTTTGTTAGCGCAACCCTCAACATATCCAAGAAAGTATCCCTGGACGGCTTTGGGTGCGAACTTGGTGGTGTAATTTGTTTTCAAAACAGTGCAAGGAGCCCCAAAGGGTTCTAATCCAGCAAGATTAGGCTTACGACTATTAAGCAGTTCATAACTTGTTTTATCAAACCGTTTCACCGTCAACACTCGATTAAGGACGTAACAAGCTGTATTCACTGCCTCCCCCCAGAATGTTACAGGGAGAAGTGAGTCAGCTAGCATGGTACGTGCGGCTTCTATCAAGGTTCTGTTTTTCCTCTCAGCGACTCCGTTTTGTTGTGGTTCATATGGAGCGCTGTGTTGTTGAACTATTCCATTTGCAAGACAATAAAAGGTCATCGTCGAATTTTTGAATTCTGTCCTGTTATCGCTGCGCAGACGCTTGACATTGGCTTTGTATACGTTTTTGAGCATGTCAAAGAAGTGGATTAGCGTGCCAACTGTTTCACTCTTAGTGGCTAAAAAGTAAACCCAAGAGTAGCGAGCGTAATCATCGGTGATCACTAGACAGTAGTATTTCCCTCCGAAACTTCTTTGTGCAATAGGATCGAAAAGATCAGTGTGCATAAGCTCGAATGGTGTCTCGATTGTGTTGATGGCCTTGGACTTGTGATGTTGCTTGTGTTGCTTTCCGAGTTTGCATGGAATACATTTATCTTCATACTCAAAACGTTTGAGTGGAACTCCATTGACTAGCCCTTTCTTTGTGATCTCATTCATTTTCCGAAAGTGTAAATGTGCCATCTTTCTGTGCCAAATCATGGCTTCTTCACTAGTTGACTTAGACAATAGACATGTTGAATCGATGGTGAGTTCAGTGTTGTTCATATCCATAATGTACGTGTTTTTCGTTCTTGGTGCACGCATCAGTATCAGATCCTCAGGAATATCAATTCCGGATTTGAGAATCAAAACCTCATTTTTGGTAAAATACACGGGATTATCATTGTCGCAGATTTGAGAGACACTAAGCAAATTGTGTTCTAGCTGCCTGACGTAAAATACATCCTTCAGTGTGATTTTTCCGTTTGTAACTGATCCAATTCCAGTTATTTCTCCACCTTTTTCTCCAGCAAAATTTACTCGACCTTTCTTTCCAGATTCGAAGTTGTTAAGCAGACTTCGTTCTCCTGTCATGTGCCTGGAACAGCCACAGTCAACGTACCAGCTGTTGACGAGTCGGTGACTCGGTTCCTGTGCACAAGATAAAATTATTAGTTCTCATGGGGAACCCAGACCATGACAGACCTGCATTGACCGTTCTCAGTCACATATGTGACTCTTTTGTAAACTCCCTTATTTTGGTGAAAAATCGGAGATGTGTGACGTGTAGAGTAATGACTGTTAGAGTTGGAAGGAACTCTATGACTCATTTGTGGGGAACTGTAACGGGAATGAGTATAATGACGTGGTTCATAATGAGGACGTGGAGGACTATGATTATAATTTCCATGATAGTGTTGTGGAGGATATGGATAATGATTATGATGGTGATATCGTGGAGGACTATAGGAGCGTTGGTCATAGTGGTGTTAACGATAAGATGGAACGAAAGGTTGTCGTGGCCGCTGGTGAGGACGTTGAGAAAAGTGTCCCGTGCTTGGTTTAATGTGCCCATAATTTCGTGAATTTGTGGCTGTACGTTCGTGATGTGGGTTGCGTAGAATTTGAACTGGTTTCGTGGGAGTGGATTTAGCTGGCTGTGGAGGCGTAGGTTTAACTTGAGATTCTTTTCGCTTGTTAGTGCAAACTGAGGCCACATGTCCACGTTCACGACATTTGAAAAAATTTAAAATGTCCATCTTATTTGATTGATCAGGTTCAGCATCAGAGGATAAACTTTGCTTAGATTTGATATCTTTACTTGAGATGAATGTTTTGAGCAAAGGTTCGCATGTGGAGTTTTGAGTCTGAACACCTTGAGATTTCGTGTTTTTCTGATCCATAGAGCTTGAAGATTCACATTTTTCAGGTTGTGGAGGCCCGTTTTTGAAGAAACTAAAGTTGTTATTATATGGAGGTGGTGTTTCGTTATATCCTAGACCTTCGGATTTTCCACTTGTGCGTTGACGACTCAAGATAGAGTTCAAAGTACTTGAAGAAGTACGGAATTGCTCGAACTTCCTTTCCTGCTCAGTTAGTTGTATTTCACAAAGGTTTAACTCTTGGACCTTTTCAGCAAAATTTCTCTTTTCAGTTTCAAGACATTCATATAGTGTGTCAATTTTGTGTGTCAAAAGACCGACATTTGATAAAAGTGCCGTTCGATTCTTCTCGTTTTTATAATATTTTGTTGAAAAATCATTTTTTTGATAAGTTAAGTTTGAGATGGTCTGTTCGAGTTAAGTTTGCTGAGATGCCAAATTGGATACTGATCTAGTCAGGTTATCGTTTTGGAGAGTTAAAACAGTGTAAGATTTGCAGAACTCCTTCATAGATTGAGAGTCAAGAAGTACCTTTGTCTTGTCCGAGTCGAGGTCATCCATTTTAGCAATAAGGTTCTCATTGGATAGATCGATGGTACAACTACAGATGTTAGAGATGTCTTGAATATCTTCAACCTCTTCAGCATATTCTTCACTGGAGCTTAAGTCACTGGCAGTACCTGACGCTTCTTCTGTGTTACTGACTTCACTGCGACCTTCTTCGATAGATACCATGAGAGCTTGATCAGTACAAATTTGCCAATCATATGTTCGATCATCGTGTTGAACTATCATGGCCTGTGACGCTAAGCTGCGGTTGTGGTTGCGAGGAGGTGGTCCTGGTTTTGTCTTGATTTGGAGTATATTCCACCTTAGGCTGTTGACATTCTCTAGCGAAATGGCCATGACCTTGACAGTTGTAACAACATACCTTGGATTTGTCGAAGCCTGCTTTTCCGGTTCTAAGACTGCGTCCTGTTCTAGTCATAAATCGCTTGATCTTGTTGGTAATCATGGCTGTTTGCCATTGTAAATCCATTTCCTCTAGGTCATCCGGATCAACTTGACTAAAATCTTCATTCCACAATCCTGGATCAGTGATTTTACCTTGAACTTGATTACCGTAAGCAGACAAAAAACATGATAAGATTTCTAGACTTTCTTTTGCTGCTTTAACACTCATTGGCATTTTTTGATGAGTATTAGCAGCATTTGGTATAGCTACAGTTGTAGTGGTATCAGTAAAGGAATGAGTGTCAGGAGTTGCTTGACCATTTTCAGATATGAACGCAGTTGCATTTACAGAGGCATTGGATGCTGAGGGTTGTCCATAGGGTGTTTGATCTGAGACAGCATCAATAGTTAAACGTGTTTGTTCATAACCTCTAAATCTCTCAATGACCTCTGGTAGAGTTATTTTGGTATCTTCATCTCTTGTCTGATAGTATTCATCTTTTATTAAGTTCACGTACACTTCCCAACGCTTGGGTAAAGCATCCAAAAATCGTTCTACTTTTTCGTCTCCAATGGTTATGCGAGCTCTGGCAAGGTCAGATAGCAGATTGTGAAATCTATTGACAGTGTCTTCAAAATTTTCATTTACACCTGCTTTGAACGTATTGAATTGTCTTTTAAGAACACTTCCTCTACTTCTTTGTTGAGCAGCACTCCCAACATACTGAGTCTCGATTGCTTTCCAAAGTTCATAAGCAGGTTTGTGATTCTGACACATGTGTACCGTTTCAATAGGCAGAGCCATTTTCAGACTTGCCCACACTCGGTTTTCAGCATCAAATACTCTTCTATGCTCAGCTGAGAAGGAAGAGATTGAAACAATAGCATTTGTACCATTTGTGGTCGGTGTTGGACGTGTGTATTTTGTTTCGATACATAGCCACATTTGTACGTCATTATACCGACAGAAAGATTCGAATTTATCGGCCCATTCGTAATACTGTAAAGAATTGATCAACTTAGGAGGGGTGTTAGTTGATTGTCTTGAATCCATTTTAAAAGAAATCAGCAAAGATGTAGTGTCACGAAGATGTTTGGCGAAGATGTAAGGTCACAAAGATGTTTGGCGAAGATGTAAGGTCACGAAGATGTTTGGCGAAGATGTAAGGTCACGAAGATGTTGTTCGGTGAAGATGGGTGTCAGTCACGAAGATGTTGTTCGGCGAAGAAGGGTGTTTGTCACGAAGATGTTGTTCGGCGAAGAAGGGTGTCTGTCACGAAGATGGTGTTCGCAGACTTAGATGATCCACTAACGAAGATGTTCACGAAGATGCTTCACGAAGATGCTCCACGAAGATGCTCCACGAGAAAATCCACGAAGATGTCTTCACGAATCAAATCCACGAAGATGTCTCCAGGAATTAAATCCACGAAGATGTCTCACGAATTAAATCCACGAATTAAATTCACGAACTACGTCCACGAAGGTTGATCCACGAACAAAGAGAAACCCTAATCCTTAACAGACCGCCGCCGAAGATGTAATAATAACTAACCCTAATTCTCACAAACAGCCGCCGAAGACTAAGAACCCTAATTTCCAGAATCGATTAAAACCTGAATTTAACCCTGAACCAAATCTCGATAGAGAGCAAACAATGCGTTTGCTCTGATACCAATTGTAGGTCCCAGTGGTCCGATCTACAGGATTAAACTAATACCAATTACGAGGCGGAATCTCGTAATCAGTTGAACACGCAGGTTATAATCTAAAGCAATTAACACAAGAACACAATTACCGAATTCTTAATACTTTGATTAACAAACACTGTTACAATCCAAAAGCATTAACTCCGAATTCTCTCTAAAACCAACAACCCTAAACTGATCTGAACACCTCTATTTACAGAGTAACATGTCCAGCTAGTTTGGGCTTGGGCTCTACTGGGCCTCACGGACATGCAAGTCCGTGAGCAGCCCATAAAGCTAAAACTATACAAACTAATACAGTGATATATAAACAAAACACAATAGAACATCCAGTCATTGCATTCTTGCACCAACACGGCGCTTAAATATATATACTTTAAAAGTTTCCGAGGCAACGTGGCATAACAATACCTTAAAATTTTGTACAAAAACAAGTAGAACAATACTTGTAAAATGAAATAGTTGCGGAATCAATCGCTAAAAGAGTGTATATGCGTAAAATAAGTAACTAAAAATTATAATCTTGTATCAACCTCTTGGCATAATATAACATAAGGGTACACACTAAACCGATCATCCAACCGTGAGGCCCCTTACCCCGAACTATCTAAGAGGAGTCATCTGATCATAGCAATATGTACTTAGATTGCCATCTAAGTAAGGAACGGTTCTTTCCTAAGTATCGATACCCATAACTACTAAACGGCTTAACAAAGCTAATATTGTGTGATGAACTAAAACCGGGCACTAAAGTAATTTGTTTCAAAACTTATAGTAGGCACTTATGAATCGCGTTATATTCTCATCAAGGGTTGGTTTCGATACAAGTAAGCTTAGTTTAGTATAGGCAATTAACTAGGGCAAGCCAGTAAGCCGAGTAAAGGGGGCAAGCCATTAAGCCGAGTAAAGGGGGAAAGCCATTAAGTGTATTGTATGCCAATCGGGGAAAATAAAACTGTTTACGCATATAAGTTTCACAAAATGTTCAATAATAGACCAATAGATCATAACAATTGCAATAGTTCATAAAGGTTTCCAAAGACAATTAGATCTCATGTTTCCCCCAAAAAGTTATGTAAAAATACAATAAGTAAAGGGGATGTAACTCACGGGTTGCGAAGATAAGTCTCGAGTAAAGAAAGGAGCGGAACACGTCGGGAATCAAAGACGACCTAAACACCCAAGTTTCGTGTAAGTGTAAATATTACGATTTAAGTTATGTTAAAGTTCCATTTTAACATTTTTAGTATTAAATCTTTACACTTACATTCTGTCCAAAAAGTTTCAATACGGAAAACTTATGTGTTACGACACGGTTAGATTACGTTTAATGTCCGATTAGTCCAATTATGTCCAAAAAGGGTCTATGTCCAAAGTCAATATGTTTCGGTTATCAAAATATTATGTAACTGAGTTTTAGGTATAAGTTATGGTGAAATTTAGGCAGCGCTTCCGCGCTATAAAACTTTAGTCCATTTGACAATACCACTTTCCCGCTTTAAGAATCATTTCAAACAATACGTTTCAACAATGCATTACCTTTTAATTATAAAACTTAACCAAACAATATTTTTCACAAAATCAGTAACCTGTAACAACTTTTAATAATCTGTGAAGATTTACTAGTTCTCGTTTTTTGATTTTTACATGGAAAAAACGAAGTTTTTATGGTCAGCAAGATCCAGACAGCGGCTGGAGATATTCAGCCGTCGGCTGGACCTCAGCCGCTAGCTGAATATCTTCAACCGCTGGCTGGAGGCCTTTAGCTAGTTTTACCGTTTTGATACATTTCGATTTTTAAGCCATTTTAGTGATAAGTTTTGACATGCAACCGGTAATTAGTTTAATATATTCATATTTGTGTTAAAATCACAGTTTCTTTTAGATCTTTTACATCAAAAGGTAGATCTATATGAAAAACCCGTTTTTAAGTAATAAAACGTTATAAATCTTTATAAAAACTACTTTTTAAACCATAGATCGTCCATGCAAATATTTATTTATGTAATAACAGTAAAATAAAAGAGTTTTACCGAAGGAAAAAGCTTGGTGACGGTTGGATGAGATTTAAGCTTCAAAATGGTGGAAAAACTTCTTCAAAACGTTAACCCTTTTTGACTCCTTGCTTTAGGACGATTTTTATGTGTTTTTGTGGATGATTTTTGTGTTTTGTTTGCTGTTTTGATGGTGAAAGTTCACTTTTTTGGTTGGATGTTCTTGGGAGTTTAGAGAGAAAATTGTGTGTGTGTGTGTTTTGATTTTTAGAAAATGAAAGTAAAATGAAAGAGGGGAGTGGGAAAGAGGCCAAGACTGTCCTAGGGACTCAAAACTTGCCAGTCCTTGGTCCAATCCGGTGGTTAGTCCAATCCGGTGGTTAATGTGTTGGTCCAATCAAGAGGCATGCAAAAGTGAGTCATTAAATCACTGGTCAGCGCCTTTCAGCCGCCGGCTGGGCTTCAGCCGCTGGCTGACAGCTTTCAGCCATCGGTTGGATGGCTTTTCCAGCTTGATGTCGTTTTAAGTTTTCCGTTATTTTTATGTGTGGACTAGAATTTTATATTAGTTCTTGTTATGAACTTAGTCAAGTTCATTGAATAATTTCTTGGCGTTAGGATTTATTGGTTGATTCCGACTTTGGTTCCGACACAATTACAGTCACAATAAAGTACGAACAAGAACGATACGATCACGATAAAACACGACTAAGGATTTGTACAGACATAATAAATGAGAATCACCTGAATTTTGGACGGTTTTCACAGAAACTGATTAGGGTTTCGGCTTATAGGAATACACAAGAACACGACATGATTACCTTGCTATATTAGAGCTTCAAGATGAACGATTTCTGGGGCTGAATAGATGAAATCGATGGTGAGGTTGGAGAAGAAGGAAATCTGCTGCTAGGGGGTTTGTAGGTGGCGGGTTTAGAAAAAAAAAAGATTAGGATTTGTGTTTATTTTAGGTAATAGGTTAGAAAATCAAGTACTGTAAGTATTGACTTTGTTGAACTAAGGGTCGATCAACACGAGACTTGAAACATGGCTTTATGGCCGATTGTTAGGATGCAACTCATAAAATTGTGGTTTACAACAATACACGAGAACGGTTTGTTTCAAAATGAAGCACAAAGTTTAAACGGCAAGCTCGAACTAGTTAGATGAATATTCTAAGTTTAATAAAGGTAGTATTTGAATTATAATTGTAACAACAAGTTCATATACCAAGTATACGGAATACTCGATAAGTCATCTAGGAGCTCGTCTAGTGGGAACTAACTATTGTGCACCTAAACTAACACGGTATCAACATATATAGGATATACACACATGTCAAAGTAATAATCACACATAAGTAACGTATAAAGAACTTTTAAAATAAAAGTTTTTTGTAAAAACGGTAAGAGCTATCGGCATACTAGACTAACCTGAGTCGGAAAAAGTGACCGTTGTCACATTATTCCGCAGTTAAGAGTATTTCGTCCCGAAATTCAAGTGGTATAACTGTTGACAGAAATATTCATCGAAATGGGTATGCAAGGGGGTTTCATACATCCAATCCTCAAGATTTTCCTATGGAATGTGTCATAACACTTTTTAGAATAGTTTGAGTTTCCGTCCGATACTGGAACAGATACGCGGTGCAATTTATTTATAATTACGTCTAATTATAAAAATATTCTACATGTATGTTCACATTACCATAACAGGTCATGGGTAGTTTGTGTAAGCGGTTTAGGTCAATTGTAAAACAATGCACCAAGTTCAGTTCAACAGAGAGTAGGAAATCTTATAGATACTTGATAAACAATAAGTTCTCCATTATGTTGGCCAGACATAACTTAAAACTTATCATTAAGTATCATTTATAAATTTTGATAGGTAACACTTAATTGTTGAAACACATTCAACAATAGAAGTCAAGGGTAACGGTTAACGAACCAAATCGTTGGTCACAAAAGATTCTGACGGGTAGCGAATCGAATTGATAAAACAGGTCATGATGCGGAATATCATGACCTGAGTTTGGAATCAAAATTGAAGGAAAAACATTGAAGTCGAATTTGTGATTGAGTAATTGAAAGAATTGATAAGAACAACAAAATGTGCAACTATTTACAAGATTTCATTGATAGTGGTGACAGGTTTTGGATCGAGCTTGTTACAACTAACATTAAAGCTCGACAGAACCTCTTTGAGAGAGTTCCGGGTTCAAAGACAAACAAACTCTAACAACCTATCACACTATTTATAGACAAAAATTAACAAACTGACACTCTACGAACTAAACTATTACAACATTATCATCATCTTAATTTCACTTCGGGGAGTTCACTTCAGTTCTCAACCAAAGTCTTCATCCTTCGAATTGATATCTTCAATGCTGACTTCTTGATGATTTCAGTTCGGACTCACCACGAACTGAAATCATCTTTATTCTAACACACAGAAGACTCCATAGCTTCATCCATTCCATTTCTTGGCCCAACAATTGACCCCTTGGATGATTTCCAATATTCATAACTTAACCTCCATCTTTCGATTCCTCCTTTTCATCTTTTCTGTCACTTGAAAAAATTAAGGAGAAATAGCTGCAGAATCACCAGTTTATCTTATTGATTCTTCAAAATCAACTGCTCCATGGTAAGCACTTCATCATCAGCTAAAATCACTTTTCTTCCCATCAGTGGCCAACCTCATATTCCTCAATTTAGCTGATTCAGATGACGAAAGCAAGTAATTCCATAATCTCTCTACACTTACTCTTCGGAGTAACCTCTGGAATACTTACTAGTTCAAACTGATCTTTGATCCTTGTTGGCCATCTTGTGTAAAGAAGTGACTTGCCATTCTAACTTAGTTTCAAACGAGCTCCACCTTGCTTTCAGAAATTTTAACCAGAATCATCAATTTGTCAACTGACTTGTACATGTAGATCATCAATACATCTCTGCATTAAAATCTTAACTACAAGTTCATCCAGCTCTTAATTGAGACTTTTGTTAATTCGTAGTCGACAGATAAATTGTAAATAATAGTGAAATTAAAGCACAATTTGGAGTGGATAATCTAAGATAGCTCTTGATGTACGATTAGTCGTATGATCTTTCTCTAAAATTGTAGGATTAGATAACTCTAACGGGAAATCTAACTGTGATTTCAATAATAACTAGATTTCCCGTTACAGTTATCTAATCCTACAATTTTAGAGAAAGATCATACGACTAATCGTACATCAAGAGCTATCTTAGATTATCCACTCTAAATTGTGCTTTAATTTCACTATTATTTACAATTTAATCTGTCGACTACGAATTAACAAAAGTCTCAATTATTCAATTTCGATATAATTGTCATGTTCATTCAATTCATTAAATTACTAATACCTTAGCCTATCTCAATTAAGTCTCAAGCTACAATTATCTAATAAATTATATAATCGTAAATAACTGACAAATTTATAAGAACGCTAGTTATAATATAGATCTATCAATCACGCTAAGTAGTAAATTTAATGACTTTGAATAAACATGGATCGCGATTAAACGTAAATAATAACGGAAAAACCAATTAGTTCAAACATGAACTTAATTAAACATAGATCCAGGTTCAACAATCCAAGCAATCACTTAAGGAGTTTAGCTCATGTTGGATTGTAACAAAATAACACAAGAATTCTTAAACAAAAACATTGTATCAAGAAAATAATGAATAAAGTTCAAACCAAAAGTAGCAAACTTCAAAAATGATTAAAGAGATTAATCAAAGCTTCCAACGTGATCAAAGACTTCTAGGACTCTCCTTGCAGCTCTCCAGGTCGGATGTAGGGTGAAAATATGGAATAAGATGATTAAAACCCGAACCCTAGAAGCCCTTTAAATAGAGTTCTGAACCGCCCTATTTAGCCGGCGGCTGGCTGAATTCAGCCGGCGGCTGGAATATGCGGGTGAAAAAGTTGCTTCCGCGGCACGTTTAGGAACAAATGGTGGAAATTTAATCCAGCCGCCGGCTAAAATGCTTCAGCCACCGGCTGGTTTTCCAGTCTTCACTTTTGTTGCTCGTTTTTCAAGATGTAATCAGATATTTTAAAAGCAATGTTCACTTGGATTTAATGTTTCACTTGAATTATGAATTATAAGTTTATGTATGAATTGGTTTAACTGTGATTTCTTCATTAACCAGACTTCCTATTAGAGTCGTCTAATCCTACAAATTAAGGAAAGATGGTACGAACATCGTCGTCGTACATCAAGAGCTATCTTAGATTTATCCACCCTAATTTGTGCATTTTATTCACTATTGTTAACAATTTAATCTGATGACTACGAATTAACAAAAGTCTCAACTATTCAGTTACGATATAATTGTCATGTTCGTTTAATTTATTAGGTTACTATTATTCTTAGCCTATCTCAATTAAGTCTCAAGCTATAATTATTTAACAAGTTAAACAATTATAAATAACTAATAAACCAATATGAACGCTAGTTATGATATAAGTTTATCAATCACGCTAAGTAGCTAACCTAATAACTTCAAATAAACAAGGATTACGATTAAACGATAACAATAATGGAAAAACCAATTACTTCAAACATAGAACTTAGTAATTCATAATAACAAGCTAAACAATCCAAGAAAACACTTAATGGAATTAGTTCATGATGGATTGAAAGAAATCAGCGAAACAAACAAATAATAAAGACATATTGTTGTAAGATTAAGCCAAAATTAACAAACCAAGATGAACGATTCTTCAAACACACTTAAACGACGTTAATCGTGGCTTCTAAACACTTATAGGACTCCAAAAACCCTTCCTTGCAGCTGTTTTGTCGACTTTGATGGTGGAAAAGTGGAAAAAGGGGATTTCTAATTCGTAACCCTAAAGTTTGCTTAAATAGGGGTCTGGCCGACCTTCCAGCCGCCGGCTGAAATAGGCCAGCCGTCGGCTGAGATTGTCTGATGCATTTTCGTCCAAAATGAAATTTGTAGATCTCTCTTTCTTCTTTCTTCTACAATTTGAATCACCTAAATCGGACATCGTATGAAGGAGTTATGATCAAAACGGTGAAGGTGCGTAAAACACTTTTCACGTATGTTCATCAACTTTGATTCTTCATAGATTTTCTTCATTTAAGCTCCGTTTTCTACCGTTTTCAACTCCTTTTTGTTCCATGATCCAAGTTTAAATCTTATCTGCATATATGTACGAAAACACTACCCAAATCATAACAAAATGTGATAAAAAAGAGTATAAATGAGAAATATGATTAAGAAAATGATCAATTATTTTAAGCATATCAAATAGCATGAAATTTTACATGTTGGATACGTCTACACAGTATCATAGATCAAAAGATTCAAGTGAAAAATATCAAGAATAAATATCGCCTCAAGTATTATTTACCACCAGAAATCTCCAAGTTGCGGCGAGGTGGACATGAAAAGCTGCCAAAATAGCGAACTCAGTATAATGAAATGAATCAGTATTTTAATGTACAATATACTTGCAAATAAATTTACAGATGTCCGAAGTCTAACGCACAGAGAAATAACGATTGAAGATTTCAATACAGAATGAACGTCGTATGGGTATAAATGAGGTACGAGTTATTGAGTTTCAACTCATAATGGTTACTCTCCTCGTGATTACGTATAAGGATAAAATTCTAAAGGTTTCAAGAAACATATGCGAAGAAGTAATAGACACCAGATGTTATAACCTTCTGTCTCGAGTCGCATCTAAGGTCACCTCGAGGTCTCGAAAAGAACTACGATGATAAAGGATTCAAAGATAAAGTTTAACTCGAAAGGTTATGTGCAATAAAACGCTCATGGAGATTGATGATACAACACAGGAGAGATATGCTTAAAGCATACGGTATCGGATATAATGAAGTTTGGAAAACACAAATTCTTCTCGTGCTGGAATATATGTCCGATAGAGACCGGATAAGTGTAAATAAATAAAAAAATCTCTTCTGCAACTGAAGGTGAAATAGATTACAATTGTTCAAAGTAGTTGAGAATAAGTTAGAGTTGACGAAGACGTCGTCTTAGGGAACATCTACTTCGATTAAGAAAATAGAGAAAAGAGTTTCTTGGGTTTGTATAAACCGATTGACAAGGGAATCAACTAGTTTACCAATCCAGATGGCTTTTGATAACACTGACTTTCTATGAAGGTTTATCAAATGATTGGTAGACATTCAAATTAGGATAGTTTATTACTTTGGAGAGACGGATACATCACGAGTGAACATTCGGGGCAAAAACGATATGTTCGCGTCATTAGGGACTAGTTTCGGTTGAGTGAGATTCACGAATAAAGTGATTATGATAAAGGGACAGAAGAATCCAAATTAGAGAGTGCGTCGTACGTATTCATATATCAATTCCATCCATAGCTTGAGAGAACACGAGTTCAGATGAGTTAGTTCCGACCAAGTCGAGATTAGATATCAGAGTTTTGAGTGGTGCTCGAGAAAGAACGTTTAGGAAATGATTTCATTTGAGAAGATCAATATAAATCATGAAAATGTTTCGGGTTCTGATTTTCGTATGGTAGCTAGATTTCGAAGGTTCTAAACAACTTTGCAGAATGAATCAAAAGTTGAAAATAAACAGAGATAGGGGGGAAAATGGATGTTTTTCTTCTGGGACATAAAATTGTTTCTGAATGTAATGTTTATCGCCAAGTGTCAATACGAGAATCCTTACGAAAGGATATGGCGAGAATTAATGTTTCTCCTCTAATTTTGAACCATGAAGCAACCGAAAGGATAGGTACAATCTCTTAGAATCTGATTTAAACAATTTACTGAGGTAGAAATGGGTATCGATTTTGTAATAATATAAGAATGTATGAAAAGGGTTCAAGGATATTATATGCAAGATAAACGAAAAATATAACACCGTCTTCAAAATAGGGTAAGTGAGTCTTCAAATTCACACCTCCAAATCTGCACGAAAGTTCTTCCACGAGAGTGTCACGTACGGTAGAATAGAATTATGGAAGTAGGAAGGTCGATGAATCGAAATAAAATAAACCAGGAATTTCGAGTAAGTAACAGAATCACGATTGAATGAAAAATAAGGATTCTAGTATGACAACGAGATGAGGGATAACAGGTCCTTAATTTTCTCATCTCTCACTCAGCGAATCGAAATGAAACAGGTCATGATGCGGAATCTCATGACCTGAGTTGTAATCCAAACGAGAAACATGAAACCGAATTTGTAACTGAAATTGAAAGAACTGATAAACAACAAAATGCGTAACTGTTTAAGATTTCATTGATAGTGTGATGTGAACTGGTTTTGGATCGAGCTTGTTACAACCGACATTTAAGCTCGACGGAACCTCTTTGAGAGAGTTTCGGGTTCAAAGACAACAAACTGATAACAACGTATCACACTATTTATAGACAAAATCTAAAACACTACGAACTAAATTATTACAACATATCATCATCTTAATTTCAATTCGGGGTGTTCAGTTCAGTTCTGAATCAAAGTCTTCATCCTCCGAATTGATATCTTCAATGTTGACTTCTGTTGACTTAAGTTAAACTTTAGTTTATTTTCACTTCAGAGGAACTTCATTTAGTTCAGAGTTCAGAGGAACTTCATTTAGTTCAGAGTATCTGAACTAACTTGTTCTCCAAACTGAAAATTTCAGTTCGGATTATTCTTGATGAATTTAGTTCGGACCCTCCACGAACTAAAATCATCTTTATTCAAACAGTTAGAAGACTCCATAGCTTCATCCAGTCAATTTCTTAGCCCAACAATCGCCCCCTTGGATGATGCTACGAGTCTTCAATCTTCATAACTTAACTTCTCTCCATGTCTAGCTTCCTCCAATTCATCTTTCTTGTAATCTTGAACATATTCTGAAGGAATAGCTGCAATGTCACCTGTTCTTTAGGTGCTTCACAATCAGATACTCCATGGTAAGTATTTGATCTGCAGCTAAAATCACTTTTCTTCTTCTCATAGGTCAACCTTAGATTTCTTATTCATCCTGGTTGACCCTATCAATCATGAGATAGATTTGCCGTTAATTTATTTTCGAACGAGCTCCTCCACGTCACACCTTTTTCTCAAATTGATGACGTGAGGCTGAGCTCAGTTCTACTTCCACCACACCTCTTTCTCAAATTGATAACTCGTGTTTTCGCTCCATACACCAACCGTCTTTGAATACATATGTGTAACATCAGATCCACCACGAACACCTTGAAATCTTCACAGATTCTTAAATACAGCTCTTCAATTTCACTTCGGGCTTCTTAAATTTCACTTTGGATTCCCTCAATTCACTAATAGTTTGACCTAATCTTCGAATCAACTCAAATTGATGAACCAGACTTAATTGAATTTAATCAATTGATTTCTATGGCTCTGATACCAATTGAAAGGTCCTGAATTTTCTTATCTCTCACTCAGCGAATCGAAATGAAATAGGTCATGACGACCTGAGTTGGAATCCAAACGAGAAACATGAAATCGAATTTGTAAATGAAATTGAAAGAACTGATAAACAACAAAATGCGTAACTGTTTAAGATTTCGTTAATAATGTGAACTGGTTTTGGATCAAGCTTGTTACAACCGACATTCAAGCTCGACGGAACCTCTTTGAGAGATTTCCGGGTTCAAAGAAAACAAACTGATAACAACGTATCACACTATTTATAGAAAAAATCTAAAACACTACGAACTAAATTATTACAACATATCATCATCTTAATTTCAACTCGGGGAGTTCACTTCAGTTCTGAATCAAAGTCTTCATCCTCCGAATTGATATCTTCAATGTTGACTTCTGTTGAGGTAAGTTAAACTTCAGTTTATTTCAGTTCGGAGGAACTTCATTTAGTTCAGAGTATCTGAACTAACTTGTTCTCCGAACTGAAAATTTCACTTCGGATTATTCTTGATGATTTTAGTTCGGACACTCCACGAACTAAAATCATCTTTATTCAAACATACAGAAGACTCCATAGCTTCATCCAATCAATTTCTTGGCCCAACAAGGGACCCAAAGAAAAGCATCGTCTCGCATACACATTTGTTCTCCAAATTCATAGTACAATGATACTTTTACTGATTATTGAAGTGGGAGCATAAGAGTTTAACCCGAATCCAATTATAAGCAAGAGATGAGATTATAAAGAAATGATAAGTGGATAAAATAGAAACTCCTTCGGCGTCGGGCCTCGTTGAAGTTCGCCGTCTTCCTTAGGTGATAAAGTCGTTAAGTGCGAGTAGTGCGATGATATGAAATGATAAGAAGATCCTAAAAGTTCCATATGAGGACTCCTAGTTATAGTCTACGTCAAACCACCTAGTTCTCTATAACCATGTGCTTTGATACCAATCTGTCACACCTCGCCAGTGGCGAAAACGCAGGGTGTGGCCGATTGGCGATCGTCATAACACAATAGTTTTTTTTTTTTTTCATATCTATATGATAAAAGAAATAATGTATTGTTATGACGTCGTCATACTCAAGGTAAAATCCTTGGTACACGAAAACCATCAAACACTACAAGTAGAATATTCAACCAATAATCAACGAAATGAAATAATCTTTAGGCATGCAAGCCCGAAATACAATTCCAAATGTATAGTCATAAAAATAAAGCCACAAATGCAATGCAGTCCTGAAAGTGTGCTAGAGTCCGACTCCTAAAGCCAAGTCTTATGCCTGCTCATTACCTGAAAGTAAAGCTTAAAATGTCAACATAACGTTGAGCTAGATCATCTAAGGTAAGTAGTAAAATGTAAGGTAGAAATCATATCTCAAAAATCTAGTAGTAAAATAATATGTAACTAATGCATGTAAGTAGTAAGAAAACATCATCCACAATCATACAACATAAGCATGTATCAAAAGTAAGCATCGTAAGTACACCTCATTAGTAGGAAAGGTCTACCAATGAGCGTGCGTATCAGTAGGAAAAGTATACTGGTAATCATCATAAGTAAGAATCGCAGGTACACCTCATTAGTAGGAAAGGTCTACTAATGAGCGTGCAATATTAGTAGGAAAAGTATACTGATAATCATCAACCAACCATCTCGTAGAGTTTTAGAAAAAGTGCATTAGTTTTTGTTACACATTTTATGGTTTCTAAACATAGTAAGCTTCCATAAAAAGAAGTATCTATTTATTGCAAGTTTCCGAAAATAGTAATGTTTCCATAAATAGTAAGTATGGAAGTAATTTCGTTTCTCGTAAATCATTTTTCTTAAAAGTCATTTGGTTGAGGTTTACTTTCCCCCGATTTATAAAATGTAGAAATAGTAAAGTAGGGGCGATGAACTCACCTTATTGAGAAAAGCGATAATACCCAAAGTAGTGTGAATATGTGTATATGTAAGTAAGTAGGTAGGTCACAAGTATTGTCCCAGCTAGACCTAGAGCTCCCATAGATAAAGGTAGTAACAATTGTAAGAATAATATTAACGATTTATAGACTTTAGATAAACCGATACAATTTTCAGCGAAGACCTATGTTCGTTCAAATTGAAATATTTAGAGTTATAGGAAGAGTTAGACGATGAATTTTATATATTTGAAAACTACGATCAGAGGGCTACGTTTTAGACTTAGGAGTTTGATGCAATTGAGTTTATGATGAAGAAGTTATGATAGAAACAAAACAGGTGATGTAAAGTGTCCAAAATGTCATTTTGATTAGTTTAGGTTTATACCGAGTTTAAAACATTCAACAAAGACACAAACAATCCTGACACTTAATAATAATGATTTTGACCAGTTAAGAATTTATGTAAATCAGTTTTAAATATAGTTAAGTTTACTAAATCGTTACACAAATTCAAATTACCAAAACCTAACAATGTCGTTTAAAATCTCAGGTTTGACCAACGTTCAATAAATTACAGTTTTTGAGAGTTGTATAAAGATTTAGAGGACGAGGTTTATATATTCAAAAAGTATATTCCGAGAGCTACAACTAGGAATCAATATTCATTTAAAAATATCTGTTATGACCAAGAAATGACCAGAAAAAGTTAGACAAAAGCTTGCTGACCCGTTTAGTACATAGGGTACCTTAGTTTGTAAAAACGTTTTTAAAAATCAAACGATAGATTAAATTTACCAACACCCCTAGATATTGTATTTCAAATATAAACATGGGTTCCATTTTTTAAAATATCCATTTATACGCTTTTAAACCACAACGTGTGAGCTCATATTCGGATATAAAATCTCATCTCAAAACATAGTTTACGGTTAATTTCGTATTCTTTATCCTCAAAACAATCTGTTATTGCTCTTATTTGTACTTTGATCGTAAACGTGTATGTCTCGGAATCGAAATTGGAATCAATAAATGAATCCTAAAACCAAGAAAACATATAATGAACTTGCCTAAGTTCATTGCAAAACAATCGTAAACTCTAAAAAACACAAATGCTTAACGATAACGCAAATTTAAAACGAACTTTAGCTGGATCAGCAATCCAGCCGACGGCTGAATACCTTCAGCCAGCGGCTGAGGTCCAGCTGGCGGCTGAATAATCCAGCTGACGGCTAAAAGGACCAGATTCAGCCAACAACTTTGTCCACAAACTTATGAGTCACCCAAAAACGTTTTTCCAAGGTTTACACCTGTCCAAACAAGATTAGACCCCCTTTATTTCCAGAATGTGGCCCTCTAAGAAGCCATGCATTCCCATCTCTCTTCCTTACAACATCACACACACACACACATTCACTCTCTCCACTCTCATTTGTAAAACACACACATACACCATTCTCTCTCAAACTCCAAGTTTTCCCAGCCACATTACAGAGAAAATTCACCAAAATCATCTTCATAAATCGCCATCTTCATCAAGAATATCAAGGATCTTTCATCAACTTTAGTTACATACATCATCTCCACCATTTTTGAAGCCGAAATCACCACCAAGTAACTCCAAATCATCATCTATCCACTTTTCTTTCGGTATAATCATTTTCCCCACTAGTTATATATATATATATATATATATATATATATATATATATATATATATATATATATATATACAATTGCATGTACAATCCATCACCTAAAAACAATTTTTTATAAGGTTTTATGGTGATTAACGTAAGAAAACAAGTTTCTATAAACTTATACATAAATCTTTATACATAAAGTTGTTATTGAGAATATTTATAAATACTTTTCATGTTTTACCAGTTGCATGTCTAAATCCACCATAAAAATGTAAGTTTTACAGCATAAGCATACTTAATATTGCTAAAGTGACAAAAAAAAAATGAAACTGGTTACGCCCGTTTAGTCGGCGGCTGAAATAGTTGAGCCAGCGGCTGAGGTCCAGCCGACGACTGAATAATTTCAGCCTCCGTCTGAATCTCGCTGTTAAAACGAAATTTGTATTTTATTGTATTAACGGTAAAGATTTACGAACGTATGATATTTTTACAGTTTATAAAATGTGTTAATAGATCGTTAATGAAACAATATAAAGTGTGGAACGTGAATGATAAGTTGTTGACCTTGGACATCGAGTATATTGGATATTATTTGGACTAAAGGTTAATTATAACAATATAAACAATATTTCGGACATATTAAGTTTTGGTAATAAAAATTGTGGTAACAAAGTTAAGCAAAATGGTATTAACTTGTAAAATGTTAAGAGGTCACTACTTATTATACAATCATTATTACTTTATACGCATATCCTTGTACATATATATAGAGATATACGGAGCTGAAAACAATAAATTTTTACGTGTATATATATATATATCATATATATATATATATATATATATATATATATATATATATTATATATATATATATATATATATATATATATATATATATATATATATTATATGGAGCAGAAAAACATCTTTTCAAGTATTTATATACCTGGTCGAAACCATTTTTAGTCAAGGACTAGAAAACTGTATGTCACTCACTTCTTTTTGTAGTTGACAATTTTTCTCAGGTTTTCAAGAAACGCAGTGTAAGGACTTGAAGTGCATATCCTTTGGGCTCGGGTCAGGCAAGTCACGTAATTCAAGAATCGGGAGAAAACCTTATTCAATATTTTGGGAATGTCTTTTGAAGTCTTTACATAAGTTACTTTGGTTGTAATGCATTTGCTCAAAATACTTGGTTATTTCTCAAACTATGTAAACGCTTTATTTTAATGACTTGAAAATCGTTGTATTTTTATTATATCTCGTGTAACGATTTTCAAGTCATTAAAATAAAGCGTTTACATAGTTTGAGAAATAACCAAGTATTTTGAGCAAATGCATTACAACCAAAGTAACTTATGTAAAGACTTCAAAAGACATTCCCAAAATATTGAATAAGGTTTTCTCCTGATTCTTGAATTACGAGACTTGCCTGACCCGAGCCCAAAGGATATGCACTTCAAGTCCTTACACTGCGTTTCCTGAAAACATGAGAAAAAGTGTCAACTACAAAAAGAAGTGAGTGACATACAGTTTTCTAGTCCTTGACTAAAAATGGTTTCGACAAGGTATATAAATACTTGAAAAGATGTTTTTCGGCTCCACATAATATATATATATATATATATATATATATATATATATATATATATATATATATATATATATATATATTATGTGCAGCCGAAAAACATCTTTTCAAGTATTTATATACCTTGGCGAAACCATTTTTAGTCAAGTACTAGAAAACTGTATGTCACTCACTTCTTTTTGTAGTTGACACTTTTTCTCATGTTTTCAGGAAACGCAGTGTAAGGACTTGAAGTGCATATCCTTTGGGCTCGGGTCAGGCAAGTCACGTAATTCAAGAATCGGGAGAAAACCTTATTCAATATTTTGGGAATGTCTTTTGAAGTCTTTACATAAGTTACTTTGGTTGTAATGCATTTGCTCAAAATACTTGGTTATTTCTCAAACTATGTAAACGCTTTATTTTAATGACTTGAAAATCGTTGTATTTTATTATATCTAGTGTAATGATATCTCTGCTCTTCACATCTCGTGTTTCCGCTTTAGCGGGGTGTGACAGATTTGGTATCAGAACACAAGGTTATAGTGAATACGGTTTTTCAAAACTTTTAAGCAAAACCAAACTATAACCAAGGCTTTTTCGAAAATCATTTCACGAGTTTTAAACTTTAGTGGATTAATTCCGCAATTGCATGGTTCGTTTCTAACTACGCGTAACTTGATCAACTACGCCTAGTTCGAATAAATTATGCGAAAATGGAACGTAATTGCTATTGTTAACGGTTTTCGAGTCAAAAGTTCTCGGTCCCACTGATTTTCGATTCGTACGTGACTGACCCAAACATGCACTGTCATATTACATTTTTCCTTTTTCCCCATACTTACTCGTACCATTTATTCGCAGTTACGACATGTCTCGATCGTCACATTCTCATTCGCACTCGCACTCCCACTCACGGGCCGTTTACTCGAACGAAGTCTCGGACGACTTCACAGCATCGGGGGCTCAGCATCACGAGACGACTGCTCCTTCGGAGGAGAGCTCGATGGCATTCACTAGTAGCCACGGTATGTCCAGTCCGAGGACTGTTCTACCAGCCGCACCACCGGTCCCTGTTGTAGCTCTACAGCAGCGAGGACCGCGCATCAGACTGACTGCTCACAAGCAGGTCACGCTTCCCGGTCGACTAACGGATCGTATGATGGGACAGACGACTCCCGACCTAGCCAGCGCTACACCTCCTCAGATCCCACTGCACCCTGAGGACCCATACGCCGCATCAGCCACGCTGACCATGGATCGCTACATGTGGGAGCGACTCCACGGCCACTCGATGCAATGCCCCGATGGCGCAGGACCATCTCGACCATCTACGATGCCACCTAGTCAGAGGTTTACCTCGGCAGAGTATCATGCACTCCGCAGAGACCTTCAGTGACTTACGGAGGAGGCAGAGCAACAGGCTCATCTGCTGGTCCAGGTCTCAGACGCCGCTCACCGCCAATCTGAGCAGTCCCTCCGAGTCCTCTTCGACTCAGTCTACCTCGAGGACTGTTCATCGCCTCGTGAGCGTATGCTTAGTGATGGGTACCCTGATAGCTGTCATCCTGTTGGAGATGTTCCTAGACAGGCGTCGCTAGTTTATTTCCTTTTTATGTATTGTACCTTAGTCTAAGTTGCAATTTTCCATACATGTACACAACTTAGGACTCGTATTGTATTTGTGCGTTGAACCTTCCTTATCGTTATGAACTATGTAACCGACTATTATTATGGAATGAAATTTCTATATTTATTATCCTTACTTGTCTATTATGCTTGAGTTATGTTGTTGTTCCATGATCACTTAACGTCTTACACATGTGGATTATTCCACCGCTGAGGTCATGACAACATAGACTTATCATCTTACACATGTGGATTATTCCACCGCTGAGGTAATGACAACATAGACTTATCGTCTTACACATGTGGATTATTCCACCGCTGAGGTAATGACAACATAGACTTATCGACTTACACATGTGGATTATTCCACCGCTGAGATAATGACAACATATACTTATCGTCTTACACATGTGGATTGTTTCCCTGAGGTAATGACAACTGGCCAGAGAACTTGATCGTTTATCGTGCTTGCGTATTCTGCACCTTCCTATATACTATATGTGTTATTGTTGTTAATCATTGTTAAAAATCTTTTTCTCATATTCCTATTCGTGCGTTCTAAACTGGTTTCCCTTTTCTGTTCTAGAATCATGCCTCCTAAGAAAAGCAACGCTAACCTAATAGCCGAGCAAGTTGCTGCGCAACTTAACACAACAATCCCGGACATGATGGCCCATATCACTGCTGGGATCAACAATGGAAACCAGGGAAACAACAACGACAACAACCAACAAAACGACCAACACCAAAACCTCAACCAGAACCAGCAACAAAACAACAACCAAACCAACAAGGAAACCGAATCGGCTGCACCTACAAGGGCTTTATGGCGTGCAATCCGAAAGAATTTCAAGGCACCGCTGGTGCTGTCGGACTACTCTCGTAGATCGAGAGTATCGAATCAGTCATCCACATCAACCGTTGTGCTTAGGCTGAGAAGGTGGAGTACGCTTCTTGTATACTCCATGGACGAGCCTTGTCCTGGTGGAACCTCATGGTTCAAACCCGAGGCAGAGCCGAAGCATATGCCCTCACATGGGAGGATTTTAAGAAACTCATCATGGAAGAATACTGCTCAAAGAGCGAGGTGCAGAAGCTCGAGGCAGATCTATGGAACCATAAGATGGTCGAAACGACATCGACACTTACACCGCTCGATTCTACAAGTTGGCCATGTTGGTACCAAGGATGGTAACCCCAGAAGAGAATCGGATCGTGTGACATCCATGTAAACTTCAGGTGAATCCCATATTTTATATCTCTGAGATATCTGTTATCATTCTTAACTACGCTTATACCGTAAACGTGTGTGTGTCAGAATCGAAATCGGAATCAATAAATGAATCCTAATACCAAGAAAACACTTAATGAACTTGCCTAAGTTCATTTCAAAACTAATCGTAAACTTTCAACTAACGAAAATGCGTAACGATAAAACAAATGAAAAACGAAAAATTTGCAGAAATCTACCCAAATGCGCCGCACCCACGAGGGAATGCGCCGCATTTGGTGCACAGACCAGCTTTTTTTTTAAATCTTGTGACTCATCACCAACGGGTCTATCTTGATGACACCTGTTTTTGCATGCCTAAAACTCTGTCTAGGTCCAGTAAATTGCACTCCCAAGGCTTATTTAATCACCAACATCAAACACACACTCACTTTAACACTCTCCCTATCATTAGCTACATACACACACACACAAGAAGTCTCTCTCAAATCTTTCCATTTACAGCAAACAAATCACAGAAAAATCACCAAAACACACCACAAAAATCGTTCATAATCAAAAGTAAAAAGAAGCATTCATCCATTTGGGTTGCATAATCAATTTATACCATTTTGGGGCAAAAATTAATCACCAAGGGAACTCTTCAAATCTTCACCAAATCAACTTCTATTCGGTACAATCCTTTTTTAAATCACTGTTTTTACATAAAAATCGAATTGCATGTAATATCAAACTCTTGAAAACACATTTTTATAAAGATTTGAGGTGATTTACATAGAAAACGGGTTTTAATAAAATGGATGTTTAGATCTTTGAGATTGTTGTTAAAAATCTAAGATAACTGTAAACTATCAAGTATTTTGATGCATCTATCGTTGCAGTTCGAAATCCACCATCAAAATACCATTTTTAAGCATAAAAACGATTTTGACCAAGAAAATGTCACAGGATGTGGCGCATTCCCTCCTGGGTGCGGCGCATTCCTGGACCGGGTTCCTGGAAATGGGTCATTTCGTTTATAAATCGTAATCTTGAGCTTATTTCTTAAAACCGTACTAAAGAATCTGTAATATGCTTAAACTTGAGTATAAAGTGACTAATTGGACATGTTAATATACAATTGTGTTTGGTGTATTAATATACATTATTACTATGAAAATAGTAAAGCGGGAAAGTGTTGAAAATTGGCCTTAAAAATTATGGCGCGGAAGCACTGTCCGATTTTTGTTAGACTTAAACACAACACTTATATTATAAGCATTTTCGTTGACTAACGATTTTATAAACTCATAAACAATTATACTTACTCGATAACTTGGTGTAAATTTAGGATTTCCGTGATTCCGAAGCATTCCGACCACTACTCACACACTCGTCTCGTCTCTTACCAACAGTGAGTTACATCGCCTATTACGTACTGTTTTTATATACTCTTTTTGGGGGAAACATGAGAATTAAACTTTTATGAACTTATGAACTAATTTGTGAACTTGAGAACTTCTTAGCCATTTTATGAGCTTGCGAACTTATGAACGTTTTATGAAATAATATGCGTATACTTTTTACATTGCCACGCTCGGCACTCGATCGAACTAATGATTGATTGTATAACTTCCAACCCTTGATGAGAATATAACGTTTTCATAAGTGCCTACTATCATTTTAAAAATTGCATTAGTGCCCAGTTTTAGTTCGTTGCACACTATTAGCTTATTAAGCCGTTAGTAATTATGGGTATCGATACTTAGGAAAGAACTGTTCCTTACTTAGGCGGTAGTCTAAGTACATATCATTAGATCAGAAATACTCCTCGTAGATAGTGCGGGGTAAGGGGCCTCACGGTTGATTAATCGGTTTAGTGTGAACACTTATAGTTATATTATGCCAAGAGGTTGATACAATGATTCCAATCAATAGTTATTTTTCTTTTACGCATATCGTTGCGCGTATATATTTAGAGATATACGATATTCCGCAACCATTGTTTTTTACAAGTATTGCTATACTTTCCCGTGAACATTTTTACAAGTATATATACTTTTAAGCTCCGTATTCGCTTCATTTCTATTGAAAACTCTTTTATACTTATATACTTGTCGTGAACCTTTTTAGTCGAGGACTAGAAAACTGTAACCCACTCACTACTTTATGTAGTTGACACTTTTCTCATGTTTCAGGAAATCAATTGTAAGGACAAGAACTGCAGATCGTGGACAGGTCAGGCAAGTCGCGTGAATTATGAATCGGGAGAAGACCTGTTTATTTATTTTGGGAATTTTATGGAAGTTGTACTAATGAATTTATTTATTTTGAAACGTTAAATACTTGGTTATTTTTGGACATGTAACTTTTATTTCTCTTAATCAAATGACTTGAAACCGTTATGTTTTACTATGACTCGTGTTATGGTATCTATGCTCTTCGCACCTCGTGTTTCCGCTTTAGCGGGGTTTGACAGACTTGGTATCAGAGCACAAGGTTATAGTGAACACAGGTTTTCAAAATTTTCAAAATTTTCGAAACCAAACTATAACCAAGGCTTTTGCGAAAAATCATTTCACGAGTTTTAAACTTTAGTAGATTAATTCCGCAATTGCATGAATTATTTTTAACTGTGCGTAACTTGATCAACTACGCCTAGTTCAAAATAAATTATACGAGAACGGAACGTAATTGCTATCGTTTACGCTTTCCGATTCGAAAATTCCCGGTCTTATCGGTTCCCGATTCTCACGTGACTGACCCGTACATGCATTTCATTTACACTTTCCAATATTTTCCCCTATACTCACGTGTACCATTTATCCGCAGATTCGAAATGTCGCTTTCGTCACACTCCCGATCCCAGTCTCACTCCCGATCGCAGTCTCACTCTAACGCAAGGGCCTTCTACTCGCAAGAAGTCTCGGACGACTTCACGGCTTCAGAGGCCCAGCACCATGAGACTACCGATCCCACCGAGGAGATTTCTATGGCTTTCTCCAGTAGCAATGGCACCTGCTGCATCCTCGGTGCCCGTTGCAGCACCGCCACAGCAGCGGGGATCCCGTGTTAAAATGACTGCTCGTAAGCAGGTCGTCCTCCCCGGCCGCTTACCAGATTGGATGGTTGGACAGACTCCAGACCCCTCCAGATCCGCTCCTCCTTAGATGCCGATGCCTTCAGAGGACCCGTACACAGCTTCACGTACGCCGACTATGGACCGTTATCGGTGGGAGCAGTTTCGGTGCTACTCGATGCAGCTCCCCGACGGCGCAGGGCCATCCAGACCACCGATGATTCCGCCTACTCAGAGGTCGCCCCCAGCCGCGTTCCTTGCAGTCCGTCGAGACCTCCAGGGACTTACGGAAGAGGTCGAGCAACAGGGTCTCCTCCTGTGCGAGGTCTCTGACGCAACGCACCGATTGTCGGAGGAGTCCATACGAGTCATCTCGTCGGCTCAATCCACGGTGAGGACTGTCCAGCTTCTCATCAGCGCGTGCATGGTTATGGGGACTCTGATTGCCTTCATCTTGGTGAAGATGTTCCTAGATAGGCGTCGTTAGTTATCTCATTATTATGTATTGTATCGTCAGCTTAAGTTGTATTTTTCCCTATGTACACGATTTAAAGCTAGTTTCGTATTTGTATTGCATTGTACTTGTATTTTGAACCTTTTCTTATCATTATGGATCTTATGACAAACTATCTTCTTATTGAATGAATTTCTACTTTTATTTTCCGTACTTGTCTATATTGTTTGAATTATATTATCATTCCGTAATCGTTCTCGTGCGGGCGCTATTTAACTTCCCATAATTACTCTTACATTATCATTGTTGTTATTCATTATTTAAATTCTTATCGCATCCAATTCGTGCGTTCTAAACTGGTTCTTCCTCTTCTATTGTAGAAACATGGCTCCAAAGCGTAGCAATGCAAGTTTGATAGCCGAGCAGGTCGTTGCTCACTTCAACACTGCTATGCGCAACATGATCGCCCAGATCACTGCTGGATCAAACGACAACATTAATAACAGCAACCAACAGCAGCATCAACAACAGCAACAACAACAGCAACAACAACAACAACAGCAGTAACAATAGCAACAACAACAACAGCAACAACAACAGCAACAGCAACAACAACAACAACAACAACAACAACAACAACAACAGGGAGATAATCAGAACCAAAACCGAAACCTCCCTGTCTGCACATATAAGGGCTTCATGGCTTGTAAGCCAAAGGAGTTTCATGGCACCACTGGTGCTGTAGGGCTACTTTCCTGGTTCAAAAGCATTGAATCAGTCCTACACATCATCCGCTGTCTTGGCGGAACCTCGTGCTCCAAACCCGAGGACGTGAAGCTTTTTATGCCCTCACATGGGATAAATTCAAGAAACTCCTTGTCGGTGAATACTGCTCGAAGTGTGAGGTGAAGAAGCTCGAGGCAGAGCTCTGGGATCACACGATGGTCGGCAACGACATCGAAGGGTACACTACCCGATTCCATGAAATGGCCCGGCTAGTACCCAGGTTGGTTACTCCCGAGGAAAAATGGATT
This sequence comes from Senecio squalidus, assembly GCA_910822075.1. Taxonomy (NCBI): domain Eukaryota; kingdom Viridiplantae; phylum Streptophyta; class Magnoliopsida; order Asterales; family Asteraceae; genus Senecio; species Senecio squalidus. The sequence goes on along the minus strand of CAJVGC010000432.1, from coordinate 20,060,041 downwards.
GACCGATACATCTCCGGTCTTGTTCCCGAAATCAGGGGAATGGTTATCTCTGCAGAACCACTAACCCTGCAGAGCGCTTTTGTCCTAACGCACCGATTGACAAACAACCTCCTCTCCCCACCAGCATCCTCCAAGAAAGAGGGAGGCGAGAAAAGGAAGGTTGAACAAACACCGAGAAGAAGCGACCAGAACAAGAAAACCAAAACCACCCGCAACTATGCGTTGACTGCTGCACCTACACCCACACCACCAACCGGAACCCAAAACTACACTGGGCCACACCACAAGTGTAACAAGTGCAATTACCACCACGACAGGAACTTCCCGGTGTTCCACAAGTGCTAGGTGGGGCACTTCTCCAAATACTGCAAGGAGGGAACAAACAATCAAGGCAAGAAGTTGGTGTGCTTCGAGTGTGGAAGTGACAAACACTTCTGGAATACCTGCCCCAAGCTACAACATGCTCAACCCTATCAAGGCGGGCAAGGCCACAGTCGAGCATTCGTAATCACAGCTGAGGAAGCCCGACAGGACCCAAATGCAGTGACGGGTACGTTTTCAGTGAACAATCATTTTGCCTCCATACTATTCGATTCAGGAGCCGAAAGAAGCTTTGTGTCCTTAGAATTTAGACCCCTTATCACTCTAGAATCTAAAGTTCTTAAGGATAGCTTCACTGTAGAATATGCTAAAGGTCAAGAGTTTGAAGCTAAGGATATAATCCTAGGATGTTCAATGTGCCTAGCTGATAAGACTTTCCCCATCGATCTGATTCCCATTGAGCTGAAAAGCTTCGACGTTATCGTCGGAATGGACTGGTTATCTCGTTTCCGAGCCGAGATCGTCTGTTTCGAAAACTTATTCGAATACCCCTCTCAGATGGCGAAACCCTCGTGGTACAGGGAGAAAAACCTGGACAACAACTCCGTATTGTCTCAATCATGAAAATGCGCAAGTACCTCGAAAAAGACTGCGACGCATTCCTAGCGCATGTTGTCGAACGTATACCCAAGGAGAAACGAGTGCAAGACATCCCCGTAGTCAAGGATCATCCAGAGGTCTTTCTAGAGGAATTACCCGGGCTACCGCCACATCGATAGGTGGAATTCAGAATCGACCTCGTTCCTGGCGCAACACCGGTTTCCAAGACCCCGTATCGTCTGACACCACCCGAAATGCAAGAACTCTCTAAACAGCTGCAGGAACTTCTAGATCATGGTCTGATTCGTCCAAGTACGTCCCCCTGGGGAGCCCCAATCCTCGTCGTGAAAAAGAAAGACGGATCCTTCCGGATGTGCATCGATTACCGCGAACTCAACAAACTGACCGTTAAGAACCGATACCCCCTCCCCAGAATCCATGATCTGTTCGACCAGTTGCAGGGTGCAACTTATGTTTCTAAGATCGATCTCCGTTCGGGTTATCATCAAGTTCGAGTCAGTGAAACCGATATTCCAAAAACCGCTTTCCAAACTCCCTATGGGCATTACGAACTTCTCGTTATGCCATTCGGTCTGACCAACGCACCAGCGGTGTTCATGGATCTGATGAACAGGGTGTGTAGACCGTATCTGGATAAATATGTGATCGTAATCATAGATGACATACTCATCTACTAAAGAACAAGGAGGATCACGCGAAACACTTGAAACTCATCCTAGAACTCCTTAGGGATCAGAAACGGTACGCCAAATTATTGAAGTGCGAAGTCTGGCGCCGAGAGGTACACGAGCGAAACTACACAACACACGACTTAGAGCTGGGAGCTGTCGTGTTCGCATTGAAAATTTGGAGGCATTACTTATACGGCACTAAGTGCACAGTTTTCACGGATCACAAAAGCCTTCAACATATCCTCGATCAGAAAAATGCTCAACATGAGGCAACGAAGATGGATTGAACTTCTAAGCGACTACGATTGAGAGATCAAATACTACCCCGGTAAAGCAAACGTAGTGGAAGATGCCCTGAGTCGGAAGGAAAGGGTAAGACCATCTCGAGTTAGAGCATTGGGAATACAGGTTCAGACAAGCCTACAAACGCAAATCGCCAGAGCTCAGCAAGAAGCGTTGAAACCCGAGAACCTTAAGGACGAAACCCTACACAACCATGAGAAGAAATTCGTGCTCAAATTGGACGGAATCCACTACTTCAAGAACCGAGCGTAGATTCCGATATCCGAAAGCCTTCGTAAACTTATTTGGGATGAGGGCTACGGTTCCCGATAGTCTATTCATCCGGGATCCGACAAGTTCTACAAGGATCTACGAATACTACTGGTGGTTGGGCATGAAAAAGGATATCACCTTTTACGTAGCTAAGTGTCTTACTTTCTCGAAGGTCAAGGCGGAATATCATAAACCCTCAGGTCTACTACAACAGTCGGAGATTCCCATGTGGAAGTGGGAACAGATCTCCATGGATTTCATCACCAAACTACCCCGTACGGCAAGGGGTAATGACATGATTTGGGTTATCGTGGATCGGTTCACGAAATTTGCACACTTTCTACCGGTACGAGAGAACTACTCGATGGAAAAGTTCGCTCAGGTATACATCAACGAGATCGTCTCTCGTCACGGAACGCCTCTCTCGATTCACGTCCCGATTTTGGAATGCACTTCAGAAATCTCTCGGGACTCGACTAGACCTTAGCACCGCCTACCACCGCCAGACCGATGGTCAGAGTGAAAGGACGATTCAGACGCTTGAGGATATGCTAAGAGCGTGTGTAGTTGACTTCGGAGGAAGTTGGGAGGCTCACCTGCCTTTGGTCGAGTTCTCCTATAACAACAGCTACCACGCTAGCATCAAGTGCGCACCATTCGAGGCCTTATATGGACGAAAGTGTTGGTCACCTCTTTGTGGGTTAGAAGTCGGCGATCGACAACTCACAAGGCTTGATATCGTCCACGACACCATTGACAAAATCACTACTATTCGGGAAAGGCTGAAGACATCTCGTACCCGGCAGAAGAGCTATGTCGACAACCGAAGGAAACCCCTTGAGTTCCAAGTTGGCGATAGAGTACTCCTCGAAATATAGCCATGGAAAGGGGTAATTCGTTTCGGGAAGCGCGGCAAGCTAAGCCCAAGGTACACCGGACAATTCGAGGTGATAAAGCGAATTGGCCCGGTGGCGTATCGACTCCAACTTCCGCAAGCACTTTCCAACATCCACAACGTTTTTCATGTCTCACACTTGAAAAAGTGCTTATTTGACGAGACCATTGTCATCCCGCTCTACGAGGTCTAGATCGACAATAAGCTCAACTTCATCGAAGAACCGCTTGAGGTTGTAGCCCGAGAGGTCAAACAACTCAAGCATAGTCGTATTCCTATTGTCAAGGTTAAGTGGAATTCCCGACGAGGTCATGAATTCACGTGGGAGCGTGAAGACCAGATCCGTCAGAAGTATCCCCGTCTGTTCAAAGACTCTTCCTCCCGATGAGGTGAATCAATTTCGGGAAGAAATTCTTTTCAACCCGGGGAGAATGTGACAACCGTCTAAAATCCAGGTGATTTTGGTATTTTATATCTTTGAGATATCTGTGATCATTTTATCTACGCTTATACCGTAATAGTGTGTGTGTCGGAATCGAAATCGAAATCAATAAATGAATCCTAATACCAAGAAAACACTTAATGAACTTGCCTAAGTTCATCTCAAAACTCATCGTAAACTTTCAACTAACGAAAATGCTTAACGATAAAACAAACGAAAAACGAAAAATTGCAGAAAGCTGTCCAAATGCGCCGCATCCATGAGGGAATGCGCCGCATTTGGTGCACATACCATCTTTTTTTAAAAATCTTGTGACTCATCACCAACGGGTCTATCTTGATGACACCTGGTTTTGCATGCCTAAAACCCTCTTTAGGTCAAGTAAATTGCACTCCCAAGGCTTATTTAATCACCAACATCAAACACACACTCACTTTAACACTCTCCCTCTCATTAGCTACATACACACACACACACAAGAAGTCTCTCTCAAATCTTTCATTTACAACAAATAAATCACAGAAAAATCACCAAAACACACCACAAAAATAATTCATAATCAAAAGAAGAAAGAAGCATTCATCCATTTGGGTTGCATAATCAATTTCTACCATTTTGGGGCAAAAATCACCAAGGGAACTCTTCAAATCTTCATCAAATCAATTTCTATTCGGTACAATCCTTTTTAAATCACTGTTTTTATATACAAATCGAATTGCATGTAAGATCAAACTCTTGGAAACACATTTTTATAAAGATTTGAGGTGATTTACATGGAAAACGGGTTTTTATAAAATGGATGTTTAGATCTTTGATATTGTTGTTAAAAATCCAAGATAAACTGTAAACAATCAAGTATTTTGATGTATCTATCGTTGCATGTCGAAATCCACCATCAAAATAACATTTTTAAGCATAAAAACGATTTTTACCAAGAACCTGTCACAGGATGCGGCGGATTCCCTCCTGGGTGAGGCGCATTCCTGGACCAGGTTCATGGAAATTGGTCGTTTCAGTTATAAATAGTAATCTTGAGCTTATTTCTTGAAACTGTACTGAAGAACATGTAATAAGCTTAAACATGAGTATAAAGTGACTAATTGGACATGTTAACATAAAATTGTCTTTGGTGTATTAATGTAAATTATTACTATGAAAACGGTAAAGCGGGAAAGTGTTGAAAATTGCACTTAAAAATTATAGCGCGGAAGCGCTGCCCGATTTTTGTTAGAATTAAACGCAACACCCATATTATAAGCATTTTCGTTTACTAACGATTTTATAAACTCATAAACAATTATACTTACTCGTTAACTTGGGGTATCTTTAGGATTTCCGTGATTCCGAAGCATTCCGACCACTACTCACACACTCGTCTCGTCTCTTACCAACAGTGAGTTACATCCCCTATTACGTTCTGTTTTTATATAACTCTTTTTGGGGGAAACATGAGAATTAAAATTTTATGAACTTATGAACTAATTTGTGAACTTGTGAACTTTTGAGCCATTTTATGAGCTTGCGAACTTATGAACGTTTTATGAACTAATATGCGTATACTTTTTACATTGCCACGCTCGGCACTCGTTCGAACTAATGATTGATTGTATAACTTCCAACCCTTGATGAGAATATAACGTTTTCATAAGTGCCTACTATCATTTTAAAAATTGCATTCTTGCCCAGTTTTAGTTCGTTGCACACTATTAGCTTATTAAGCCGTTAGTAATTATGGGTATCGATACTTAGGAAAGAACCGTTCCTAACTTAGGCGGAAGTCTAAGTACATATTACTAAGATCATATATACTCCTCGTAGATAGTGAGGGGTAAGGGGCCTCACGGTTGGTTAATCGGTTTAGTGTGAACACTTATAGTTATATTATGCCAAGAGGTTGATACAATGGTTCCAATCAATAGTTATTCTTTCTTTTACGCATATCGTTGCGCGTATATATTTAGAGATATACGATATTCCGCAACCATTTTTTTTACAAGTATTGCTATACTTTCCCGTGAACATTTTTACAAGTATATGTACTTTTAAGCGTCGTATTCGCTTCATTTCTATTGAGAACTCTTTTATACTTATATACTTGTCGTGAACCTTTTTAGTCGAGGACTAGAAAACTGTAACTCACTCACTAATTTATGTAGTTGACACTTTTTCTCATGTTTCAGGAAATCAAGTGTAAGGACACGAAGTGTATATCGTGGACGGATCAGGCAAGTCGCGTGAATTATGAATCGGGAGAAGACCTGTTTATTTATTTTGGGAATGTTATGGAAGTTCTACTTATGAATTTATTTATTTTGAAACGTTAAATACTTGGTTATTTTTGGACATGTAACTTTTATTTCTCTTAATCAAATGACTTGAAACCGTTATGTTTTACTATGACTCGTGTTATGATATTTATGCTCTTCGCACCTCGTGTTTCCGCTTTAGCGGGGTGTGACAGGGTATTCTCAACAGGAAGGAATTGATTACGATGAGACGTTCGCTCCTGTTGCTAGGATCGTGGCAATACGTATGTTTCTTGCATGTGCCGCAACGAAGAACTTCATAGTGTATCAAATGGACGTCAAAACTGCATTTCTCAATGGCGATCTCAAGGAAGAAGTTTACGTTGAACAACCAAAAGGTTTTGTTGAGCCGCATCGTCCTACTGATGTTTACAAGCTCAAGAAAGCACTGTATGGTTTGAAATAAGAGCCTCGTGCATGGTATGAAAAACTTTCGTCTTTTCTTTTAGATGCAGGTTTTACTAGAGCGTCAATTGACACAACTCTTTTTAGTCGTAAAAAGGGTCCAGATGCAATTTTTGTGCAAATTTATGTCGATGACATCATTTTTGGGTCAACAAGTCAACATTTATGCAAACAGTTTTGTGCGTTAATGTCTAAACGTTTTGAAATGACATGATGGGTGAAATGTCATTCTTTTTGGATTTACAAGTCAAACACTTACCGGATGGCATTTTTATAAATCAATCAAAATATATTTTTGAAATGCTTAAAAAGTACAAAATGGTCGATTGTTCTCCGATGGCTACACCAATGGTTCCTCGAGTAAACTTACATGATTATCCAACGAGATTATCCACTGATGTAACGATGTACCGAGGAATGATTGGCTCTCTGATGCACTTAACATCTAGTCGTCCTGACATTATGTTTGCAACTTGTATGTGTGACCGATACCAATCAAACCCAAAAGTATCTCATTTTTTGGCAATAAAACGCATTTTTCGATACTTAAAAGGTACTCCCAATTTGGGTTTGTGGTATCCAAAGAACACGGGTTTTGATTTTATTGCTTATTCTGACGGGGATCATGGAGGTTGTAATTTAGATAGGAAAAGCACTTCGGGTGGTGCTCATTTTCTAGGAAACAAACTGATCAGTTGGACTTCAAAGAAGCAAAATTGTGTTTCAATTTCAACAGTTGAGGCAGAATATGTGGCGGCAGCAGTTTGTCTTTCACAAGTTCTATGGATACGCACAAAACTTCGGGATTATGGCTATGAAGCGGAATCAATTCCGATCTAATGTGATTCGACAAGTGCAATCTTGATTTCTGCTAATCCGGTTCAACATTCTCGTACTATACATATTGACATTCTCGTACTATACATATTGATATTCTGACGCGGATCATGGAGGTTGTAATTTAGATAGGAAAAGCACTTCGGGTGGTGCTCATTTTCTAGGAAACAAACTGATCAGTTGGACTTCAAAGAAGCAAAATTGTGTTTCAATTTCAACAGTTGAGGCAGAATATGTGGCGGCAGCAGTTTGTCTTTCACAAGTTCTATGGATACGCACACAACTTCGGGATTATGGCTATGAAGCGGAATCAATTCCGATCTAATGTGATTCGACAAGTGCAATCTTGATTTCTGCTAATCCGGTTCAACATTCTCGTACTATACATATTGATATTCGTTATCATTTCCTAAAAGATCACATTGAATTACACTTTGTTGAAACCGATTTTCAAATTGTCGACATTTTCACAAACGCTTTGGATGAAAAACGATTTAAATTTCTTATATCCAAGCTCGGCATGTTGAACTTAAAAGCCTAACTCGGTTCCTTAATATTGTAATTTGGTCATTTCCTTTTTTTGTTATTTTGATTTTGTGTTTAGTTGCGGTTTAGAGGGGGAGTCATATTTTAAAGGGGAAATTCTTTGTTTAGCGGGAATTCCGAATTAAGGGGGAATCAAAATTTGAGGGGGAATAATTGGTATGTAAATACGTGTATCTATGTGTTTAATTGTTTTCCATTAAAAACAAATTAAGGGTGAAAAGTGTAACTTTGAATATGGGTTTCCTTGGATAACCCATTGGGTTTTCGGATCCTATTTAAGGTGAAAAAAGTTTTACTTTTTCATAATTCACTTGATTTTCTCTCTCAAAACACTCTGGGCTAAACATTTTCTGAAGAAATCTAATCGGTATTACGGATTAAACAAGCACTTTTTACAAAGAACGTCTCTGATTTAGTAAAGTTTTACACTCATGTTCTTAATGTTTCCTTAAGAAATTTTTTATGATTAGGTTAATAGAAATTGTTAATCTGTGTTTATGTGTTAATTTTCTTATGTGTTTGTTGGATTTGATTCGTTTCACCTAGGCCGTATTCTTGTTTTGATGTTTGTTTAACCATTCGAACGGACCTTCTAGCATACACGAACAAGATTTTTACATTAGGGAATTTTTCTAAGTGTCCTCTAGGATAGAATTTCAACTGGCACGAACAGGTTACGCGACTTGAGAATTTAACTAGCACGAACTCAACCACACGAACAGAATGTCTACTTACACGAACGTATCTGTTCGAATAGGAACAAGTCCCGGAATCTTATCCTAGAATCACCATGTTTCCTCGTACACGACTAGGAGCCCTCCATTCGACTAGGTATCTTGCTCGGTGACTTACACGACTAGGAATGGCTTACATGTTCTCCACGGGTAGATTTTTCCTAAGTGTTGACACGACTAGGTTTTGACCTTACACGACTTCACTCACACGAACGGATTTTCTACATACTCAACTCATTTCATTGGACTAGGATATGTGCTAGTTTACATGGCTTGGTTCACAGAGACGAACATGATAGCTCGGCTATGTGCTCGGTCACAAATACAAAAAAAAATGTATTATTCATTTTCTAACGGTTTGTCTCGTTTTTCAAAGATTCAATGGGGCAGACAAAAAAAACCGTTAGAATGGATTCTAACATTCAGTATCACAAATGGGGACGGTTCCTTGCCAATCATCCACAGGTTCCACGGGTCTATCTGCAACAATTGTGGTATCACATGAAATATCAGGAAGCAGATGATTCTAATCCTGAAGAACCCCTGGAAGAATCGTTAATTTGTGAACTTCAATCATGCCAGATCGACTTTTCAGTTGACACACTAAGGGATATTTTGGATTTACCAACCTATGATGAATATGAGGAAATACCGAGCAACGATGAAGATCTTTTTACGTGGATTTCTCAATTGGGGTATCAAGGGCAATTATCTTCCCTAACACTGTGTTCCCGAGATTTTTTTTCTGAAGAAATAGAAGGAAAGGAAAAAAAGTAGGAAGAAAATAAAAAGCTTGATTGGGATATGATTCCGCATCCGTGGCAAATTCTGTTACAATTGATGGTGCGCAATCTCACGCCGAAAACACGTGGGAAGGATTATGCGAGCAGGATTACAGTTTTGATGTGGATCGCTTTCATATTCAACAAAAAGTATGACATCGCCAGACTTATCTTCGATGATTTGCGAGAACTAATCACGGCTCGGGATAAGTATCTTGAGCAAGAAAGAAAGAAAGATGAAGCCGGGCTGACTCTCCCTAAAAAGGTGCTAAAAGGGAGTAAGAAGGAAATAAAGAACCCATACATTCCTTATCAACGCTTCCTTCAAACGATCGTTGCTAAAATCCTTGAGCAAGCCCCTTATGAGCTCTACAAACGAATTGGCGATCACACCTATCCGGAGTTTTTCACTCCGGTCTTTCGTCCTCGTCAATATCAAACGGAAGATGAAGGTATGCCTACACCCGAGTATTTACTTGCTTGTATTCCACAGGATGATGCACGTTTACTTGCCTTTAGGAATCCACTCACTCGTACGGAACAATCAGAACCGATTGTTCCTACCCATCGAGTAATAGCGCCTACCAGTGGTGAGAGTCTAGATCTAAGTGAGAGCGAGGAGGATGTTGAAAATCGTGATGGAAATACAAATCCTGATGATGATATTGAAGTAGGGGGCGATGGGAGAAATGTGGTTGTACAGACACCGGTACACACTCGCCCAGTACTTGTACTAGCGAGTCCCTCGGGCACATACGAGGAAGGAGTTGAAAAAGAAGTGAGCAAGGGTGAGCGGAAAAAACATGGGGATAAAAAGAAAAAGAAAAAAACCCCATCCGAGCCTAAGATTAGACACCGGAGCACCACATCCACTATTCTCAGTCGTCCGTCGACAGAGAATATTGAAAAAGACGTCGACTCCCCATCGACGCAAATGGCGGTAACCCCTCCCCCCACTCATCATCCCCACTGGATGATGTTTCAATACGCACGGGAACAAACCCAAGTCAACTAACGTCTACTCCTTCGGAGCCGGATGTTATTGAAAAAGAGAGTCAACATCCCCGACTCTCGACTTCAGTTACACACGAGTCTGGTCCTTCACTTGTTCTTTCATCACAGGTTGTACCCGTATCTAGTCGTCTAAGTGACGCTAGCGGAACGTTCATAGGACGTTCGCAAGCCGAACGCATCCGAGGATTGACCGGATATCCTGCCTCCGTTAACATCACGCCAACGGTCGATGCAGGTTCGTCTAAACGTGACTTTGTGTCACCGCTAGATACGGAAACGAGCAATCTAAGTGATCTCGGTTTACCCCAATGGATGCTTGAGTTTGATCAAACACTCGTGACTTACCCAGATCCGAGCGGAAAGGGCAAAAAAGTGGTGACGCAACTTGATCCCGTGACACAACTCAATCTTCATCTGGATATGATGGAACAACAACAAAAGTCCACTCAGTCTCCTGTTATCTCATCACCACCTGAATCTGCATTGCCCACACCAGAGAAAACGAAATTGCGGGTGAAGAGAAAGTTGGAAACAATAGTGGAGGAACCTTGATGTGTAAAATATAGTCTTAAATTTCACCTACTATTTCACGTAATTACACACTTATAGGCAGTGGACCTATTCGTATGTAATATAGCTTAAAAGCAAGTAAAGGTTCGAACTCAGGGACTAATTTGGTTTTAAAATTTCGAATTAATAATACTTGTTTGTTTGTGGGTTTTTCGTAACAAAAGATTGATTTCATATTGCGAAGTAATTAGTAAAAGGGATTTATAAAAATCGAGGGAGAAAAAGTAATTGAAATTATCAAATATTGGAGAAAGTACACTTGTTTGACACTTCACTTATTTTCCATTTAAGTTTACGAAATTGATTGAATATTAAACTTCTAAGATATAATAAAACTCCTCTCGAATATTTTATTAACTTTAACTATCTCTAATTATAATGTTCGTCTCGAATATAGTTATAATTATTAACAATTAAGCATTAATTATCAAGCCGGTATTTAGTGATTTAATCTTATAGAGTTTCCTCTCGAATAACTCCTCTAAATATTAAGTCCTCTCGAATCTTAACAAATAGACTCACTCATTTAAGTTTAATTACCTAAGTTGTTATTACTAGGTCCTCTCGAATCCTAACAATTTTAAACCAATTAAAGACCGATTGATTATTTCATATAAATTATTTAACCTATCTAGATTCCTCTCGAATACCTAGAATGTTGATTAATTAATTAATATATAAACAACTTTATGATAATATGTTAAAACTTAAACAAATAAGGATTAGCGATTAAACACAAAAACCTGAACAATCAATAACGAAAACGTAAACTTCAAATAAGATCCATAAATCAAACAAGTGTAAAAGAAGTTTAGCTACTCATTATTGAGTTCAAAACAAAAAAAATAATAATAGAAAACATACTGGAAATAAGTCTTAAAAAGGAAAGAAAAACGAACTAAGAAAACTGCAAACTTGTCGTGACCGACGTTGAGCGAAAACCGAATTCCTAGCTCCAAATCTTGCCTCCAAACGATTACTTCAGCTCCAATACTCGAGAATATTAATTGCTGATTTTTCTGGCTGGAATGAGGCTGTATTTATAGGCAAAAATTGTGAGAAATTCGTCTTCGACTCTAACTCGAAAGCTGCTAAAATCCATGTGTGAGTCGTTGTGAATGAACCAGGACGTCGGAGCGGGCGAATTTTCCAATTACTGCGTCGTCCTAATCAGTTACCGCGGAGTTGTCTTGAATATTTAATACCTACGTCGTCCTACTTCAACATGTGCGACATCCTAAGTGCTGAAATCACCATTTTTCGTCGTTTAAACTTGTTTTTGCCACCATTTCCACTTCCCGATCATGTAAACCTATAAAATAGACAAAACAACTTTTCCACACGATTAAATGCAAAATCCTATCCTATCCATCATGTTTAATATGAAACACGACAGAATATCGCATAGAAATAAACGTATAAATATGCGATATCAAATCCCCCCAAACTTACCCTTTTGCTTGCCCTCAAGCAAAAACTGTGTTAAAATAATTATCAAAGCCAAAAAATTACATAACCAAACACCTCGATTTTTATGGGAAGTAAAATCACACAAACTCTCAAACTAATCTAAAAGGGTGTGTAACGTGTTCTGTAGAATCGCTCAACTGCTCAGTCATGGTGAATATTCTATCATAGGCTTGATAAAGAATCAAATCTCCACCACTAGAGTCTAGGTACAATTAAACGGGGACTTTTATTCGGTTTGTAATATACAGGTATAGGCATGTGAATAATATATAATGGAGTATACATGGGTTAAAATAAAAATGTATACAAAACTTAGATTAAATCCGAACTAATAAAATCTCTAACGAACCGAATTGCTCAATTTTCTCAACTTTACTTTTTCCTCCGAATGTACAAATATCGTATATAATACAAGACTCAATATACACTATTTCTTTTAAATTCTACAACTAATTTTTGTTTCGCTTTTCTGTTTTTTCGATTTTTTTTTTCTTTTTCACTTTTTTTTTTCTTCAGCCTAGTACATGCCTTAGAGCACCCGGAGTAATAATGAGTGACAATGAGGTTGTGGGTGGTTGTGGGGAAAAAGGTGATGACGTGGCAGAGAGAATGAGGGTTGTGAGTTGTTATGATAGGGAGGGTTGTGGAGGTTGTGGGATTATTTTATTATCATTAATTTTTTTTTTAAAAGATAAATAAATAATTAAAAGAATATAAAATATTAAAACTTAATAATTAAAACATTAAATAACATAAATAAATAAAATTACAAATAATTAAAACATAAATAAATAATTAAAACATAAATAAAAAATTACAAATAATTAAAAACTAAACTAATTAATCCCGTATTTTTCTCGGATTTTATTTTTCTCGGCTTCGACCCAAGCCGCTTCTGCCGGAGGCATCCCCTCCGTGCTTTGTCGAAGAAACATCATATCGTCTCTTCGTGCACTAGAGTAAGCCGCTTCTTCTTGTCGCATAGCCGCTTGCTCTTGTCGGTGGAGGGTTTGCGCCTTTTTTCCGCGGTTTTCTTCTTCGTCTTCGTAATGCTTTTCAAGTGTGACGCGATGAGCCCGCAAAGCGTCGAGGACGAAGATGTTTGCGCCTTATCGGAGGCGTCGGATGATTCCTTTCTTTTGCTACCTCTCTTTTTCCCTGGACGTCGTTGTTCCACATCATCCGCAAAGATATCGTCCCCGGCGTCAACGTCGTCTAGGTTGACGGTATCGAGTGGAGGATCTATCTTGACAAATGATCGCCATCTGCTGTGATCCCTCCAGATTTCCCAGGCCTTGTCATGCCTAAACGTCGATTTCTCAGACTCATAGTACATTTGCCGAGCCGCTTTGTAAACCGCATGGTCGTCGGTCCCGCTTCCTCGACATCTTACCGCCTCGGCATGGTGGCCGATAAAAGCCTTGACCAAGGCACTCATCGCCGTAAACTTGGAGTTGAGGGACTCCTTGCCTCTCTCCGTCAATCCTAGTTTCGCCGCCTCTTTGTTGTAACCCTCAACGATCCGTATCCAAAATCGAGGTCCGGGTTGGGCGTTTCCTACCCCCTCATCTTCCGAGACCGAGCACCACATCTCCGCCAAAAGTTCCTCCTCTTGGACCGTCCATGCAACCTTCTTGCACACCTTTTTCTTTTTCGACGTCGACGGTCGTGATGCGGTTACTTCGACCACATCGTCCGTTTCTTGGACGATTTCTTGGGTTTCTGGGACAAAAGTTTGTGTTTGGGGGGTTTGTGTTTGTTGGGTTGGAAAAGTTTGGGGAATAAAAGTTTGGGATTGTGAGAGAAGTTGTTGATGCATGGCGTATTGGTCGGGATTGAACATTTGTTGTGGGTATTGTGGTGGTAGAGGTTGTTGCGTTAAAAAAGTGTTTAGAATATGTTGGGATTGTTGTGGCGAAAAGTTTGGTATTTGGGGAGGATATAGGGCGTTTGTTGTGCCGAAATAGTTGGCGAAACCGGATGCTGTTTGTGATTGTGGCGTCGAGGGATTGTTTGTGTTTGTTTGGGGAGCGTTTGATGAAGACGAAGACATTTCGTGATTTTTTTGGGTTTGGGTATTAGATTGAATTGGATTAAGAATAAGATTGTTGAAAGAAGGTGTGATTTTTTTGGTTAAAATGGGGTTGTATTTATAGGTGAAATTGGTTGGTAAAAAAAAAAAAAAAAAAAAAAATTAATTAATATAATTTAAAGTTTTGACCGTTGGAGGGAAAGAAAAAAGAAAAAAAAAAAAGAAAATTGCCGATAACGGCTCGTTGTAGGCACAACGGCCGTTTGACAACGAGCCCACAACGAGTGAGGCGGAGTGATAACGAGTGAGAATGCTCGTTGTCAGTTGACAACGAGCCGAGAAAATGGCCCACTCCGGGTGCTCTTAGAGACAAAGTTGTAAGAGCACTCGGAGTGATAATGAGTGACAATGAGGTTGTGGTGGGTTGTGGGGAAAAAGGTGATGACGTGGCAGTGAGAATGAGGGTTGTGAGTTGTTATGATAGGGAGGGTTGTGGTGGGTTGTGGGATTATTTTATTATTTTTTTATTTTTCTTAAAAGATTTAAATAAAATAAATAATACATTTATTAAAATAAAAATACAATACAATAATTAAAAAAAACACACAATACATTAATTAAAAAAAAAAATTACAATACAATAATTAAAATAAAAATACAATACAATAATTAAAAAAAAACACAATACAATAATTAAAAAAAAAAATTACAATACAATAATTAAAAAAATCTAACGTCCTCGATAGTTCTCCGGAAGTGTCCAAATGTAGGCTACGAGATCCTCCCGGAGTGCGTGGTGTGTGGGCCTGTCTCTAACATCTCGGTTAATCCGGATACGTTCGTTGATTCTATCGTTAAAAGTTCTCTGATTGGGTGCCGGAGGAGCATACCATTCATGGGCATCGCATATCGACCGTCTGTTGTCTTCAACGATCATGTTGTGTAATATAATAGCCCCATATATAACTCTTCTAAGTTTGTTAATCTTGTAAAATCTAGCGGCGTGTCTTATAATACCCCAACGACCTTGAAGAACACCGAATGCCCGTTCGATATCCTTTCTCGCACTCTCTTGATAACGTTTGAATTTGTGGCGAGGTTCTTCAAATGGGTGCGAGTAAGCTTTAACAAATGTCGACCACTCCGGATATATACCGTCTGCAAGGTAGTATCCTTTAGTGTACTGGTTGCCGTTGACGGTGAATGTGTAGTCCGGGGATGAGTCGTTGAGCATATCATGAAACAACGGCGATTGTTTAAGCACATTGATGTCGTTGTTCGACCCGGCGACACCGAAGTAAGCATGCCATATCCAAAGATCGTACGAGGAAACGGCTTCCAACATAACCGTTGGATAACCATGGTCACCTCGTGTGTATTGCCCCTTGTGTGCATTTGGACATTGATCCCATTTCCAATGCATACAGTCTATGCTACCAAGCATACCGGGAAAACCGTGAACCTCATCGTGTTTTTGATATAAACGATGAACATCGTCTTGTGTGGGGGCTCTTAGATAAACGTTTGTGTATAGATGGATTACACATTTTAAAAAATTATCTAAGGATTCGGTTGAAGTTCTTTCAGACATTTGTAAATATTCGTCGAAGGCGTCCGGAGAAATCCCGTACGCCATCATACGAATAGCCGACGTGCATTTATGCAAACAACTAAAACCCATTTTACCCGTTGCATCGGGGCGTTGTGTGAAATATTTAAAATAGTCGTGTATAGGTTCTACATAGTAATTAGAAATACCTTCGACTATTCGGAGGAAAAGAGGCCTTCTCATACGAAACCGTCTACGAAAATATTCGTCCGGGTATACGCTTTCGCCGGAGAAGTAATGTCGTACCACGTTTTCGTTAGCTTCGGCGCGATCGCGGTTGATATATCGCCTTTTCTTTTTCACCCTACGCCGAGAACTTGTAGCCTCGTTTTCTTCCATCTCCAACATTTGTACCGACATTGCTAGAACTTGTAACAACTCGGAGTCGGAAGATGATGACGAATCCGAAACATCGTGCTCGGTTGAAGAATTCGAAAGAGATTGAGAATTGGTGTGAATTTTGGGTTAGATAATGGGGGTATTTATAGGTGAATTTGGAAAAAAACAAAAAAAAAAAAAAAAAATTAAATATATATATAACCGTTGGTATTAAAAAAAGAAAAAAAAAACAAATGTCTGAGAATTGCCCGTTGTGGGCACAACGAGGCGAGAACGAGCAAGGGCGGAGTCACAACGAGCCACAACGCTCGTTGTGAGTGCACAACGAGCCGAGAATAGGTGCCACTCCCGGTGCTCTTACAATATAATATTTCTCGTCGTAAGTACACATGCTCAAAAGGCTAACTTTTTTTTTTCTAACTTCCTTCGGAATACAAAATAATACAAAGGCTCAAATAATATAACTTTTGAATGCCTTATTAAACTCTAAACTTCACTTCTCATATACAATAGCAATCAAAAACTAAGTTCGGATCTAATCTAAAAAGAAACGAAAATAACGCGAGTATACAAAATATATAGTAGCGTTAAGAAACGAAAATGTTTAGGCGCAAATTGGTTTACTAGAGTTTCTAACACTGAAATTAAATGTTACAAGGGTTAGGCGGAAAATATATAAAAGAAACGAAAAAGGGTACACAAATTGTCACACCCCGCTAAAGCGGAAACACGGAATGTGAAGAGCAAAGAATCATTTCACGGGTTACACTAAAATCAACGGTTCAAGTCATTAAGGTTTAAATTGAAAAGTACAAAAGTCAAAGTTACAACCAAGATTCAAAGTTAAGACCATAATACATAATAAAGTGTTTTTAAATAAAAATTCCCCAAAATAAGGTCTTCTTCCCGAAGTACACTTCACATAAAAGACTTGACCCGCCTGAGCAATGCACTTCATAACTTACGCTTAGTTCCTGAAACATGAGATAAAGTGTCAACTACGAAAACGTAGTGAGTGAGTTACAGTTTATAAGTTGACAAAAATGTTTCAAATAAGAGTTCGACAAGTATATATAAGTACAAAGTTTCCAAAAGAAGTAAGCGAATGAGCAGTCGCATAAGATAGTTTATATACTGTCGTAATAGTTCAATCAAGAATTTAGAGTTCGTGAGAGTTCGAGACAAGTTCAAAGTTCATAAAAGTTCAAGATTCGTTCAAAGTCAGAGAAGTTCAAAATAAGTTCAAGTGCTTAAAATTAAAGAATATTTCAAAGTTCAAGATAAGTTCAAGTCCAAATAAATTCAAGATCAAATAAGTTCAAGTTACGTAGCAAGCGGTAAAAAGAGTAGTCATTACCTCAGTGGTGGATTAATCCACATGTGTAAGACAGAAAGTAAGCATATGCGTAAATAATAAAGACCTATGATCCTCGAGTTGTACCAACCACTAAGCTTAATATACGTAAGATTTAGTTTTTGCACACTAATCCGGTTCTGGTCAAGTTCCAGCCCCTAGTTCCAGTCTAGAGTTCGAGTTCGCGAGAACTTAGCAATATGTACCCACGTTGCTACCCTAAAGTAAGGAGTGACCGCTCCTAAGTATCGATACCCATAATTTGCTAACGGCTATTGTTAATAGTGTGTAGAGTCCAGTTCCAATAAGAAGTTGCGGGGCATTTAGTTCGTTCCGTTCTAAAAATTGTTTGTTTGTACTTACGGCGCTTATATCCTCACCTAGGGTTTTGCTCCAAAATACAACCAAGCTATCATTGTCTAATCAAATATCCAAAGAGGCAAACATATTTAGTATAAAGTAAGCCAATCCGAATACATGATATTGTCTACGCATATTAGTTGCAAAGTTCCAAAATAGTCAAATAGTTCTCAAACTTCCAAAGATTCAAAGAGTTGCAAGTTCAAAAAGTTTCCAAAAATAGAAAGGTAGTTCAATAGTTCAAAAGTTTCCAAAAATAGAAAGGTAGCTCAATAGTTCAAATAGTTTCCAAAAATAGAAAGGTAACTCAATAGTTCAAAAAGTTTCCAAAAGTAGAATTACAATACGTAGTACATGGATTCAAGCACGTAAAACAGTTTCACATAAAGCTATTGTTCACAAAAGAATTTGATCTCATGTTTCCCCCAAAAAGAGCACGAAAATGTAAGAGTAAGGAGGGGTGTAACTCACGGTTTGCGAAGATAAAGAGCTCGGGAGTCGGTCGGAGCGGAAGTCGGGAATCACGGGTCGCCTAATAATACCAAGATAGTCCAATTATTATTATCTTATTCCGTTCTTAATAATATAATAATATAGATAAAATTTTATTAAACTTTAAGTGTCAAGGTTAAGTTTAATCAAAATAGTCCCAAAACGGTGAAAGTTACGTTTATGTCCAAGAGTTCAATTTTAACGTTTATCATTGTTAGGTCATAAGTGTTTTTGCTCGCTGAAGTGGTTTACATTTTTCTAAGGAAATTTGGGAAGCGCTTCCGCGCACAAATTTCATATCCAAAAATGTACCTACCAATTCCGCTCACAAAAATACATACAACACTATAATATATCCAAACAAGTCCATTTAAGTTCCAAAAGTTCATTACAAGACACCAATGTATATTATTTTTCCAAACTCAGTCCCAAAATGATGTTTCACGAAAAGTCAACAAGTCAAACATGTCTAAAACGTCGAAGTAAAGCAATCGGGAAAAACCAGCCAGGCATGTGCGCCGTTGTGACCTCTAGGACGGCGCACAGAGCCATATTTCAACCCCGCTGCGTCGTCCTGGTCACTGGGACGGCGCACGGGTCACGTTTTCGGGATTTTTCGATCAAAACGATTATTTTAGTCACGGATTTCAACATGCATTCGGCCTAAACTTAATAAAATGTTATTCTAACAGTTTCTAAAACGTTTTTATCCATAAAAGCATAGATCTAAGTAACATTTCGGTTAAAAATCGTTTTTGTACATAAAACGTTATAAGTCTTTGTAAAAACTTATTTTGAGTCCATAGATCATCCATGCAAGTAATAAAATCAGTATAAAATGAAAAGAGAAAGGTTTCTACCGAAGAGATTAGCTTGGATGATGATTTGGTGATGTTTGAGCTCCGAAAATCTTTACAAAATTGGTCCTTTTTCCGAAAACTTAGCTTCTCCTAGCTTCTCTTGATGTCTAAATCGATTTGTATGGATTATAATGGTGTTCTAAGGCTGTGATTTACTGGAACAATGGAAGTTCTTGGAAGGTTTTAGAGGGAAAGTGTGTGTTTTATGTTTAAATTTTTATAAAAATGAAAGGAAAAATAAAAAATGAAGAGTAAAGCAATAATAATAATAATGAGAGGCCTAGGTACTGCAACATAACAGTAAATGATGGGGGAAAATCGGGTTTGATTGGTTGAATTTTATTGGAATCGAGACATGCAGAAATTTCAATTTTATTACAAAAATCGTCCTCCAGGACGGCGCACATGGCCTCTGTGCGTCGTCCTGGACCATATTTGTAAAAATTTTTGCGTTTTGGCCGATTTTGTACAAGTGTTTCGTTGGACCTTTTCGTTGACTAAAGATTTGAAGTATGTTACATTATGAACTTAGGAAAGTTCATTAGGTGTTTTCTTGGCATTAGGACTTATATAAGTTGATTCCGGTTGTGATTCCGACGCGAGCGCGTTTCCGATAAAAGTTCAATTTAAAGATTCAATAGATAAAACGAGAGGCATAGAACGTAAAGAACACCAGAAATTTGACGGTTGTCACATTCTCCTCGGGTTGAAAGGAATTTCGTCCCGAAATTTTAGTTCGTCTCATGGGGAAGATGTGCCGTCGGATCATGATGGATTTTCCTGACGAATTTCGGTCCCTGCGTCTTCACGCGGTTGTGGGGCTACGTCGGGGGTTCCACCGAACTCAGAGATGAGAACAGGGTCCTGTCCGAGTTGTTTGACCCAGGAGTCAACAACTTAAGCGGTTCATCAAGGAAATTGGGTTCGGCACCGATCTTGACCTTGTCTAGAGGGATGACGAGAGTCTCACCCGATGAACACTTCTCAAGTGTGAGAATGGAACATATATGAATGTTAGGAGAGGACAGGGGAAGTTAAAAGCGATGAGTAATCGGACCGATATGCTCTAAGACTTAGATTGGACCGAGGTACCTCGGGCTCAGTTTGCCGCGTTTCCAGAAGTGGGCTATCCCCTTTCGTGGCGATATCCTGAGAAATACTCTATTGCCATCCTAGGGATTGAGGGTTTTTCTTCTAGATGGTTACGCAGCTCCTTGGCCGGGTACGGAATGCTTCCTTTCTTTCACAGGTAGGGATAGACATCGGACCTTGCAAGTTGTCGACCGTCAGCTTCTGGCCGATAGGGTGGTGTTCGAGACTTGCGTCCATATAGGGATTGAAGGGTGCGCACTTAGTGCTGGCATGGAAGCCGTTGACATAGGTGAACTCGACCAGAGGAAGGTGAATGGTGAGGGGTGATGAGGTCTAGTCGCGTTCCTAGCGATTTTCTAGAGAGCATTCTGAAGAGAGCGGGACATAGATCGCCTATCCTTAACGGAGATGATGGGGAGATTGGTTTAGCTTTTTCTGCTTGACTTTGAAGCAAGTGAGGCACTTGGCTATATACAAGGTAATACCCCTTTTCACGTCCGGCCACGAACCGTATTCTCGGAACTCCTCGTACAGCAAGTCGGATCCCGGATGGATGGAATAACGAATTCGGTGGCCCTTGACGGAAATGGGTTTACGAATACCTTCGGACTTCAGAGCTCATGTCTGGAGCCTGGCGTATCGAGTTACGTTTAGCCTGAGTTCTAATTCCTTCAAGGTTGACCATAGAATCGGGGAAAGGTTCTTCTCGGGGTCAGAATTTGCACTATGGGAAATTGGCGTACAACTCCTGGTCTCGGGAGAGTTCTAGGGTGAGCTCGGGATGTTCACAGGATCTTTCTTGAGTAGGTGAGAGTGTTGACAAGGCGTATGGTCATTAATCGTCTAAGTATGGCCTACACACTTTGTCCATTAAGTCCATGAATGCCGGCAGTGTGTTGGTTAGGCCTACTGACAGAGGGGAGGCTTGCATTGCTTGCATCGAGTTTGGGGAATGCGGTTCTCGGTAACGTTGGTCATAATGTGAAGAACCTGGTGATAACCCGGGCGGGGGTCGACTCTTGAGGGGTAAGCTGCATCCTGCAACTACTCGGGTAGGTTGTCGATCCTCGGGGATGGTTATCGGTTCTTGGAGGCTGGCTTGATAAGTTTGCAGGGTCGGCGTACTAAGGGAAGAGTCGTCTTCCTTTTGGTAGGGAGGCTTTGGAGCTTCCCATAGGGATGGATTTGAGTGGGTACGACTAGGTTCGGGAAGTTCCTACGGCAGCTTTGGTCGCCTTAGCATCTCGGGTGGTGCTAGATGGTAGGGAGCCTCGGCTATTGGTGTTGCACCAGGAACGAGGTTTATTCGAAATTTTCACTTGTCGATTTGGTGGTAGTCCAAGCAAATTCTCAGGAAGGTCTTTGGATGGTCCTTGACTACAATGTCTTGGACTCGGCTTTCCTTAGATTTACGTTCGACGTCGTGAGCGGAGGGTGCGGCGTAGTCCTTCTCGAGATACTGGTGCATCATCAAAGGATACATGTTGCGAAGTTGCCATTCAGGTTTGTCCTCCTGAACGACGGAAGTTTCACCTTATGGGTAGGGATACGGGTGAGTTCGTCGGAACGGACGACCTCGGCTCAAAAATGGGGTGACCAGTCCATCCCAACGATACCGTCAAAGCTTGAGGGTTCGTTAGGGGTTGGGTTGATGGGAAAAGGTTTTAGGCAGATGGAGTATCGGATATCCTAAGTTTGTATTTGTAGTTTCGACTATTGGACATTGGCATATTCGATGGAAAGCTATCCGCAAAGCGTTAGATCCTAAGTTGATGAGGGGTCAAATTTCTAAGGAGGCAAGGTTCCCTTCCGTTCTTGGATTAAGTAGTACGAAAGAAAATTATCGTTTGAAAGAGGACGTACCGGTAACTGCATTGGTGTCCTGATGGGTCTCCTCGGCCGTGATTGCGAGAGCACTGAGGGTTTCTGTGGTATGCTCTAAGAGACAATCCCCACGGAGGTGCTGGTCGCTTCCACATTCGAGGCACCGCAGTTTTCTGTTTTGCA
>CAJVGC010000432.1:19933410-20037627 GCA_910822075.1 Senecio squalidus | reverse complement strand
ATGGCATCCTTCGATAAGCAAACGTGCCAAAGGGACACGTGAAAGTGGTCTTGTCCTGGTCTTCCCGGCTCAATAGGAATCTGGAAGTAACCTGAAAAACCATCTAAAAAGCAATAAAAGGCTTTCCCGGCTAACCGTTCAAGCATTTGATCAACAAATGGTAAAGGGAAATGATCTTTGCGGGTGGCGTCATTTAACTTTCGGTAGTCAATGCAGACACGCCACCCTGTTACCGTTCGTGTAGGAATTAGTTCGTTCTTTTCGTTGGCAACGACTGTCATACCTCCCTTTTTTCGGAACCACATGCACCGGACTCACCCATGGACTGTCAGAAATAGGGTATATGAGTCCTGAATCCAGCAACTTGATAATTTCCTTCCTCACCACATCCTTGACTTTCGGGTTTAAACGTCGAAGCGGTTGAACAACCGGCTTGAAATCTGTCTCCATTAGAATTTTGTGCGTGCAAAATGATGGATTAATCCCCCGAATGTCAGTAATCTTCCATGCCAGAGCTTGCTTGTGAGATTTAAGTACCTGCAATAAACGATCTTTCTCCCCACAAGATAAGTTAGAAGAAATAATAACAGGTAAGTCGCTTGTACCTTGCAAATATGCATACTCCAGATGAGACGGAAGTGGCTTCAATTCCAGCTTGGGTGGTTCTTCGATCGATGTTTTAATTTCCATGATCTCAGCTCGTGAACATGGAACACCGTGAACCGAAATCCCTGTACTGGGCAAATCAGCCGCCGGCTGAGAAATCTTAGCCGCCGGCTGGCAACTTTTCAGCCGCCGGCTGGATTTAGACAGCCGCCGGCTGGCTTTTGCTGGCGGTTTTTCTTCGTTCGTTTCCTGATTTTCGGTGATCAGTGTGGATTTGACTTCCTCCAGTAGCATATCAAATTCAGCTAGCTCTTTTGCAGAGTCAAAATCTCCACTCCAGCCCTCATTAATGAATGAATCAGTCTGATCATCCTCATCATACTTTCCATTATTTTACCCATCACCCATTGATATGACCATAAGCCGAAAACTTGATGTGTATTTTATAACATAAAATTATTTAAAGTTTAGAAAAGGATTATACCAATGTATATTAACACACAATACAGGCAGTGTACCTGATCGTACGTAAATATAGAATCAGTAAGTCCGGATCGAACTCAGGGAACGTGTATTAATATCCGTTATCTCAAATTATGTAATTAAACTAATAAAAGCAATTAAATATGGGGGACGTTTTAGTTCTGAGAGAACATAATGCAGAAAACAAATAACTAAATTAAATAACAATTTAATTAACTAAATGGATTGTAGATGAAAAACTGTTTCGAAAAGTATTTGAGAATTAATCAAATTTAAAAGCAACGATTACTTGGAATTACGTTTCACCTGGATTATGAATTAACAAGAATATGTTGATTGATTTAACTGTGATTCCTATGATAACTAGATTTCCCGCTAGAGTTATCTAATCCTACAATTTTAGAGAAAGATCATACGATTATTCGTACATCAAGAGCTATCTTAGATTTATCCACTCTAAATTGTGCTTTAAGTTCACTATTATTTACAATTTAATCTGTCGACTACGAATTAACAAAAGTCTCAATTATTCAATCCTGATATAATTGTCATGTTCATTCAATTTATTAAATTACTAAACTCTTAGCCTATCTCAATTAAGTCTCAAGCTACAATTATCTAATAAATCATATAATTGCAAATAACCAATAAATCATATAAGAACGCTAGTTATGTTATAGATCTATCAATCACGCTAAGTAGTAAATTTAATAACCTTGAATAAACATGGATCGCGATTAAACGTAAATAATAATGGAAAAATCAATAAGTTCAAACATAAACTTGATTAAAACATAGATCCAGGTTCAACAATCCAAGCAATCGCTTAAAGAGTTTAGCTCATGTTGGATTGTAAGCAAATAACAAAATAAGTCTTCAAACAATTCATTGTATCAAGAAAAATAATGTAAATAACTTGAATCAAAACAATTACTAAAATCAAAGTTGGTTAAAAGAGATTAACCAAAAGCTTCCAAGTGTTTGACGGCTTCTAGGACTCTTCGTTCAGCTCTCCAAGATGAATGCTGGTTGAGAATAATGATAAAAGTGTATTAAACCCGAGACCTAGAAGTCCTATTTATAATATACTGAAAACTCCAATTCAGCCGTCGGCTGGCTCATTTCACCCGTCGGCTGAAACACACGGGCTAAATTCTTGCTTCCGCGGCACGTAACGAACAATTATGCGAATATTTTAATTCAGCCGCCGGCTAAATCTCCTCAGCCGTCGGCTGTTTCTTCAACTTTGCGTTTCTTGCTCGTTTGTCTCCGTTTTAAGCCGGTTTCAGCTCCTTTTCGCTCCATAGCCCAAATATAACATTAATCTGCAATTCTAACTAAAAATATACCAAATCATAACAAAAGTTGCAGATAATGATGCTTAAATACGATAAATGTGGCTACAAAATATGTATTATTTCAGACACATCAGTAAGCTCGTACAAAGGTCCCTCTGTCCCAAACTGTGAAGAATCCAAAACTGCATCCCCGAAATACCCTGTCATCATATCGTCATCCTCGGCCTCGGTATCAGTAAATCGTCCCAATAACCTCCCAAAAACAACCACTGTAACATGGTGATCCTCACCACCTAACCGAAAAGATATCAATGATGTCCCAACAAACTGCCCAGGAAGAAAAGTAGTTTGAACGTCAATGGAGCAATAGAACTCCAATACCCACTCTCGAAACACCGGCTCATCTATATGCCAAGCTCTTTCCCAGATCGGGATCGCCGCTTGGGCCGTCACACTAGCGGCGGTGTAGAAATCACTCAAATCAATCCTAAGCTCATGCAAAAGATCCCAGTCCAAATGTCGAGGGGAAATAACGGTTCGATGCCTCAGTGCCGCCAGCTTCCTGTCTAGAACCGTCTTCCGAGATGGAGAGCATCCCGGCCACTGAAGCCAAGGGTGGCGTTTAGGACCCCAATCTTAGCTACCTGGTTAGCTGCCTGGTTCGCTCTCGGGGCACCCCGACGTCTACGAACTCCTCCTGCTGCCTGCACATCACAAAAATACCAAAACAAACACAACCAAACCGTTAAATACGCGAAAATCAACCAAAACAAAACTGCCACAGGGGCAGGACGTCGCCCCTAGGCTGCCAGGACGGCGCCCATGTGGCAGCGCCTGCTGTCTACGCTGTGTCGTATCTTAAACCTCCCAAGTCCAATAATTAATCACTAAAACTAGTTGTAATCAGTAATTAGAGGTGAATTAAACAATCAATTTGACAATTCAAAGTCTAATTTAAGAACCCTAATTTTTCCCCCAATTTGATTTCTTCAAGATTTCCGAAATTAAAAACGAAATTGAAAGAAAGAAAATGATATACGTACCGGATTACTCATGATTGGTAGATTAAAAGAAGAAAATAAGCAAGAAACAAGGATTTCGAGTGTATGTGTGTTTGACCGTAGCGGCGCTGCTGTTGTAAGTATTTATGTGTGTGTAGTGTATAAAAAATAAGAAGATAAAACCTGGATTTTAAGACGTTGCGTCGTTCTGGAGGACCTGTGCATCGTTCTGTTTAGAACGTCGTCCTTAAGAACCTGTGCGGCGTCCTGAGCTGCGTGGTTTTTTTTTTTTTTTGATTTTTTAACCTTTTTTTTTTATACCTATCTAACTGAAACTTCAAAGTAAAATGTTAAAAATTCTTAAAACAAAATAAGAAAAGAAAAATAATGAAATAAAAATAAACTAGAAAAATGGAAAAACAAACCCGGGTTACCTCCCGAGAAGCGCTAATTTTTCGAACGAGTCGTTAGCTTGACTCGATATGCCTCATGATCAGGTGTTGATGGCATAAAATCCATCCTCGATCATCAGTCCGTTTTCATCGTCCTCTTCGTGGTATAACTTGACTCGCTGTCCCGAGACGATGAATGAATCTCCTTTTTCCTTCCATAACTCGACATATCCTGAGGCAAATGCCCGTTTTACGTTGTACGGCCCTGTCCACTTTGATCTTAGTTAAGGAGCCTTGAATTTGTACTTCGATTGAAAAAGAAGCACTTTATCGCCCTCCTTGAATTCTTTTCGACGAATTTTGAGGTCGTGAAATTTCTTTGTTCTTTCCTTGTAAAGTCGTGAACTCTCGTAGGCCTGTAACCGTAACTCGTCCATTTCGTGGAGCTGTAAGAACCGCATATCTCCCGCTAAATCCATATCAATGTTCCAGTTCTTCAAAGCTGTGACAACCATCTTATTTCAGATGAAAACCGCATTCACTATCTTTAAGTTAACTTTGAATTACTCTTATCGTTACTTGTCTCGTAAACTTGTGTGTGTCGGAATCGAAATCGGAATCATAAAACGAATCCTAATACCAAGAAAACACTTAGTGAACTTGCCTAAGTTCCTATCTAAAATAACCGAAAACTTTCAACTAACGAAAATGCTTAACGTTAAAACGAACGAAAAACGAAAAAGGCAAAATCTGCCCTCCAGCGCGCCGCGGAGAGCCCAGTGCGCCGCGGTGGAGGGTACAGACCAACCATTTTTGTTAACTTTAAAAACTTAACCAAACGAACCCAAACCCGAGCACAACACTTTGGCTCCGGGTTAAACATGTTAGAAGTGTTTTTAGAAGTCCAGTAATGATGTTTTTAAACCCATATAACACAACACAAACACATTACACACACACACCCCACAAACACTTCACTAACTCTCTCTTTTTGGAATTCACTCAAGAACACACACACACACCATCATATTTTCCAGTGATTTTCACTTCAAAATACAGAAAAATAAGCCACATAAAACACTACAAATCGTTCATCAATCAAGGAGGAAGAAAAGGATTGCATATATTTGGGTTAAAAGTTTATTTCTAAGCTTTTGGGTCAAAATCATCAAGGGTTCACTCCAATCACCTTCAAATCACTTTACTCTCGGTATAAATCCTTCAAAACTTCTGTCTTTATAATTTATACTCATTGCATGTATCATCTAACACCTAAAAATGAGTTTATATGAAGATTTTTGACCATTTATGAACAAAAACGGGTTATGATAAAAGTTATGTTAAATCCTTGTTTTTATGGATGAAAATCCAAACTAAACTGATATTATAAAAGGTTTTACTAATTTTAACCATTGCATGTCGAAATCTAACTCAAAAATAACGAATTTCATCAAAAACGATTTTTGGGTAAATGAACTGTCTCGCGACCGCGCCACGATGCCTCCACCGCGAGGCAGTCGTGGTGAACATGTGACCGCGCCATGGTGCCCCCACCGCGAGGCGGTCGTGGTAAACCCATGACCGCGGCGCAGTCCCTCCACCGCGAGGCGGTCGTTGTGCAGACTTGTTACAAAACCTTATTTACACCGTTATTGAGCGTAACTCTAAACGTGTCATCTAAACTTATGCTCGAAACTGAAATATATGAACTATAACCTGTAAAGAGAGTGACTTACATATAAATGAGCTAAATGAACAAGTTTTATATGGCATTGTTTTGGCAAATATATGAAATATGTTCATTAAAATTGTTAAGCGGGAAAGTGTACAAAAATTGGATTTAATGATTTTGGCGCGGAAGCGCTGCCCGATTTTCACTAGACCTAAACCCGACACTTAAAATAAAAGCACTTCATTATCCAATGAACGTAAAAACTTTGGTACTCATTAAATCTTGGTATTCTAATAGGATTCCCGTGATTTCCGATCCGACTCGATTACTCTTCGCACTCGTAGCTTATCTTCACAAACAGTGAGTTACACCCCTCCTTACTCTTACATTTTAAGTACTCTTTTTGGGGGAAACATGAGATCAAATTCTTTTGTGAACAACATCTTTATGTGAACTATTTTACGTGCTTTAAACTATGTACAACGTATTGTGTTCTATTTTTGGAAACTTTTGAACATTGGAATTCTTTGAACACTGGAACTTTGAGAACTTTTGAACTATTTTAGAACATGGAACTAATATGCGTAAACAACATCAATTGTTCGGATTGGCTTACTTTAGACTCCCTAGGTTTGCCTCTTTGGATATTTGATTAGACAATGATAGCTTGGTTGTATTTTTGGAGCAAAACCCTAGGTGAGGATATAACGCCGTAAGTGCAAACAAACGATTTTTAGAAACGGAACGAACTGAATGCCCCGCAGATTTTCTTGGAACTGAACTCTCACACTATTAACACAAGCCGTTAGCATAGATTATGGGTATCGATACTTAGGAGCGGTCACTCCTTACTTATGGGTAGCAACCTGGGTACATATTGCTAAGTTCTCGCGAACTCGAACTCTAAACTGGAACTAGTGGGCAGGAACTTGACCAGAATCGGATTAGTGTGAAAAACTAAATCTTTCGTATATTAAGCTTAGTGGTTGGTACAACTCGAGGATCATAGGTCTTTATTTACGCATATACTTTCTTACTGTCTTACACATGTGGATTTATCCACCGCTGAGGTAATGACTACTCTCACTTACTGTCTTACACATGTGGATTTATCCACCGCTGAGGTAATGACTACTCTCAGTCACTGTCTTACACATGTGGATTTATCCACCGCTGAGGTAATGACTACACACTTTTACCTCTTGCTACGAGAGTTGAACTTGGAATTGATCTTGAACTTTTATGAACTTGGAACTGATCAAGAACTTTTATGAACTTGGAACTGATCTTGAACTTTTATGAACTTTGAACTTGTCTCGAGCTTTTACGATCATTAAACTCTTGAATCGGACTATTACGACAGTATATAAACTTCCTTTAAGCGATTGCTTATCCGCTTACTTCTTTTGGAAAACTTGTACTTATATACATACTTGTCGAACTTGTATTTGAAACCTTTGGTCAACTTATAAACTGTAACTCACTCACTACGTTTTCGTAGTTGACACTTTATCTCATGTTTCAGGAACTAAGCGTAAGTTATGAAGTGCATTGCTCAGGCGGGTCAAGCCAGTTATGTGAAGTGTAATCCGGGAATGAGACCTTTTATCTTTTGGGAATTTTTATTGGGAACATTTTATTTTGTATTATGGTCTTAAACGTTGAATCTTGGTTGTATCTCTTGAACTTTTGTACTTTTCCAACTTTAATTTAATGACTTGGACCGTTGAATTAAGTGTAACCTGTGAAATGATTCTTTGCTCTTCGCATCTCGTGTTTCCACTTTAGCGGGGTGTGACAAAAGCCCAGTATGCCTTATGCTCGATTTCGACCGGAAGGTGGCATGTTTTCCCGTAGAGTAGTCGATACGGGGTGGTTCCAATTGGCGTTTTATACGTCGTACTGAATACCCACAATGCGTCTTCCAGTTTCCTTGACCATATGTTCCGATTATTGTTGACTGTCTTTTCCAAAATCCGCTTAATTGCTCGGTTTGTATTTTCCACTTGGCCGCTCGTTTGAGGATGATACGAAGTAGCAAACCTGTGATTCACTCCATATCTTTTCAACACCTTTGCTAACTGAGCGTTTGCGAAATGGCTTCCTCGATCGCTGATTAATGCCTTCGGCACTCCAAACCTGCAAAACAAATTTTTAAGAAAATCAACAACCACGTTAGCGTTGTTAGTAGGTAATGCTTTAGCTTCAACCCATTTGGAAACATAATCCACATCAACTAAAATATAAACATTTCTATTTGAGGGTTTGAAAGGGCCCATGAAGTCGATTCCCCAAATATCAAAAACCTCATAGACTTGGATCCCTTGCTGTGGCATTTCGTCCAGTTTCGTGATATTCCCTTGACGTTGGCATGCATCACAAGTGCTCACGAGTGTATAGGCCTCCTTGAAAATTGTTGGCCAGTAGAACCCTGCATCAAAAACCTTTTTCCCAGTTACCGTCGGTCCATAGTTTCCTCCGGTGGGTCCATGATGACATTCGTCCAAAATCCTCTGAGTTTCTCCCCCGTATACACACCGTCGCACCATTCCATCAGCACACCTACGAAACAAGTACGGTGCCTCCCAGTAATAGTATTTAGCATCCGAGATCAATTTCTTTTTCTGTTGATAGGTCAGGCTTTTGTTGACAATTTTTCCGGCTAGATAATTCGCAATATCCGCGAACCATGGAGCATTGTTGTCCTTATTGCTGATGCATGCCAACATTTCCCCCAGAAATGCGTCATCTATCTCCCCTTCCTTCAACTCCCCCAAACTTGGGTTTTCCAATCGGCTCAAATGATCTGCTGCTACATTTTCAGCTCCTTTCTTGTCCTTGATCTCGATGTCAAATTCCTGCAACAATAAAATCCAACGAATTAGTCTAGGTTTAGCCTCTAATTTAGAAAATAGAAACTTTGAAGCAGAATGGTCCGTGAAAACAATATTTTTGCTCAACACTAAATACGAGCGGAATTTATCAAAAGCAAAAACTACTGCCAAGCGTTCCTTTTCCGTAGTGGTGTAGTTTTCTTGGGCTTCGTTCAGTGTTTTGCTGGCAAAGTAGATGGGTCGAAAATGCTTGTCGATCTGTTGCCCCAAAACAGCCCCCACTTTAAAGTTGTTGGCGTCACACATCAATTCAAAGGGTTGGGACCAGTCCGGTGCTACCAAAATGGGTGTATTGGTGATCCTCTCCTTGAGTAACTCGAAAACCTGTAAGCAGTCCTCCGAGAAATTGAAAGCTACCTCCTTCTCTAATAGTTTCGTCATAGCACGAGTAATCTTCGAGAAATCCTTGATAAACCTTCGGTAGAATCCCGCATGTCCTAAAAAACTCCGAATTGCTTTCTCGTTCGTTGGTGGTGGTAGTTTGGCGATGACCTCGATCTTTGCTTTGTCTACCTCTATCCCAACTTTTGAAATTTTGTGACCCAGTACAATTCCCTCACGAACCATGAAATGGCATTTCTCCCAGTTTAGGACCAAGTTTGCTTCCTCGCATCTTCCCAACATCTGATCCAGATTCTTCAAACATGCATCGAAAGAATCTCCAAACACTGAAAAATCTTCCATGAATACCTCCATTGTTTTCTCCACCATATCTTGAAAAATGGCTAGCATACACCGTTGAAAAGTGGCTGGTGCGTTGCATAGACCAAAAGGCATCCTCCGATAGGCGTATGTTCCGAACGGACATGTGAAGGTAGTCTTCTCCTGATCTTCGGGAGCGATAGGTATATGAAAATACCCCGAAAATCCATCCAGGAAGCAGTAGAACTCATTCCCTGCTAGTCTTTCAATCATCTGATCCATGAATGGTAGTGGAAAATGGTCCTTCCTGGTGGCTTCGTTTAGCTTGCGGTAGTCGATGCAAACTCTCCATCTTGTGACTGTCCTCGTTGGTACCAGCTCATTCTTGTCATTCATCACCACGGTCATACCTCCATTCTTTGGAACACAGTGAATTGGGCTCACCCATGGGCTATCTGAGTGAAAATAAGACAAATGAAACCTTTAGTAAAATAAAAGCTACAAAACGACATAGTTTTTGATGAGTTTCGCATTTAACCTTACAAGTGTAACAACCTTATATTCACTTCCTCCTATTTTAATTATAATGTTTGTCGTTACTTTTTATTTTCAATTATGACCCGTAATTATAACATTGAATAGTCTCAAAACCAGTATTATAACTACCACATTATATATAGTTGTTGCGCTAATTATATTATCTATGACCCATCTATTTCTTAATGGTCCACTTATCACTAACAGATTTATAAATTTTCTTGGCCTAATTGTATACAGTATAAAAACTGTTTTTTTAATGGCCCATAATAACATTTTTAAACAACATTTTATATAGTCTTTATTAATGTTAATATTATAAACAAATGTTAAATTATATAAGTATTACAGGGGTAGGCTCAAGAAAGACTTAATAAATATTTGAGACCTAAAGACCTAATCTCAGCCATCCAAAAAAAAAATCTAAGGGCTGAGATTAAAACAAAATTTTGTATTGAAAGGGCATTTTCGTCCTTTAACCCTAGCTGCAATTTTCAACCTCCTTTTTCACTTGAACCGATTTCCCCATTTCATTTCTTCATATAAAAAATTCTTCAATTCTTCTGAAAATTAAACCTAATAATTCATCACATAAGGTATGTAATTAGCTCAATTTTAATCATTTTCTTATACTAGTTTTTAATTGATTAATTTCGATATAATTGTTATTGTTTTAATCGATTCACATTGTGTAATTTTATTGATTTGAATTGAATTGTTAAATTAACTGTTAATTGAAGTAGTTTGAATTCATCTGTGTAATCGAGCTTCTTTTTGTTAATTTTATTGAATTTTGTCTGTATCTATAGGTGTATCTATACGTATAAAAATATGTAGATATTTCGCTGTTAATATAAGTATATATATGTGATTATGTGTATATAGATATATATATGTCCACGCACATATACAGTAATACATTTGCTGCAAGTTAGGGAACATTTTCTGAATTTATTTGTATTTTTTAGGGTTTCGATGTCCGTGTGAATAAAATTCCTATACAAATTGTGATGAAGTTTGGTTTCATTACAGTTAAATTCACTAGTACTACATCAGGTTGTTTCGTTTACGTTTTCGTGAATCATTTCTAGAAATAAATAAACCCAACAAACACTTCTTCAGGCAAAAGCATAATCTTTCCAGCAGGGGCTGTCAAATTATTCAGATTACAAGGAAATATGCTAAGAAATAATAGTTTACGATGTTCTAAATAACACAATTTGTTGGTAAATTTTGACCCACTAGTTTATTATTAATGGATCAGTCAAGCTAAAAGGGGAATACAACCTCCTAAATTGTTATATATAAAGTTTAAGAAATGGGCAAGAAGTGTTTGTGGGTCAACCGACTCAACCCAACCTGACCCATACCGTTTTGAGTTTTAAACCACACTACAATACGACACGAACCAATATGGAATGAATCCCTACTGCCTAAGACCGACTTATCTTGCTACCTCTAGATTACGACTATATAATATTGGGACATGTCACTGAGAATTATACTTAGCTCAGCATAGAAGATGAATGTGACGTAGAACTAGAAATTGCAGACTGGGGGCAGGTCGGTAGGGGGTCAAAACATGCAAATTTTGGTATGGATCTCCAGAAACACTTTCTGTCCAAAAACTTTCAACATTTTATATAAATTATTTGTTTATTTCAGTAATAATCTAATGTTTTGAATATAATGATCTAGAAGGGTTTTGCATTACAAATACGCTTTGGGTGAGTTTCGATCTATTGGCATGTGTCTTTTTTTTCAGGAAAAATATTCATTGTTTGTCAAGTAAAAAGAATGGATACACTGACATCAATGGGATTAGTGGATGACATACCAGTTATCTTAACTTTGTCGGGTTTCGAGTCACAAAGGAAGTTACTGCATATACCATTCTTTGACAAATCTTCTTTTCCTGTCTCGGGATCATAATAAACAGCACGTAGAACACACAAACTAGCTTTTTTCCCGTCAAAAGAATCCCCGTATCTTGTGGATGCGATTGAATAGAGGCGAGGTTTCTTTGGCTGTTATATTGTTGGGTTTAGAACTGATTAATACTTTTCCTAGATAGCCTCCAGCTAAGACCATTGGTTGATCTTACTGCAAGTGCGCTTGCTCGTATGATTTCAGGAAAATCTGCAGAGGAAATACGTGAGACATTTCATATTGCTGATGATCTTACAGAGGTATGTTTGTTAGATAAAATTGTTGATATTTCCACAAAAAAGGATGATTTACAGCAAGTTGTTTATTACAGGAAGAGAAGTTGGAACCTTTAAAAATAAAAACCGATGATCCACGTATCCGTCTTTTGAACACGCTATATGCAAGAAAGAGAAAAGAGTTAAAAGCAAGAGAAACATCAAAGGTAAGCTGATAACTTTTGAGTTCTTCTATGTACTTGTAAAAATAATCAGAGTCCCTAGTTATCGACTAGTTGTGACAAAAATGGGGTCGTGGCCTGTGCGATAATGGGTTGAAACGGTTTTGGCCTTTGGGTTGATCCAACACCTTTTTCTCGTTTTTGAATCTTTTAGTTAATTACCGAGGTAATTATGACTATGAAAATTATATGATTACAGTAATGTCGTTATTGTTCATTTAATCTGCGAGTTTGTATGTCACAGAATGTTGAGGCAGAAGAGGAGCGTGTTAATGATCGGTCTGTTGATGATCTCTTGTTTGATATTCAGATATATGGAATTGATGCAGCTTCTGGAGCTGCGGTTTCAGCTTTGAATATCTCAACTGGAGACCGTGTTCTCGATCTTTGTGCTGCCCTAGGTACGAATTCCAGTTTTCATCATCACTAGTTTAGTTTGTTGTTATCTAATTCATCTCGTGCACAGGTGCTAAACTTTGCATGATATTAGAACTTGTTGGAAACTCGGGTTCGGTAACCGGTGTTGACGTTGCAAGACATCAGTTAGCTGCTTGTAGAACTCTGATTGAGAAATATTCACTTGGTGATCACTGCCTTCTTTTTGTTGCCGATGGAGCATCGTTTTCTCTTATCCCTATCCGGGTTCATTCTGATTTTGAATCTTGTAATATTTCTTGCTCATAGTTTTGCAATACTCCTATCTATTTATAGCCACAACTAGAAGTGGCATGATGGGCGGATTGGCAAACGGGTCAAAAATGACTCTAGCTGAAAATTGGTGTCTACATTCGTTTATATGATTCTGCGTTAATTATGATTTAAATAATATTTTAAATCTGACTTAAAAAAGTAAATGGTTCGAATCTGTTGGTTGAACAATATGTTTTTGTACAGTAATCTTGAAGTTTGTTTTATTTTTCATTCTTTTTGTGTAGCTAATAATGAATGCTTAAGCTTCTAACATTGTGTTTTACAGTATATCACATGTGATACGTATATCACGTACTATATGTATATCACATGTGATAAAGTGTTTCATGTCATTTTTCTAAAATGCAAACAAATTTTGGTTAAACTAGTTAGATATGTATATCATATGTGATAGGAGATATAACTCTCACATATGATATAAATGTTAAATGTCATTTGTCAAAAAAAAAAAAAAAAACTTGGTTAAACCGGTTAGATAGGTATATCACATGTGATATAAGTGTTTCATGACATTTGTCTAAAATGTAAAAAAAAAAATTGGTTAAACCGATTACATAGGTATCTCACATATGATATGTCTATCGTATATGATATACCTATCATATGATAGGCATATCATTTGATAGGTATATCATATATGATAGACATATCACATGTAATAAGTATATCATATATGATATACATATCATATGATAGGCATATCACATATGACAAATATATCACATTTGATAGACATATCATATGTGATTGTATCACATATGATAGTCATATCATATGATAGGTATATCACATATGATAGCCATATCATATGATATGTTTTTAAATTGATATAGGCTTGTTATAACTTCAATAGTAGAAAAATGGCCAATATATAAGAAAACGCATATAATCACATGTGACTGCAAATAAAATCACATGTGTTTGACTATCATATATGATATGTATATCACATGTAATAGGTATATCATATATGATATTATAAGCATATATGATAAATACCTATTTCAAAAGTAATATGACAGTTATATCATATATGATATGTATCAAATAACATAACCATATGATATACCTATTACTTGAAAACACATATATCGTATATGATATAGCTATTACTTGAAAACAAGTATATCGTATATGATATACATATTACTTGAAAACAATTATATCATATATGATATACCTATTACTTGAAAACAGGTATATCATATATGATAAGCCTATTACTTGAAAACATGTATATCATATATGATAAGCCTACTACTTGAAAACAGGTATATCATATATGATAAGCCTATTACTTGAAAACAGGTATATCATATATGATAAGCCTACTACTTGAAAACAGGTATATCATATATGATAGTTATATCATATATGATATGTATCAAATAACATAACCATATCATATATGGTATATCATATATGATAAGCCTATTACTTGAAAACAGGTATATCATATATGATAGGCCTATTACTTGAAAACATGTATATCATATATGATAGTTATATCATATATGATATACCTATTACTTGAAAACAGGTATATCATATATGATAAGCCTATTACTTGAAAACAGGTATATCATATATGATAAGCCTATTACTTGAAAACAGGTATATCATATATGATAGTTATATCATATATGATATGTATCAAATAACATAACCATATCATATATGATATATCTATTACTTGATATATCTATTACTTGAAAACAGGTATATCATATATGATAAGCCTATTACTTGAAAACAGGTATATCATATATGATAAGCCTATTACTTGAAAACATGTATATCATATATGATAGTTATATCATATATGATAAGCCTATTACTTGAAAACAAGTATATCATATATGATAAGCCTATTATTTGAAAACAGGTATATCCG
The DNA here is from genome assembly GCA_910822075.1 of Senecio squalidus. NCBI lineage: Eukaryota > Viridiplantae > Streptophyta > Magnoliopsida > Asterales > Asteraceae > Senecio > Senecio squalidus. The sequence continues at coordinate 20,023,111 of CAJVGC010000432.1, read as the reverse complement.
ATAAGCCTATTACTTGAAAACAGGTATATCATATATGATAAGCGTATTACTTGAAAACAGGTATATCATATATGATAGTTCTTATGAATTTGTTTACCCGAGTTATATGTAATTTACTTTTTGAAGATATATTTTATATGCAACTCTTTATTAAGTGGTTATTTGATATTTCGTGTTATTACCACAAAAAATTTAGCCTTCATTTTGCATAAGTTGAAGGAACAAGACAGAAGGTGATCATGAACCTCAAGAACGTAATATGGAAAAGGAATATGATTCACTTAAATCACTCAGCAACGACTACTCTAGAATTCCATCCTTTGTAAGTGTGTCATCCGTGAAGCATTTAATATTATCAAACGGTAAATGATATGTCTTGCACATGTAATAGGCATATCATAGGCATATGAATATCATATATGATAGGCATACCACATATCATAAACATATCATATATGATAATGCTATTGCATGTAACATGTACAATAGATATAATATGTACATCATATGATGTGAGATATGCATATCATATATGATATGTCTTTTACATATGTGATAGTTATATGAAATATAATAGGTATATCATATATGATAGACATATGATATGTGATATATATATCATATATGATATGCCTTTTACATATGTGATAGTCATATGAAATATAATAGGTATATCATATATGATAGGTATATGATATGTGATATGCATATGATAGGTATATCATATATGATATGTCTATTGAATGTAACATGTACATTAAATGTGATATGTATATCATATATGATATGCCTTACACATGTAATAGGCATATGATATTGTTGTCATTCAAAAAAAAAACTATCATAGACATATCATATATGATAGAAATAGCATTTATGATAGGTACATCATATATGATATACCTATCATACATGATAAGTACACCATATATGATATACCTATCATATATGATAGGCATATGATAGGCATATGATATGTGATAGGCATATCATTTCTCTATTAATAAAACAAACTATAATGGTCTCATTAAAAGCTAAATTCCAAATAACCGGTAATTTCAAATCACGCCATAAACATGGTTTGGATTTACTAATACATCCAAACTATATGCAGAAACCTCGCTTCCAAAATTTGTAGAGTCTTAATGCTCAAGTATGTTTTTACCGTCTACTTTCACATTTACAGTAAGATGTGACTCAGAAGAAACAAACAACACATGAAACTTAGTTTTTCTTGCTAGCCGCTTTCTTTCCCTTCTTTTGCTTCTGCTTAAGTTGATTGAGGCCAGCAGCAGAAACTTTAACATTCCCAATAAAAGCAGCCATAAGCTCGGGATCTGTGCAAGCCTTCATCAACTCTTTCTCCCTTTGAGATGCTTCCGGCATGTGACCAAACAAATTCATCACCTGTTTTGCAGCTACAAACCAAACAGAAATAACGTCATGCAAAAAATACCTTTTTACAGTTCCGAATATTAAGTATTAACAATATTTTCTGTTGCATTACTTTAAAACTAAAATTATATCTTGTTAACTGATATTTGGAAACTACCTTTTCCCTTTTTAGCTGTTCCAGGGATTATCTTGACACGATATTTGTACGATTGTAGAGCAGCGTAAGGAGCACAGACAGGCACAACATACAAAAGAATGTCGTTTGGTAGAGGAATCCCTGTGAGATAATCCACATCTGTTAATTTCTCTCTCATCTTCACCAATCTCCTTTATATCATCTTCTTCCATTGTTATCTTGTCGGCTTCATTAAGAGTATCATTTCCCTCATGTGTTCCATTTGTACCTCCATCTGCAAGTTCTTGACAATATTTAGCCAGATGTCCTACCTTTTTACATTTGTAACATCTTTTTGGAGCATCTTCGTTTCCTGCAGTAAAAGTACAGTACAACTTGAAATCATCCACCAATAGTTCGTCATGCACTGAAACATAAATTTTCCAAGACTTTCTGAATAAAAGTACAGTAAAACTTGAAATCCAACGTTTTAGAGTCTTGGAAAAGGATCACGAAATTCTTACCAGAGGTAATGACTAGAGTCAAGTCATCAATTGCTCCCATATAACCCAGCATGCCATATTCAAGTTCTGCAAATCCTTGCATCATTGGTATGTCGGTGAACTTTCAAACCATTAACTCTCAAGTATTCAAACAACAACCATACCTGAGTTCTAGACAAACCAAACTGACTCGATGGAAAGTCACAGCTGAGCCAAATCTACAATCCCAAAACGACTACGAGCCATTTGTGTAATTTGTATCCTAGTTTCTTGGAACCATGCAATTTCTTTGAAGATGGTTTTCATTTTAACTTCCATTTTTATTTATATAATTCCATCAAAACAAGTCTATTACAAAGTAAGCTGAACTCGACAAACCATGAGACAAGCCCAAGCTACAAATTTCAAAAAAGTTGTCACTTGCTCAAATCCATTTGCTAGAGAGTTCTACTTTGACTTTTGGTGTCAAACATATTACTATGATTGAAAGTAGCACCAACATTATTTCATTTCTCAGACTAAAAGCAACAATTCTCATTCCCAAACTATCTAATATGTGGCCATCAGTAAGCCATAAGCATTAGAATCCGTCTACGCAACACTTCGCCCACCCGCCAAAGTTGCTACCTCTAGATAAAATTTTCAAAAGAAGGAAATGCAGACTCTTTAAGTATAGCCAGTTGAATACTTATATTAACTTATTTATGTCGAGTCACAATCATGACGAGAGAAAAAGAGTTGGTTAAATACCTCACCCTTGCCAAGTCGAGCACCAGTTTTTGGATTAACAGCAACAGAGCCAATGACAATAAGGTCCACCTTCAACTTCTCATCCAATCCGATGGGCTTTCCATATTTCGCAACCCCAACAGAAGTGCGGGCCTCGTTCATTGTAGTAGGAGTTAGTGTATTCGATTCAAGTACTGAGAAGAACCCTGTTCTTAAACGGGGTTGTGGAGTAAGTAGCTTCTTTCCATCTTCACAAAAACAAGGATTATGGTGATATATAACCAGGTATAAAAACAAAAAAACAATACAATCTTTTCAGTTTTTATTTGTACACTAATATCAGTTTTTTAAGGATATCCACCAATGCATAGTGTAACCTGGAAGTCATAAAACCTACTCTTGAGATAAAATTAACCTAATTTATAGAAAGGTATAACTATAAAAAATATAACAAATCAGCAAATACTAAGTTACTATACACTTTCACGTTTTCGACTTTGACTTCAAAATCGCTACAAATTATACGAATATAACAGCTACATTAAAACTAAAACAAAATCACATCAATTATTTAATCAAATACTACATACATACCACACACATGCCTAATTCTCAAAATTAGGGTTTTCGAATCAATTAAACTCAATCGAAATTTCCAGTCCTCAATCTACAATCAAACCACATCAATTCAGCTCTAAAATTAAACCAATTGCGTGTAATCGAAGAATTAAACTAAAATTAGGTTACCGTAAAATGATCGCCGGTGAAAAAACGTGAATTCTGATTCCGGAATTGATTATAACAGTGAATACAAAACCGATCGGATTGTTTGGAGATGAATTTTAGCACCGTTTGAAATTTCTGGAGAGTGTGTTTGTTAGAGAGAGAAAAGAATCGATGGGAAATGAGAGAAAAGAATGAGGGAGAAAAAATAGAAAGTTGTGAAATTACTAAAATTTTGTATAATTTTAACTTAGTTTGGATGGTAAAATCTGGACCATTGATCATCTTGATCCAATGGTCCAAAATAGGTCTTTTTGTCTTAATCCATTATGTGGTCTTAAATGTATTACATTTAAATGAAAAAATATTAATTATGTAAAATTTTTAATAAACATATAAAATTTAACCTATTTTAGATTTTTTAACAATTTATTTGCAAAAAAACTAAAGATAAAATAAAATAAAAGGAGACAAACAATCCAGCATTCACAAGGATTAAAAATTATCCCTTTTTTGTTTGGGTTTCCTTTTTAGGGTGCAAAAAGATAGATTTGGATAGTTGACGATGGTAGGAGTCATGGGTAATCCGTCTACTACTCTTGTATCAAACATTTGTTTTGGAGTCATGGGTAATCCGTCGAAACCGAAACCGAATGCTGCTCGCATTTGTTTTGAAAAAGATAAGAGTTATTTAATTAGAGATGATAATTCGAAGAAGAAAAGAGTATTCTTTTTGGATGTAAAGCCAATCTGTTATGCAGGTAGCACACCAAGTTTACACTCTTTTGCTCACTGGATTTCCCTTTTTTTCTCTCAAGTCACTTTTACTGACCCTGTCATTGCCGTAAGCCTCTACTTTTTCTTATACCAAAGCCTTTACTGTACTATCATCAAAACAAATTAATATTCATTTTGCAGGTAATCGATGGAGAAGGAGCTCATGAGTATAGGAGACAAATGTTGCCTTCATATAAGGCACACAGAAGAAAATTCTTACCATGGGTTTCTGCGTCAGCAAAAACTCCACTAACCGCATCACATCAACTCGTTTCAGATACCCTTACCAGATGTAATGTGCCGGTCAGTAATATCTTGCATATTTTTATAATTCTAATCTCGCAATAAAATGTACGATATCAGGGCAACAATATTCACATAAACAAAGGTTTGGAAACAATAGAGGTGACACTTTCTGCCCACTTACTTCTTAATGGGTCGATATGCTTGTATTTTATATTAAATGAGTCACATAGCCAAAGGGGGAATTGGTCAAATCGATTGAAAGTCGTCTAAGTATATGAAATGCCCTCAACCTCCTAAATATATTATTTTTAATTATTTAGATTATTGTTTCAATAATTAATAAATTCACCATTTATATATAATGATCAGACAAGTCATAGTTGATCGACCTGGCTATGCAGGTTGTAAAGGTTCAAGCTCAAGAAGCAGATGATGTTGTTGCCACGCTCGTTGAACAAGTTCTAGAAAAGGGATACCGAGTTGTTATTGCATCTCCAGACAAAGATTTCAAGCAACTGATATGTGACGATGTGCAGCTAGTTATGCCACTTCCAGAATTAAAACGATGGTCCTTTTATACCTTGGAGCACTACATAGCTCAATACAACTGTGATCCACTGTCTGATTTAAGTCTCAGTAAGCATGCAGTTTCTGGTTACTCTGCTACATTTGACGTCATCCATTCGAAAAAAATTGATGGATTCAAATGTATTAATTCTTCCAAATTGATTAATTTAAACAAATTAGATATTATTTTAACAGTATAGTTTGCATAATGATATTTAATAATTTATAAAATTCAAAATAAATGTTTGTTAATCAACCCAACCTGGTCTGACCCGTATTGGCCTGACCCCATTTCAACCAGTCACCAAACCTGCCCTTATTTGGCATCTCTAGTGAAATTGTTAAATACATCCTATGTGTAAGTGCTTTCATGTAATGTGCAACTTTGCAAGTAAATAATTTCGCTTTCTGCTCACTAAGAAGGACAACGGTGAAAGTAAGGCGGTGTCTTTTTGAGGCAGTGCTAGGTTCATGAATTCAATTAATATTCCTGATGTTTACAAATTCTGAAACTAGGATGCATTGTGGGTGATGAAGCGGATGGTGTTCCTGGAATTCAGCATTTGGCACCTGGTTTTGGCATGAAAACAGCCCTGAAACTTTTAAAGAAGCATGGTTCCTTAGAAAATCTACTTAGTGCTGCAGCTGTAAGAACTGTTGGCAAGCCTTATGTTCAAGACGCCCTCACTCAGCATGCTAGCCACTTACGTAGAAACTATGAGGTTCTTTCCTTGAGGAGGTAACATTTCGTGAGTTGATATATATTTTTTACGATTTAGAAATTTTTTAGCATACTTGTTAGACCCCTTATTATTTTGAACTATTTTTGTATTTTACATGTTGACCTTTTTTATTACATAGGTTGAAATCGCAACATCTAAACAACAATTATGACTCTTTTAATAATTCTAGTTTTCATATTGTAGGGATGTTAACGTTAAGATACATGAGGAGTGGTTGCATAAAAGATGCACAGAGAATGATTTAGAAACTATATCAAATTTTGTTGATTTGGTGGGCGGAACCTGTAGTTCTGGACGGTGAATCCAGGCTACTCAAGTGGCTGAGTGTCTAGGGCAAGTAATCTTTACTTTATTTATTGGTGGAAGATAGCATAGATGTTTGATCTAGTCAAGTTATCGAGCAATTCGATCTTGATCAAGCCAAACTTTACAGAGTTGTAGTTTATAAGAATCCAAGTTGAATTTCTATAAATGCTTTATGAATAGTTAGCAACTTGTTGTAGAGTTTTTTGTCGAATCTCGAATCAGACCTTGTTTCTTAGAATATAGTGATCACTTGTCTATTTTGAGCATGAAATTCAACTGAGTTTGAGCTCAACCTGATTCATTTTCACTCCTGTTAAAAGACTATAATAAACGAGACTTTGTTAACTGAATTATAGTGATCACTTGTCTTTTTCAAAACACTAATCAAGGATCTGCAGTTTTTCAATATGATTGCCCATTGAAGAAACATATATATGAATTGGTTTGAATGATCTATTCTTTTACAAAACCTCATTATTGGGCTGAAGTCGTACAAATCAGCATACCGAAGTGATCAGCGTGTGACCCTCTATATGTGAAAAAGATATGATATAGTCGATTTTGAGCAACAAGATTTGTTTAAAATTATAGCAGTCCAACTTTTGTGACGTGTTTTATTTACTTTTTATTTTATATTTTTATATTTTCTTATTTTTTACTTTTTCTTTGCAGCTATTGGCAGCCACAAATCTTTAGCTTTCATGCCTTTTATTCAACAAAATGTAAACCATTATTATATTAGGGATTAGTTCATGCGAGAACTCAGAGAACTGCGAGAACTCATTCTCAGCCACTCATTTATTTTTGAATATTAAACCTTTTTCTGAAATTAAAAAGGGTAAAATAGTAATCTTCTTATTTGTAATTTAGTTTTTTTTTTTTCTTTTCTCTCTCATCTTAATTTATTCTTTTTTTTCACTACATATCTTTTTAAAATAATTATCATTTTCTGGTAAAACTATTGTGTGGCCCGGGAAAAAAAATAATTTATCGATTAGTTTAATATTTTAAATCTTGTGCATTTATGAACAAAGATTTTTCTTTATTAAAAACCTTCGGCTAATGATTTTTGCGGATGGTTACCAATATAATTCTTTACATAGCAACTCGGAAAGATAAATATACAAATATATTAATTTCACTTTAATGTATATAATGATTCAGTAAGAATTTTTTATTTAAAGAACCCTAACTTTTTAATACTAAACTCACTTTTATGTGTGTTTATATGATCGCACCTTAATGTTTACAAATGAACAACTGTGATAATATATGAACAACTGTGATAATATATGAACACGTGACGATGTTCAGATGTGATGGAGAAAAAAATCCATAAACAAGTATGATCAAATATGAACAACTCATTATAATCGTAAAAAGTTAAAATAAAATCCTAAAACTAGGTACAAATCAAAGAAAGAAAAGGAGTAAACAAAAGTTTTTCTTCATCAACCTTTATGTTCTTGATTGTAATTTTTGTTTTGCTTATCATCTGCATATTGAAAAATCATTTTAGTAATAAATTATTACTATTGAACAATCAAATGGAAATTCACAAACGTTGTGTCAAACAAAAATTAAAAAAAGACCCCCACAAAATAATTAAATTATATACAAACCCAAACACAAACACAAACCCACTATTACCAAGTCAAGAAATACCCTTTTCAATTCCGTTACACAACACCATTATCATCGGTTAAATTACCAAATAATTATCACATCAACCAACTTAGAAACCAAAAAACAAATCTGGACAATAACATTCAACTTCAAAAAAACAAACACAATAAAATGTTAGTCAGAGGGTGTGCGTTTTGTAAGTAACTATGCAATATTGAATAATAACAAATTAGTATGATACCTGTGTCGAACCACTGACATGTCCCACCACCAAACATGAAAATCTCACCATCTAACTTTGAAACTTCAAATCTAAAATACACTTTATATAGTCAATAGGAACACTTAGAATACTATTAGCCATTTTCAAGATGATTGTGTTAAACCGAAAAAGCTCGAATATAAAACCTATTTATGTTGAAATAGGATCGCCGTTAAACCGGTGGCTAAAAACAAAAAGTTAGTTTCTTTTAAAAAACATTACCGCGGTTGCGCCTGTTGCCTTGGCAACATGACGTAAATCCTCCTTCCTCACTCGCCTCACAGCAATGGCCCCAGCTTCCACAAAATACTGAGTTTATGCAACAAACCATCATTAACATATTTCTAGATATATATCGAGTATTGTGTTTTAAAAAATAATTATAACCAACCTTAAGTGCCATATCATCGATTCCCTTTGTTGTTAGAATAACATTAGCACCAGCCTTCAAAATCTTTTCAATACGTTCTTTTGTCACATCAGCTTCTCTGTAAAACGTAATAATGTGCATCCAAATTGATTTATGTTAAAATAGGATCGTCGTTAAACCGGTGGCTAAAGAAATAGGATCACCCTTTTATAAATTATGGATAAAAATTGGATCTGTAAGGGTAGGAGTTTTAGGTTAAAAAGAAAGGAGAGAGAAAGAGATTTTTTAGGGGAATAAGTAAAATACCATTAATACCCTTTTAAGTTTTATAAAATAATACTTCATCTTCTAATTATTTACGAAATTGCCATCACGGATTTCAGCCATTGATCAACTAATTAAAAGTACAGATTGAGTTCTCGCAGTTCTCGCAGAATTTTGAGTTCTCGCAGGAACCATTCACTATTATATTATAACTACGTACAATTTACGATAATTAAAAAAATAAAATTAAAAATTTATGTTAGCAATTAAAAATATAATTGTGAAAAAATAAAACAAAAAAGAATATAATGAATTTGAAATAAGAGTAAGACATTTCATGTTCTTGACATACCTCAGGCTATCTTCAATATATGAACAAAAACATTAAATTGGTTTGAATTTATGTTGAGGTATAGTGTGTTACTACTAGTGAAGAGGGTTAATACTGGTCACTGAGTATGTTACTACTGGTAAACATTACTAGTGGTGAAGGTACTACTGGTCACCTAGTCAGTCAAGTTACCACTGGTCTACACTATTACTACTGTTCGTGCATGGAGTGCATGGAAGTTTCTACTGTTTGTTAATACTGTTTAGTTGATAATGTTCACGTATTATTAGCAGATAATTATAGAATAGATTTAGATAATTATCAAGTAGATTCGATTGAGTTGTAACCCGATTCTGTTTAGGGTTTGTTAGCCTCAAGGTCTATAAATATAGATCCTTATATCGTTGTAAATATACGTCTATTGAGAAACCCTAATTCTAATAGATTGAGGCTGTTGGTGGAATTCTTGTGTTCTTTACTGTTTAACGTTTATTCATTCGTATTCATATAAACTGTTATTCACTTATCCTTGTTAATATCAAAGTGTTGATCCGCTGCAACTTCTTTGATAGATCTAGATCTACACATTTGTTTATACAAACCTAGTTCGACAGATCCTGACAAGTGGTATCAGAACACAAGGTTGCTCTAGATCTACGATCTACAAGGCGTTTAACAAGTTTTTCACAAACCAGTCCAAGATGTCTGATCTCACTGAAGGCGTTCAAGCTAATAGGGTTCCAATGCTCACATCATCAAACTATGATATGTGGAAGATTCGTATGTATCAATACATGCTTCAAGGCAATTATACTATGTGGCAAGTGGTGAAGAATGGTGCTAAATCTGTTGCACTTCCTGGACCAGACGTCAAATCTAAAGCAGCTGCAGGTACATCTCAACCACCAGCCACTGAGCAAGAAAGGAGAAATATTCATAATGAATGCCAAGCTTTAAGTACCTTACTTATAGCTATACCTAATGAATATCAACATTACTTTCGAAACTTTACTGACGCTAAACTGCTACGGGAAGCTTTGGAGAAACGATTTGGAGGAACATCAAGCACTAGGAGGAACCAAAAGGATCTGTTAAAGCAACAGTTTGAAAACTTCACGTCTGTGAAGGGTCATACTTTATCTCAAACGTTTGAAAGATTCAACAAACTGATTGGATAGCTATCTAGCATGGGAGTAAACACTGCTCAAGATGACATAAATAGAAAATTTCCCAGAGCTCCAGGAGAAGAATGGACGATGTACACTGTTAGCTAGATACAAGGCAATATACTTGATACCGTGGAGATTGATGAACTCTACAATGAGTTACGTGTTTTTGAACCTGAAGTTAAAAGACCATCAAGATACTCGCCTTTGTTACTACTACAAGAGTTGGTTCATCATCTAAAACTGGTTTTATATATAAAGAATCAAAAGGAAAGCAGAATGATGAGGGTGTAAGGGAAGCATTCTTCGCTAGCCATGAGAATTATGGGCTAGTAATTGAAGACCTGGAGCAAGTGAATGTTGATGACCTGGAGGAGATGGATCTAAAGTGGCAGTTTGCTATGTTAAGTGTGAAAACAAGAAGATTCATTCAAAGGACTGGCAGGAACAACTTTGCAGTACGAAGAGGTGATAATATTGGGTTTGATAAAAGTAATGTGAGATGCTTTGACTGCAAGAAACTTGGACACTTTGCTAGGGAATGTCCAAACAACAAAGATGATAATCAAAAGCAATCAACTCAGCACAACTCAACAGGTTCAGGCAACATCTATCAAGGAAGATCATCCAACTCGAATGCTTTGGTTACTCAGGATGGATTAGGGTTTGATTGGAGCTTTCAAGTCAATGAAGAAATCACAAATCAAGCTCTTATATCAGACATTGTAAAAGATGACATTCCAACTGAGGTATTGATATCGCTCATTTATACGAGTATTTCATAGCGATATTTGTTATGTTTTGTGTCCCAAACGTAATGGATAGACCCCGTATTGCTTATATTTTGTGTAAAGTGTGTTTTATAGGTTTTAGTTATGTTTGGAGTTATTGGAGGTGATTTGGGACCAAAAGGAGCTAAGCAAAACAAGTCGGGAATCAATTGGTCCAATCCTGCGGCGCAAGTATATGTCCTGCGGCGCAAATGGTTAACACCATGTTTATGGAGCTTGCTGAAGTAGTAGTTGCGGCGCAAGTGGTGTATGTTGCGGCGCAAGATATTCACGTATCTGGCAAAACAATTATGTATGTTGCGGCGCAAGTGATTTGATTGCGGCGCAACTCGTGGTGCTGGCAGTTACAAAATTGCTTCTTTAATCCTAATTAAGGGGAAACCAAAAGAGTTAGTGGGGTACTTATTTATGAACGTTTTTCTACACAATTACATCATCATTATCATCATATCATCAGCTTTTTATCATCAATTAGCAAAGGAGATCAAGAACACTTTTGAGAATCGTTATTTCCATTGAACAATCGTTATTTCAATTTCTACTTTGTTAATTTGGAGATCATTGGAACCTATTTTCCAGCTTTTGGTATTGAATCTTTTATCATTTTAATTGCAATTTGAAGTATGTCTTTTACATGTTTAATTGTGTTTGTTACGATTATGAGTAGCTAATTTCTTAGTACGTTTGCTTGGATTATGTGATGTTTATGTGTTAGGTTTTGGGTTTGAAAATCGATTGATGTGTAGAGGTTAATTGGGGATCCGTTTGGGTTAATAACTTAATTATCTTGCTAAAATTGTTTATACTCTTGTTTGGTAATCTAAAAACGGGTATTCGAAAGGAATCCGTAATTTTTACTAAAATAGGAACGAATTAGTCGGCCGGTCTTTAGTTGATTATAAGTGAATGATATTCGAAAGGAATCATTAACAACAATTTTTACAAGTAGAAATTAACACAAACGCTAGCTACTAAATTAAGAGAAATCGGTTTAGGAGTTAGTAAGCTATTCGAAAGGAAGCTTATAAATTAATTCTCACATATCGACTTGAAACTTTATGCACAATTACTTGAGGTGTTAACGGTATTCGAAAGGAATCGTTGCATGGTTAGGTAATTGGAGAAATCCGGTATTCGAAAGGAACTTAGGATTTTACATTAGAAGTTTATCGATATTTTCACACCTAAGAAATAACACATATTCATTAACGGTCCAAGCAAGCGTCTCTTTTATCCATATTTGAAATCTTAAATATTTTTACTGTTATTATAAGCAAGTCTTCACTAAGACTAAAACCAACTTGTTACTTGTTACGCGTTTTTATAAACTAATATTTTCAACTATAAATAGTCCCTGTGTTCGAACCCGATATTTGCTAATACTATTTTACAATTGACAAGGGTACACTGCCCGTGTCGTAATCTAGTAAAGGTTTAATTTTCGGAAAACTAGATTTTTCGCATCAAGTTTTTGGCGCCGCTGCCGGGGACTTGATTTAGTTGAAGCTTTTAGTTTATTGTTTGATTACTTGTTTGAATATTTTTCACGGGTAGTTGTTTTGTTTGTGTTGTGATTTTCAGGATTATTGATTGTGGATGTACACGAGATCCCAAGGGAAACAAGTGCAAAGTCCTCTTTCGGATCCGGAAAAACTTTTGAGGAAACGGGGTATAGGCGCAGTCGCGTCGGTTGTTTATAGTGAAAGCGAATCTTCCGAGGAGGAAGTAGAAGTTGTTTTTGAAGAAGAAATGGCTGGAAATGGGGAAGATGGCGGAGCCAATGGTGGGCGAATTATTGACCCACCCCATCCTTTTGACATACCGATGATCAATAGGAATAGGGTAGTACCACAAACGAATGGGTCGGCCATTGTAGCACCGGATTTGGGGGTCGATTTTTCCGTTAAAGGGCATCATTTAAAAATGATTCAAGATAGCACCTTTGACGGACATTTCAAGTCCGACCCGCACAAGCATGTGGCACATTATATGGAAGTATGCAAAATGTTCCGATATGGAGCGGGTCAAGAAGAAAGCGTTATGCTGAGTTTGTTTCCATCGTCTCTCACGGGAGAGGCGAAGACGTGGTTTAATGAATTGGAGCCAGGAACAATCGAGACTTGGGAAGATATGAGGGAGATTTTTGTGACAAGATTTTTTCCACCCATTTTGCGTAGGAAGCTATTGAACCAAATCCGCTCGTTTCAACAATGGGATAACGAGACTATCACGGATGCTTGGATTAGGCTTAAGGAACTGTTGAGGAATTGCCATGGGCATGATTTGAATCGGGATGAAGTGATTGACATTTTCTACTACAGTTTGGATAGTCGTTCTCAACACGACTTGGATTTAGCGGGTGGTGGAAGTTTCTTATACAAATCACCAAACGAGGCTCACCGAATGATGGAAGACCAAGTTCAAGCTCATATTGCTAGAGATCGGGTTACTAGGAATAGGAGAGTAAGGGGGACGGTGAACCAAGTAGAAGAAGGGGGAAGTAGTGGTAGCAACAAAGAAGAAGTGAACGAAAGTGAGAGGCAAGCTAAAAGATGTAGACTAACCAAATAATTCTCAAAAGAAAGAAGTACTCAAATGAAGAAAATGCTTAGTAATATTTTAAGGGTTCCCCCGAAAGTAAGGCGTAAGGGGTCGGCTGTAATGGCTGATCGCTTCAACTACGGTTGGAGAGTGAGGACTAAGGTGTGATTATCTTGACATATCTAAACTAGGGGAAGAATTAGGAATTAAAATTGGTAAATTGCGGTTCTTGTTTGCTTAAGTAATTTAGTAGCTTTAGATGTTTGTAGTCGGTTTTACGATCTAGCAATTTCACGCATATCTTTAATTCTAAACACCGGAATTTAGTTAAATGTTTGAGCCCGTGATTCCTTAATTTTTCTTAAGTTGTATGTTTGTAAATTGGTTAGTAGGTTTGAGTCGGATTTGCTTAGGGACAAGCAAATGCTTAAGTATGGGGGGTTTGATATCGCTCATTTATACGAGTATTTCATAGCGATATTTGTTATGTTTTGTGTCCCAAACGTAATGGATAGACCCCGTATTGCTTATATTTTGTGTAAAGTGTGTTTTATAGGTTTTAGTTATGTTTGGAGTTATTGGAGGTGATTTGGGACCAAAAGGAGCTAAGCAAAACAAGTCGGGAATCAATTGGTCCAATCCTGCGGCGCAAGTATATGTCCTGCGGCGCAAATGGTTAACACCATGTTTATGGAGCTTGCTGAAGTAGTAGTTGCGGCGCAAGTGGTGTATGTTGCGGCGCAAGATATTCACGTATCTGGCAAAACAATTATGTATGTTGCGGCGCAAGTGATTTGATTGCGGCGCAACTCGTGGTGCTGGCAGTTACAAAATTGCTTCTTTAATCCTAATTAAGGGGAAACCAAAAGAGTTAGTGGGGTACTTATTTATGAACGTTTTTCTACACAATTACATCATCATTATCATCATATCATCAGCTTTTTATCATCAATTAGCAAAGGAGATCAAGAACACTTTTGAGAATCGTTATTTCCATTGAACAATCGTTATTTCAATTTCTACTTTGTTAATTTGGAGATCATTGGAACCTATTTTCCAGCTTTTGGTATTGAATCTTTTATCATTTTAATTGCAATTTGAAGTATGTCTTTTACATGTTTAATTGTGTTTGTTACGATTATGAGTAGCTAATTTCTTAGTACGTTTGCTTGGATTATGTGATGTTTATGTGTTAGGTTTTGGGTTTGAAAATCGATTGATGTGTAGAGGTTAATTGGGGATCCGTTTGGGTTAATAACTTAATTATCTTGCTAAAATTGTTTATACTCTTGTTTGGTAATCTAAAAACGGGTATTCGAAAGGAATCCGTAATTTTTACTAAAATAGGAACGAATTAGTCGGCCGGTCTTTAGTTGATTATAAGTGAATGATATTCGAAAGGAATCATTAACAACAATTTTTACAAGTAGAAATTAACACAAACGCTAGCTACTAAATTAAGAGAAATCGGTTTAGGAGTTAGTAAGCTATTCGAAAGGAAGCTTATAAATTAATTCTCACATATCGGCTTGAAACTTTATGCACAATTAATTGAGGTGTTAACGGTATTCGAAAGGAATCGTTGCATGGTTAGGTAATTGGAGAAATCCGGTATTCGAAAGGAACTTAGGATTTTACATTAGAAGTTTATCGATATTTTCACACCTAAGAAATAACACATATTCATTAACGGTCCAAGCAAGCGTCTCTTTTATCCATATTTGAAATCTTAAATATTTTTACTGTTATTATAAGCAAGTCTTCACTAAGACTAAAACCAACTTGTTACTTGTTACGCGTTTTTATAAACTAATATTTTCAACTATAAATAGTCCCTGTGTTCGAACCCGATATTTGCTAATACTATTTTACAATTGACAAGGGTACACTGCCCGTGTCGTAATCTAGTAAAGGTTTAATTTTCGGAAAACTAGATTTTTCGCATCAGGTATTAACTGAACTTTGCACTCCTACATGCATTAAACAAGTTAGGGATTATAGAGAACATAATAAACTTGTGTGTGAATCATTACATAAGTTAGAAGAAAGAAGAAAAGAATTGTCAAAAATAATTGCTAATTTTGAACAACAAGTGAAAGCTTATGTTAAGAATGAAACAAAATATCAAGAGGAATTAGCAATTGTTAAATGGGAAAGGGATAATGCACTAGCTAAGGTGATTAAATCAGAAGAACAAGTTCAGGAAATTAGGATTGAAAATGATCAAATTAAGCTTAGTATTAAGAAGTATGAAAATGCTTCAAAAACTGTTGATCAAATTCTTATATCACAAGTGCATGGTAACACCAAGAATGGGATTGGGTATAAAAGTGTGTCAGCACCGTATAACAACAATTATATTCCTCCCACTTTAGACTCTAGTGAAGAACTGAGTGAGGAAGAAAGTGAAGTTAATACACATGCTAATGCAGATCCTATGAAAAGTAAAATTCTTTTAACAAAACCTAGAGTCAATTAACAAACTGTCCAACAGGAGCAAAATAGTGACTCCAACTCTAGTCAAGGTCTCACTTTTCATCAAAATCTCAAAAATAGACCACATGTTTATAAAGAAAGAAATTGTCATTACATTGGACAAAATCAACAGGTCAAACCATGCAGTTTCATGTGTAAACAGGGACATGCATTACCTGTAAGGGGTAATGTAAGGAACTGGAGTCAACGTGTCACTCAGCAAAAGGGTCAAAATTTCTTAAAAAGATGTGTTGTGTGTGGAAAATCAAATCACTTAACTGAAGACTGTTTCTATAACAAAAGAAATAACCGTAATGGAATTGGCTTTAATAGAAACAGATCAAACACAATCACACCACCCAGGTTTGGTAGAACTTCTCAAAAGTTTGTGAGCAAAAAAAATTTTCAAGAGAAAAATCAAAAAGCAAAATTCAAAGAAGTTACTACTGCCAGTAGAAACTATATGAGAGTCACTAGTAGTAACTCTGACAGTAGTAACTCTGACAGTAGTAACTCTTCTTGTGCACAGACAAGGAAACCCGCATATCATTTTAAGAGATTTGATTATGTAAATGAAAAAGGTAAACCCAATACCATTTTGGCTTGGGTTCCTAAAAGAAACTAACCTCTTATTCATGTAGAGAGCAAGCCAGGTATGAAGAAATAAGATACATGGCATAGAGACAGTGGCTGCTCTAGGCACATGACAGGAAACAAGCTAAAGCTTCAAGATTTTGTTGAATATGATGGAGGCTATGTTGCATTTGGAGGAAATTCAAGAGGTGGTAGGATTACAGGAAGAGGAACAATCTGTAATGGTACAGTTACTTTTTAAAATGTTTTCTTCGTCAAAGAATTAAATTATAACCTGGTAAGTGTCTCTCAAGTTTGTGATAAAGAGAACAAAGTGCTTTTTACAAAAACTGAATGTCTCATTCTTGATCCTAAGTTTGAGGTAGTTGATGAAAGCATGATTCTACTCAGAACACCTAGGAAAGAGAATGTTTACTGTTTAGACATGAGAAATAATGATTCTGAAACTAAAGAAAATTGTTTTATTTCAAAAGCATCAATTGATGAATCATCACTATGGCATAGAAGAATGTGCCATATGAAATTTGAAAACATGAACATCTTGGTAAAAAATGGTCTGGTTAGAGGTTTACCACAAACGGAATTCACATGCAATGATCACTGTGTTGCATGTCTTAAGGGTAAACAACATAAGTCTTCTCACAAAATCAAAGATACAAATTCAAATCTGACAAGTCTTCACTTATTGCACATGGACCTTTTTGGTCCAACACATGTTATGAGTCTAGGAAAGAAGTCCTATTGTTTGGTTATTACTGATGATTTCACAAGATACACATGGGTTTTCTTTCTTAGATCAAAAGATGAAACAAGTGATATTCTTAGATCTTTCATAACAAGAATTGAAAACAAGACAGAGAAGAGAGTGAAGATCATTCGTTGTGACAATGGAACTGAGTTCAAGAATCAAGAAATGGATGACTATTGCACTGCAAAGGGAATATAAAGACATTACAATGCTCCTAGAACTCCTCAGCAAAATGGAGTAGCAGAAAGAAGAAACAGAACCCTCATTGAAGCAGCAAGATCGATGCTAGCAGATTCAAAACTTCCCATCACATTATGGGTAGAAGCTGTGAATACTGCTTGTTATGCTCAGAACAAGGTATTTATCGTCAAAGAACATAGAAAGACTCCTAATGAGCTCTTTCATGAGAGAAAGCCATTCATAAGCTTTTTAAACCATTTGGGTGTCCTTGTACAATACTGAATACCAAAGAACATTTGGGGAAGTTTGACAGCAAAAATAATGAAGGATTCTTTGTAGTATACTCCATTCAAAACAAAGCGTTCACAGTTTACAATATCAAGAACATAATTGTGGAAGAAAGCACGAATGTGACGTTCAACGAAAAGACATTGAATGCTACTGGAGAAGGACCGGATTGGTTAATTAATTTTGATGAACTAACCAAATCGTAAAATTCTTATTTTATAGGTTAACGGGAAAGAGAATATGGGAATGGAGTTAATACTGGTGAATCAGTTAATTTGGGAATGAAGTTAATAGGTTTATTTCTTCAATTTTGATTTTTTTTTTTCCAGGCAGACTATAGTTTACTAAGCCACATATAGTATTTTTTATTTTCTTTCTTAATTTTGTGTTTAAAGTTTTCCGATTCATATCATTATGTTTTAGTAATATGCACAACTTCATGTAATAAGTTGTGAACTGCTCCGCTAATTATTGAGTAACATAGGCTTCCATTTGAGATTTATTTCACAAGTTTTCCTTGACAGATCTATGAATTTTCCCATGTCCAAAAACCGAAATAAAAAACCAAACCGAACCGAAAAAAAAACCGAAATCGAGTGGAACCAAACCAATGTAGAAACCGAACCAAACGGTTTGGAACTTTCAGGAACCGAAATTTCGGTTTGGGTTCGGGTTGAGGTCAGAACCGACCCATGCTCACCCCTACCAATTTTTATCTTAGTAACCCATGTTTATCGAAGACACACTTTTAATTTTTAATTTTGATTCGGTTTGCCCAATATCTATAATCTATTTCAATTTGATCATTATTTTTTTTATATATTTTAACAATTTTTAGATTTTTAGTTTTCGCCTAACTTTTATGATCGGTTATCCTCGATGTAAGACGCGGATAAATAAAAACTTGTTTATCCTCAAATACAAAAGTCAAATACAAAAGAGGTTATTTAACCGAGAGCGGATCTACGTTATAACAACGATATGTGATGCTACGGTGGTGTGCAGGTTGAAAGCGGAGCGAGACTTTTCTTCATGATCCAACCTGTAACCTGAAATCACTCGAAACAAGAAAGAAAACTATCGTTAGCACCACCCCGAGGTTGGACCTCGGGAGCGGGCTCCGATGCTTAAGTCAGCCATGTTTGTTGTAATACGTAAGTTATTTGTATGTGAGAAGAAGATGATGTTACCTCGATGAACCTGTCGGTATTTATAGGGCATGCATCTGGAATGACAAGGTAAAGACTTGTGTTTGTGTGGCTTCATGGAAGGGTTTCTTTCTCCATGATTTATCTATGCATTGGTTTTGTTGTATGGTTCTCTCCATGCATAGAATGGTTACATACGTATCACCATGCATTCTCAAAGTAAGAGTAAAAGCCTCTTTTGCATTTGTTTATACCTTGTCATATATATTTGACTTTGTCAAAGTAAGATAAACAACATGTGTGTGTAAGCTGTACATGAATTGTTTGTTATATTACTATACTATCCCCATTAGGCCCCCTAAGACCAATTATGGATCCAAAGGCATATTTGGTATTTGACAAGAAATTGTTAATCCTTTTTATTTATTTATTTATTTTTATTTGAGAGGGTGGTCCAATCATATTACTTGACAGACCCGTAGGCTATCATTTCCCTACTATCAACTTGCAGTAAAAACCCTTAATATATTATGCCATTAGAACATTTTCACCGCCATTTTGATCGCAATAAATTGGGTTTATCTGAAACCCCATTACTTATGCTTTTACCCATATTTTGAAGAAAGCTTTCCAAGTAAGCTACTTTGCTCTTTCTTATTTTTGAACTTATGATTGCGAAGACATGAGAACCTTGGGTGTTGAGTCATGTCGCTCTAGTTTAACATTGACGAATGTGTCAAATATCTGCAACAAATTTAATCTCGGTGATGATGTCGGCGCATGTGCCCTAGAGATAGATGATAATATTAAGAACAACCCACCGCATAAGGTTGGATTGTATAAAAACTTCTTGAAAGCCGGGTTGCGTTTTCCAATCTCCCTATTTTTATCGAAAATGTTAGGGTTCTATCGGATTAGTATATCGCAACTTTCGCCGAATGGCTACAGGAAATTATTATGCTTTGAGTTATTGTGTAGGGCGCTTGCTTTACCTCCCTCGAAGAAGTTGTTTCGTTACTTTTATCACATTGCTGCTACTGATGAGTGGTTTACGTTTGCTCTTCGATCTAATCGCGAACATATTGTGAGTGGTTTTAAGGCTTACAATAAGAGATGGATGAACAAGTTTTTATGGATAAATAGAAGTTGTTTTGGTGAGATTACCCAAGGGGGCGAAAGTTGGCATTTGAAACGGGATACTTGTCCTAAGCTGACGCCTAAGTTTAAGGGGTTGGTGAATATTTTGAAGCGGTATACCATATATGACCAAAATTTTCCCGAGGCTGTCTTAGTTGCGGCCGGGATGAGTAGAAATTGGCCATATGATGGTTTTCGAGCTTTTTTTAAGGCAGGAGAAAATGGTAATATGTAACCTTGTTAAAAATTTTGCCATTCTTTTTTTTATATATATACGTTTGTTACCAATTTGTTATGTTTTGGCACTAAGTTTATTTATTTATTTTCTAGATGTTGGGCTGATTGGTTACCTGACCCGACCCAATTCTCAGAGGATGATACGTCTCGGGATAGAAAGGATTCCCGTTGCAACTCGGGTAGATAACGCGTCACTAGGTATGGGCGAAACAGGCGATAATGTTATGATTCCACTAAGGACAAGTAGTCCTGATGCGAGGGAACTGGACCCGGACATTCCATCGTCGTCTAATAAGAGACCACGTATTTGTAGCAGTGAAGGTTTGCTAGGCGGAAGTGTTCAAGTTGGTGATGGTGTAGTTGAAACAGGTATAGGACACCAGGATTTAGATGGCATATTTGAGCAGGACAAGTCAGTTTTTCCCCCAAATGCATTATCACTTTACGTCAATGAACCTCCTAATAATCTGGTATCCCCTGTTTTTACAATAGTACCCCCTCGTACTAATTTGATCCCTGACATCATGTCTCTAGAAGGTACTCCTCAGATGTTCGATGTTCCAGTTGTTAATGATGTGGATAATGGTGGTCATTATCGCTTCAATGGGCCCAAGGTAGATGCTAGTCGTCCTACTCAACCTATGTCGGGTAACGATTGTTTGAATAATGGGTTATCTTTTAGCGAAAAAGAAAATGCAGCCTCTTTGTCTCGGTCAATAATACGCTCTTCATTTCGAAATGGCTTGCAAGAGACATTAAAATATGGTTTAGAGATGCAAAGAAGGTTTGAGGAATTGGCGGCGGAAAATCAAATGTTAAAAGGAAAAGCTTGTCAATTGGAAAAAATCATTGATGGGCACCGTGACAATGCACATCAACTAGCGATGCGTTTATCAGGAGGTGTTGTTGATAGTGACCACGCTCTATTTTTTTCTAATGAGAAGTTTGTGACGGGTGCTCAGCTAATGGTACAAAATTTGAACAAAGATGTCGAAAGTCTTCGAGCTGAAAACCGAGACCTCAAGGAAAAACATGAAATTTCTCTTCAGTTGGGTAATGTTGTTGAATCGTTGCGTCAAGAAAGTGCTGCTGTACATCAAGATCTTATGTGGGTGATGCGGACCGCCATTCCTCTGATGATTAACAAAGTTATTTGGAGCGAAGAGTTTATGGAGGGGATGCTAAAAGTGTTGGAACATGTTATGACGTATGGACGACAATTGGGTCAATCTGATGTTCGTAATGAGTTTGCGGGCGGTACTTCTAACATGGATCCTCCGCGTTCTGATTTTGGTCTACCCCAAGATGTGATCGACGCTTATACGACGTTTAGATCAACAAGCTGGAAATGCGTTGATGAAATACTTGGGTCTCCGCACTTGTCCCCATCCTCTCTCCATTTGGCTCTAGGCCTTAGCGGAACAGGTTCAAGCCAAGGTTCTATTAATCGTCCATTTAGTGCAGCTGATCAGTAGCTTTTGCTGGAGAAGAACGGTGTGCACAATAGTTTCGTTAGTACCACCCTTTAATCTATATATGTATGCTTGACTTAGAACTTTTACCGACTTTAGCTTTTGTCGAAATATGTCCTTAGACAGATACTTGTTACAATAATGCTTTAATTAAGCATTATATGTATCCTTTTTTTTGCGACACTTGGTGTATAAATAAAAGCATGAGTTGGTTATTGTTTTGGTTTAAGTGTTGATTTTACATGCTGTTATTTATTATTACCTGTTATAATATTATTTAGTTGTTGTGTATGTTTTAATTTAAACATACAACAGCTTGCCCAAAGAATTATGTTACTAAAGTTTTATGGTAATCATTTAATTGTTTAATGATTTATTGTAATTTTTCGTTTTGCCTGTGCATTTGTTGTGCTTATAAGCATATACTACTGAATGTATTTGTTTAGTTGAAGGGAAAATATATCTCAGATGAGTGTGAGATCTATTTGTTTATAAATATAAATTTATAAGTAATGTGTCTTTTAAGAGCACAAGCAGTATAGCCAGTAAAGTGGCTTTTTCATTTCTTGTTTTTGCCCAATTGCTTGGTTGTTTATTCTGGAGCGATCCAAGGTGCGCATATGTGTTTAATTATACTCGCGAGTTTTCAATTTTATATCCCTCTAATGGCGGGAGATGTTTTTATATCTCGTTGGATATTTCGAGCCTTGGAGCTCGTAGTCCCTTAATGTTGGGACAACATTAGACCGTACAAGTGTGTCCATGTACAATAGAGAAGATATCACTTTATATATTCCAATGATGCGTATGAAATACAATAAGCTTTTCCGTATGTCCGTAAGTACGTAATATCGAAATATATCGATATTTTTTATTGGTACTTTATAAGTACTTGTTTTTTTTAGAAGTTAAACTTTCGCAAATTACTGATGTGCCAAGTTCTTGGTATTCGATTACCCCGTAGGTCTTCTAGTATATATGTTCCGGGAGTCCTTGCTTCAATAACTTTATATGGTCCTTCCCAATTCGCGTCGAGCTTTCTCTGGCTACCTTGTCGACTTGCTTCATTATTGCGTAGTACAAAGTCACCAACTTTAAGGTGCGTATGCCTCACCTTTTGATTATAGTATTGCTCTGTTCGTGACTTGTATTTGGCCTCACATAATGCTGCTAATTCACGACGCTCTTCTAGTAGGTCCAGGTTCAGGCGGAGCTCGTCGTCGTTGCCGTCGTTGTCAAAGGAATGGATTCGATAGGTTGGGAGACCGATCTCAGGTGGTAACACCGCTTCTGATCCATACACAAGACTAAATGGCGTGCAATTATTCCCAGTACGAGCAGTAGTTCGGTATGCCCACAAGCATTTGGTAACTCTTCAACCCAAAGTCCTTTGGCGTTTCCTAGTCTTGTTTTTAAGCCCTAATGTGCGGTTCGTTACTTCTGTCTGTCCATTTGCTTGCGGGTGCGCAACTGAGGTGAACTTTTGCTTGATGTGTAACTCTTCACACCACTCACGGAACGGGTTGTCCGCAAACTGTTTACCGTTGTCGCTAATGATTATACCTGGAATGCCAAAACGACACACGATATTTTTCCACACAAACTTGAGGATGTTCTTGCCGGTGACTGTGGCTAGCGGTTCGGCTTCCACCCATTTTGTGAAGTAGTCAACTGCAACAACGAGAAACTTTACACGACCTGGTGCTTCTGGAAATGGTCCAACTAAGTCGATGCCCCATTGGTGAAAAGGCCATGGACTAGAGATGCTTGTCATGTTGCAATGAGGTTTTCTTTGAACAGGGTCATGCTCTTGACAATTACGACATGCTTCCACCAATTTTGTAGCGTCTGAATACATTGTTGGCCAATAGTAACCTAACCTTGCGGCTTTTTGAGTGAGTGTCCTTGCTCCAGAATGTGACCCACACGAACCAAAATGCGCCTCTTGTAACACATATTCTGCCTGAACTAGCCCGACGCACCTTAACCAAGGTGCCAAGTAGCCTTTTTTGTACAAGATGTCATCTTTGATCGAGTATTGGGGAGATTTTATTCTGATTTTTCGAGCGAGTGCCGGATCATCAGGTAGCTTCCCGTCCTTAAGGTACTCTATTATGGGATCCATCCAGGTTGCTTCATTTTCTATGACAGCCAGAACTTCTTTTGCATCAATGCTTCTAGATGGTTTGACTTCGACCAGCACATTTTTGGTGAGGTGTGCAAATGATGAAGATGCCAGCTTGCTAAGTGCATCGGCACGCTTATTTTTCGAACGAGGGATTTGTGTTATCGAGAAGCTTTTAAAACTTTCCACAAGCCTTTGCGTCTTGGTTAAGTAGCATTTCATTGAATCCTCTCTCGCCTCGTATGTTCCTTTAACATGGTTTGTGATTAAGAGTGAATCACTAAAAAATTTTAAATGACTCACTTCTAGACGGGTAGCAAGTTCCAATCCAGCTATGAGTGCTTCATACTCGGCCTCATTGTTAGAGGTAGGAAAATCGAATCTAAGAGCATACGTGACCTCGTTTCCATGTGGATCGGTGAGGATCAAACCTGCTCCTGACCCATCGTTGCTTGACGCGCCGTCTGTATATAAAGTCCATGTACGTGATGTAATATCCGTCGACCCCTTGGGTTTTGAAGTTGGTACGTCTTTGACACCATTTGTTGTTGACTCGGCCACAAAATCTGCCAAAATTTGTCCCTTAACCGATGTTCGAGGCTTATATGTGATGTCGTGTTCACCTAGCTCGATAGCCCATTTAGCCAGTCTTCCTGAACTTTCTGGTTTCAGCAGTACCTGTCTGATAGGTTGATCAGTGAGAACACATATGGTGTGGGCTTGGAAGTAGCGACGCAGTCGTCGTGCTGTGTGAACGAGAGCTAGCGCCAACTTTTCGAGAGTTGGGTAGTTGACTTCAGGTCCTTGTAGTGCCTTACTTACAAAGTAAATTGGCTTCTGGATATGGTCTCTTTCTGTCATAAGCACAGAACTTATTGCTTCGCGTGTTGCTGCGAGGTACAATATTAGTTCCTCTCCAAGCGTTGGCACGGTTAATGATGGAAGAGTTTTAAGGTGCGCTTTTAATTCTTGGAAAGCCTCTTCTGCTTCATTGTTCCATCGAAAGTCTTTTTTATTCATGCAACCTTTAAGCGTTTTGAAGAAAGGTAAAGACCTTTCAGCTGACCTTGCTAGGAACCGACCAAGGGCAGCCAACTTGCCATTTAGACTTTGCACTTCAGTGATTGTTCGCGGTGATACCATGTCTATTATGGCTTTAACTTTCTGGAGGTTT
The DNA here is from genome assembly GCA_910822075.1 of Senecio squalidus. Lineage (NCBI taxonomy): Eukaryota > Viridiplantae > Streptophyta > Magnoliopsida > Asterales > Asteraceae > Senecio > Senecio squalidus. The sequence continues at coordinate 19,998,078 of CAJVGC010000432.1, read as the reverse complement.
GCTTCAATTCCTTCACTTGTGATCATGTGGCCTAGAAATTGACCTGTTTCGACACCAAAAACACATTTTTTTGGGTTAAGCTTCATGTTGATGCGCCGGAGTGTGCAAAATGTTTCTTCAATATCTAGCATTAAGCTTCCCTCATTTTTGCTTTTTATCACCATGTCATCAACATATATTTCAATGTTACGGCCCAACTGTTTCGAAAATGACTTGTCAACCAAACGTTGATAAGTAGCGCCTGCATTTTTTAATCCGAACGGCATTTTTTCATAGCAGAATGTTCCATGTTCAGTATGAAACGATGTATTCTCTTCGTCTTCTTTTGCCATTCGTATTTGATGATATCCTTTGTATGCATCAAGAAAACATTTGTATCTAAAACCGTCTAGAGATTCGATTTTTTGATCTATTTCCGGGAGAGGGTAACTATCTTTTGGGCATGCTTTATTGAGATTTGTAAAATCAATGCACATACGCCATGAGCCATCAGATTTTCGAACCATTACCGGATTAGATATCCAACGTGGAAAAAATTCTTCCTTCAATATTCGAGCGTCCACGAGCTTTTTTACTTCTTCGCTAACGGCTGTGTTTCGATCTTTAGCAAGTACACGTTTCTTTTGCTTCACTGGGAAGGTGCGAGGATGTATGTTTAATTTGTGTTCAGCAAGATGACGCGGTATTCCCGTCATATCAGCTGGTGACCATGCAAATATGTCTTTATTAGCACGAAGCATGTGTTGCAGCTGATCTTTTAGTCGTGGTGGGAGTTCGGCACCTATCATCACTTCTTGGTCTGGATGGTCATCGTTAACTATTATTCCCTCTTCTTTTTTGTTTCCTGCTTGTGTAAGCGACGAACTTGTTTCTTGGTCGTGCTCTCTCTTTTTAGAGATTTGGAAACATTTTTGGGTACCGGGAATCTCTCCTCTGACTGTGGCGATGCCTGATTCAATTGGGAACTTGATTAGAGCATGTAGGGTTGAAGCAATCGCACCCAACTTCTTCATTCCTGGGCGTCCCAATATCACATTGTATGGTGACGGTGCTTGAACGACCATAAAGTCGACAACAATTGTTTTGCTACCTTTTCCACGGTAGTCGTACATGGTTAAGGGTAAGGTGATTACCCCTAATGGCCATAGTGACTGACCTGAAAACAATGATCGTATAAGATTTCCGCGGAGCTACCACCATCTACGTAAATGCGGTGAATCACTGTACCTCCGACATCCGCTTTTATAACTAATGGATCATCTCCATTACGGTGAGCTGGGATTGGATCATGCGAAGAGAATGTAATCTCCTGGGTTTGTTGCTCGTGGATGTTTCCAGTTATAAGTGAATTGCGAAGCCCCAAGCTCATCATTAAAATTTCATGTCCTGCCTTAGCTTCGACATTCAATTTTCTTGGCCATTCTTCCACATGGTTCTTCCCTCGATTGGTTCCACCTGGTGGGCCAGAGGGTGAGATATTGCTTTGTGTCTTTGCTCCTTTCGCGAGATGACCTAGACGTCCATTTCGGATGCATGCTTCAATTTCTTTTCGTAAGTCTATACAGCTGTTTGTATCATGCCCGTGATCGCCATGGAATTCACAATACCTTGTTTTATCTCGTCGGTGCGGAGGAGTGTACATCTTGGCTGGGGGTCGAAGGATGGCTCTTCCTTCGGAGGTGGCATATATTTCAGCCGGTGTTTTTATCAACGGCGTAAAAATGCCTATTTGATGGTTACTTCGTTCATCATGTCGCGTGTTACTCCGCGGTACATACTTGTCCCTTGATTTTTTGTGAAAATCCTTGTAGGTTGAATTGGATCTGCTATCCGGTGCTCCACGTTTTGTCTCACGGAGCCGATTTTCGTTGTTTGGCTCTTCTGCTCGGATGAAATTATTAGCTTGGTTATACAAGTCTTCCAACGACAGAGGAGGCCTAGCAATCAGGTCTTTGAAAAGTCTTCCTGGGCGAAGTCCGCTTATGAAAGCTCCGGTCATCATACCATCTGAACGATCCGTCATGTGTAATGTCTCTTTACCGAATCGTGCCAAAGAGTCTTTCAAGGACTCATCTGGTCTTTGGCGAATTCCAAGTATTTCCGCCTGTGTTTTTTGGAATCGTCATTGTTGCAGAAAATTAGCTCTAAATTTGCTACGCAACTCGTGAAAACCATCGATACTTCCAGGTACGAGATTATCATACCAAAATCTTGTTGCCCCACATAACGTTATATGGAAAAAACGACACCAAGTTGGCTCCGGTAGTTTGTGTACGTCCATGGTCCCCATGAACACCTTGAGGTGATCATCAGGGTATGAAAGCCCATCGTATGTTCTCAGATTCGTAGGTACTTTTAGTCCGTCGGGCATTTTGTAGTCACGGATTCGTTTGGAAAATGGAGACGATACCAGGTCACGTACACTTTTTTCCGTTTCTTTGAACGTAAAGGGTTCATTATAAAAAGTTGTGTCACTTCCATGTTTTGGTTTCCCGGTCCTACGAGCTTGGCGATCATTTGATACGTTTTCTTCCATCTCCTTTTGTCCTTGTTGGGCGGTGACTCCGCGATTTCTTTTTTGTGGTTGGTTGTTGGGGTTTCTGCCTTCATCTCCTACTTTGTCGCTTTGCGTAGCTTCTTCCTCCGAATCGGAATTCAATGGTTCAATGATGGGTGGGTCGTCGTTGGGCTCGTATAATACTTGCTGAGAAGTTATTTCCTTTCGTTTTGTGGAAAAGGCAGCGTACATTGCATTTATTTGGTTGAAGTTTTGGACTACAAAATGCATCACCGGATCATTAAGATCAGGCTCGGGCTGGGATTGGTTCGGTATTGGCGTGATGGGATCGTCAGATCCGGAACGGTTTATATCAGGTTGAGGACCATTAGGTCCGTCATCAGAAAGTGGGTTATCTTCGGCCATTGATGTTGTGGTTTTAGCGGGCTTTTCTTATATGTATGTATATGTTATCGGTCCCACGGATGGCGCCAAAATGATGCTACGGTGGTGTGCAGGTTGAAAGCGGAGCGAGACTTTTCTTCGTGATCCAACCTGTAACCTGAGATCACTCGAAACAAGAAAGAAAACTATCGTTAGCACCACCCGAGGTTGGACCGCGGGAGCGGGCTCCGATGCTTAAGTCAGCCATGTTTGTTGTAATACGTAAGTTATTTGTATGTGAGAAGAAGATGATGTTACCTCGATGAACCTGTCGGTATTTATAGGACATGCATCTGGAATGACAAGGTAAAGACTTGTGTTTGTGTGGCTTCATGGAAGGGTTTCTTTCTCTATGATTTATCTGTGCATTGGTTTTGTTGTATGGTTCTCTCCATGCATAGAATGGTTACATACGTATCACCATGCATTCTCAAAGTAAGAGTAAAAGCCTCTTTTGCATTTGTTTATACATTGTCATATATATTTGACTTTGTCAAAGTAAGATAAAAAAACATGTGTGTGTAAGCTGTACATGAATTGTTTGTTATATTACTATACTATCCCCATATTAATATGGGTCTTGTGCGTACACCTTATTAACATTTTATAGAGTATAAAATATTAGTGACAACGAACTTATTCAACTAAAATTATTGTTACTACTACTACTACTCCAACATAACTAAGACTCAAAATCTTAAACAAACACTACTCACATATTCGGATTGTATTTTACTTTTATTTTCTTTTATTTTATCTCCTCTATTTACCTTTACATTATTAAAACAAAAAACAAACCTTTTTAAACTAATGATAAGGATAAACGAAACTTAAAGTTAAATCTTTTTTTCAACTTCAGCTATCAAATACAACTATCCCTGTTCAACTTATAACTTTCATTTTTAGTACAATGGTTAGGAGATTTAGGTCCAACATTTGCAGATTTAAATCCTCCCCCGCTATAGTTTTATCTTGACAAGGTGGAGCCGATCATCTACTCGATTAAGAATTTAGTATAAAAATAAAAAAATAAGTTTGGGTTCTTCCAATGCCCAAGGAGTTTAAAGAGGAGACCCTTGAGAAAGTTAGAAAAACAGTTGAAACGCAACAAACACGATAAAAAAAAAAGTTGGGGTTCATCGAATGCCCAAGAAGTCTAAAAGGAAATACCCCTGAGACAGTTAGAAAAACCGTTGAAGCGCAAAAACCATGATAAATAAACTTACTGGCTTGGTTGAGAAAAAGTTAGTTTTGAAAACTTGAAACTTTTTTACAAAAAATTTATAATAAAAGAAAATACCTAAAAGGTATTAAAATGAAATAAAACAAATTATTCAAATTATTCATAGACACTATGAAAAAATGTTGCAAACAAGTTTTCTCGAATATTAGGATGATGTTTAGTTTGGTTGATTCGGATTCACAAAAACAAGAAGACGAATATGAGGATTGGTGGAAGAAATATTATGTGGAGGGTCATTGTTGATAATAATAAGTTAGATTCCGAACCAGGAGCCTTCGCGCCAAGCAAGACCGCCCTTGTCCCTTTTCTTTCTCCATTCCGCCTCCTTCTTTGCTTTGTTCAAATAGAGTCTAAGGCAAAGCTAAAGTGGTTCGTATGCCTACTTTACCTACTTGACGAAAGGGAACGAACTTAGTTTCGTTTCCGGGTTTATGGATTGGATTCATCTGAAAACAACCGTTCTCCTCGTCTATCACTCAACCTTCTTTCTGTTGCTTTTCTTCCAAGATCTTTTGCAAACGCGCGGATCTGTCTTTCTGGCTTCTGGCCTACTCAATTGTGGCAGGAAGTATAAAAAGGTCCTTCCCTGCTATAGGTCAGTATGGCCACGTTCTCTCTCTCAAGGATATCAGTGTACTCCTTCCAAGGGTAAAATCTCTAGACCGCATGGCAAATCCTGGCCTTCTCATAGCCCTACGGACGAGCTAGTCTATGGTGGCTATATCTCTCTAAGAAGGCAATGCCCTCCTTAAACCCGCAAAAATAAAGAGCTTTAGTTAAGAAAATGTTCAAATGCTCTGCCATATTGGTATGAGCGGCGTTAAACGAGTCAATACTTCCATGAGCATGACTAAAAATCCTTGGATTTCTTCATCCTGAGCCTATATTCCTACTAATGTGATCCCCATTACTGATGGACAAATCTGTTCGAAAACAGAGCTCTTTTATCGCGGAATTAGACCTGCTATTAACGTCCTATTTCAGTGTTTAACATCGAATTAACAATAAATGAACAGTCAAATTTGTATAACAACTGAGAGTAGTCTTATATTCGGATATATAGGTATAATAAAACATTAAAACTGATAGTTTCTTAAATCTTGTGGTATGCTTTATGTAGTACTAACTTCATTCTATATTATTTGTGAGAATGTTTTTGAGATTATTCCAATTAATTATCCATTATTAAATATAAATATAAAAGTTTGATTGAATATATATTATCCTTAGTTGAAGTTATCATTATACATATTATAGAAAATATTAATCAATTAATTAAGGATAATATTCTTATTTTATTAAAGCTATTATAATTATATTTTTCTTTAATTATATATATTTATTTAATTTAGTAACAAATATTTTTGAAGGAGGGAAGTAATATGTAAACAAAAGTTTAACAAATAGGGGAAGAGCAAAATATGGATAAAGTTTATCTTCACAAACCCCATATCCTGTTATTTCTAGTTCTCTAAGAGAGGATGATCCTTCAATCACGATTTTCACCTCCTCTATATCAAATCCCAGTACTTCATAAACTTCCCATCAGAATCAACTCTCAACTTCAGGTTTCATCCATAATGCTTTATTCTATTATTTTTATTTTTTTTTAATTTATTCCAAATTAACATAATCACCTAATTGTCATCATCAATGGCATCCACTAGATTGTTACTCACATGTTTTTTTTGTGCAGATACTAAGTTTAGTTTTATCTTACCTTAACACAGGCATGTAGAAGAGATATGGGAGCTTCTCAGACACTTAACTCACCAAAACTCAATGGTAATTTTAACTCTATGTGTTGCAACTTCGATATTTTTTCGTATATGTGGACGACTAATTTCATCTCAATGCATACACCATAGCAACATAGATTTCTCCATCTCTCACAAACACGTACCTTAAACTAGTGTAATATAGTCATTTTATCATATGGAACAAGTCCCGCTAGTCCGTTGAGGATATGCCATAAATATTGACTCTCTCGATTTTCCAAAGATTTTTTTCGGAATAAAAGAGAAACATGTCAAACCTAATTTAATGATTTGGGCAGATTGATAGCCGGTCAAAATGAGTTCAGGTTAAAACGACTGAGTTTATGGCACAGGTCGAACCGAGTTGACCCTGGAAACACTTTTTTCCCGATTTTCTAATAAAGTATTAATATATTTAATGTATTCATTATTTTTAAAAATACAATATTACTGTTGTACTAATCAAAATCTGTGATAAAAAGGATGTGGGATGTTGTAAATATTAAAGTAGACTATGGGTGACTTTCAACCCATCTGACCCATTCACCGTAACCAATTTTTTTGATTCGACACATTCATATGTTAATGGGAGGGGACGTGTTGCCGGATTTGAAATTGGATAAACTCTCACCAAAAAAGGTGATGGGTCCGAGGTTCGATTCCCACTAGGAGCTTTCCTCCTAAGGACATTTATCAGCTCAAAATGAGTCATTTACCCAAAATAAAAGTTGGTACCTCTATGTAAAATCTTATCCAAATCCATTTTGTTGTGTTCTTGTTTCAGAATTACCAAGTGACAAAGTTATGAGAAACTCAAAAAAGGATTTGATTAATATGACGATCTTTTCATGTGGGTCAATTACTACATTGACATGGTCAAACCCGGTAGCTGCAAGTGAATATCTGAAAATGAATCCTGTTTACGAGGTTGGGGAGTTTTTTGAATTGGGGATCCAGCTATCCTACCTCCTCCTCTTGTTAGGATTGCTTGGTGTTGGGACCTTTTTCGTGATCCGTCAAGTTCTTGTTCGCAGAGAGCTTGATCTTTCTGCAAAGGAGTTACAGGTATGCATGCCCCATGTCTGTTTATTTCTATTGGTTGTGTTGAATTGAATTTTCGCTCTGTTGTTAATGTATGTCACCTTGAGGACATAGTTTTAAGCCACCTAGTTTAATATTATTATATGCCTCATTGGTAATCGATACTGGCCGTGCAAAAGTTAGAGTCAATGTTTGATTTGCTGTAGAAGTATCAAAATAGTTTGGTTAGGTAGCATGTCAAAACATGTAACGTTTTGTACAGGTCGACCCCTAATAGTTTTTATCGATAATAATTTTTGTTTGGGTTAAGTATCAGTGATAAATTATATTAATACAAAATTAAATCCAATATTCCAAATAAATGTTTTTTGTCAGCTGATTCACATTGTATGTGTAGGATTAATGTACATGGAACAACATATTAGTTAATTGAATATGAACCAAAAAATGATATAACAAATATGTTGTTCAATGCACATTAATCCTTTACACAGCGCTGACTAAATAATAATATATTTATCTTAACAAACACAAAAAAAAAAAGAATGCTTGACTGCTTGAGTTGGACTATCTTAAATAAAATTTGAAGAAGAGAGTTCTTGAGTACAGAAAGTAGAATCACGCAATTTTTCAAGATGGAATGGTTCCACATTTCTAATAATAGACTTCTACAGTTGGCATCCGAAGATGTATGGTTAACGGTTTATCTCACTGGCAAGGACTGTTTTGGACATAAAGCTGTTTCAGTCAGCCCAACTCATCATTGTGTAGCTAATGCTACATGATATACGTTTAAATTATTACTACATTATCACTACATATACTTCACAAAGAAGAAAGAAACCTCATGGTCATGATATTTTTCTTGACATATATGGAGCTAATGCTACTTTCGTTATTCATTTTCATATAAAGTTAAAAAATGGCCTCCAACTCCTCAGTTTATACATATGTAAATCTCAGGAACAAGTGAGGAGTGGTGATGCAAGTGCGACAGAGCTGTTTGAACTTGGGGCAGTGATGTTAAGAAGGAAATTTTATCCAGCTGCTACCAAGTACTTGCTTCAGGCAATCGACAAATGGGATGGAGATGACCAGGATCTTGCCCAGGTATTTTAAACTCTAACACCAAATATTAAACCTCCTAAATCGTGTTATTATAGAAATTAGATTATTATTTAACACCATCGTATTTATAATTACATCTAATACATAATTTAATTCATATATTTTTTTTTTTTTATCACCTTTCCATTTTGCCAGTCAAGCTTAGTAACACTAGTGGGCGTTTGTTATAATGAAACCGATGCAGGTTTACAATGCTTTGGGTGTGAGTTATGTCCGTGATGGGAAAACTGACAAGGGAATATCTCAGCTTGAAACTGCTGTAAAGATTCAGCCAGGGTATGTGACTGCTTGGAATAACCTAGGTGATGCGTATGAGAAGAAAAAAGAATACAAGTCTGCCCTACAAGCGTTCGAGGAAGCCCTGCTATTTGATCCTAACAACAAACTCGCACGCCCTAGGCGAGATGCCTTGAAAGAGAAAGTGCAGCTCTACAAAGGGATTCCTCTCAAGGGCAAGCAAAGATGATTTACCATTTCCATTTTTGCTTTGTTATTCAAAATTGATAGCTTGAGAAATTTCTTATATTTTAGGGAACTTGTTTAAAGCTCATGAACTATGTTTGTAGAAATTTTGTCAAATGCGTATAATGCTTCGCTACCACTAGTATCTCTCAAATGGAGGAGACTAGAACCACACAACTATGGTTTGGCTAGGTCAATTTATAAGAGATGGCAAAATCGTAAATAAACGGAACTCCGTAAATAATTTATCTTCAAGTTTTTCCAACATGATCAACTTTCTATAATAATTGACAAATCATTCTATGTAACTAAAGGAGGACAATTTAAAGCTTATGCCACAATTCTCTACTCTTGCCAACTAAACGTTTATCTTATATGGGTTGGAAGGGAGTCGAACTTGATGTATCCATCTCCATTGATGGTTGCCTTAGTGTCTTACCATTGGGCTAATTAACAATTGCATTCATTAACTATATTAATACTAACTAGTAGGGTACCCGCGCGTTGCAGCGACGGCTATAGTTATTTAATGTATATGCAATTTGATTTCTTTAGATAATCGTTTTCAATGGAAATGGATAACGGATAGTGATTACTTTTGGTTATCATAAACATAACTTAGATTAATGCAAAGATAGATCGTATGCATTTTGTGCACTTTAAGAGGTTTTCATTTTCATATGGGTCAGATGCATTTTCCTTTTCCTTGTTTCTTTGATAATAATTTCTATTCATAGTTTTCTGACGATCAGATGCATTTTGTGCACTTTCAGAGGTTCTTTCTTTACCCAATCCACGAACAGATGGTGTTTGGCATGGTGTTATATTGTCACACAATGAATGATTTATTCTCCTCTCTTCTAAAGTTCCAATGGATACTGTATTCGATGTTCTCAAATCCATGTCCCATATGAGGTGTTCTCATATCTATATTTGTTGCAAGTATGGCAGATTGACTGTTTCCTTCATCGTTCGCTATTTGTTGGATTTTTTTCATTTCTTTTCGTCTTGCATAATACTCTCTTTGGTATTCTTTTCGTTTTGCTACAACCCAAACATTAGTATGAATTACACTTATTATATCTATGTACCCCGAGATTAGTTTTAAATGATAATTATACCCTTTTTTTTTTATCCAAACTGGGAAACGTCACCGTTACAACTTTTCTCATTTTGCTTTTGTATAGTCTTTCATAATAATCTATATTTTGTTCTTTACGTTTCTCTGCAACATTATTATCTTTATTTTAAACATGTGATACAAATAATATAAACACTAAATAAATATAAAAGATATACCTTTTTCCATATCGATGAGGGTGGGATTCCTATTTTCATCATTGCTTGGTCTCATTTCAAACTGTAAGATATGCAAACAAAATAATGTGTAATAAATTTATATGGCATTGTTTGAAAGTCACGCATGATATATCATTTATTTTAATCGCATTAAATAAACTTTTAGTTTTTGAAATCCATATATGATAATGTTCATGGGTGCAAAAGAATATAGGATATTGGATAAATTTTCATAATAATTTTGTTAATAGACAAAAAAATAATTTTGTTAATATAATATCGAGCCTCTTCTACAACAACATCTCGAGCAACGTCTTCATCATCAAATTTGTCATCTTCGATGACAATAACATCGCCACCCTAGCCCATTGAGTGCTCTACATCGGGCCATCGACATCATACGCTCTAATGATTCCAGTTTTTCAAGTCTTGGTTTCTTTTTCGTTTCTTGGCAATGCGATCAACCTTGTCATCTTCGATGTTATTGGATCATTGATTGTGTTGCCAATAGGTTCTATTTTACAATTATATAAAAAAAAAATTGGTATGAAAAAAAGTAAATATTAAAAGTTTATTTATATAGTATAAAATTTGGAGGGAAATTTACTAATATTAAAATGGTTTTGTATTTTCAATTTTTTAAATTTTATTACTAATTAGAAATGTATATTGGTGGGAAATTGATTTGTCCCTTATATTAATTTTTGCTTCTTTCTATGTATTAACAAAATGGGTATAGAGAGAAATTTCGTAACATTAGAAAAGAGAAGCATGTTTTTCTACAAAACAAAGTTGTTAGATATCCACTATTGTTAACAAATGTTAGATATCCACTACTGGTATTATATGTTAGATATCCACTATTGTTATTAAATGTTATTTTAAGTTACGTGTTCAAAGTAATTTTATGTGCAACATATAAGTTTAAACAAAATTGAATCTCATTCATATCAATTTATAGTTGAACCGACATATGTTATTCCATATGTAAAGTTAATAGTATTTAATATATAAGTTAATTTAATATTTTATATATTTGAAATTAATATAGTTAGAGAATATGGAAACAACATTAATAAAATATTAATATAAATTATAAGGGTAAAATAGTACTTTCCTTCTTAAATTTTAATTTTAAGAAAACATATGTAAATGCTTTATAGATAATATGATTAATATTTTATATATTTGAAATTAATATAGTTAGAGAATATGGAAACAACATTAATAAAATATTAATATAAATTATAAGGGTAAAATAGTACTTTCCTTCTTAAATTTTAATTTTAAGAAAACATATGTAAATGCTTTATAGATAATATGATGAGAGAATTTTCAAAATCATTTTTTGTGCAAAATTGTCATAAACATTTTTCTGAATATGAATTAACAAGACTATAATGGCTTGACCCTTTTATCCATTCACTTAAAAGATTTCTATAATACATATGTAAAAGGTTCAAATCCATGGAAATCTTAGAATCTTGATTATTTAATATTTTAACTTTGGTTTCTTTTCAATCAACCTTATTTAGTCCCGCGCGTTGCGGTGGAAAGAAATTCGGTCAAGAATATTTCAATAGTTAAAAATATAAATTGTGATAAAAGTTATAACAATATTTATATCATAAAATTGTTAGAAAATAAAAATAGTAAATGAAAGAATATATAGTTTGTAATAGATACAAAATAAATGATTAAAAATAACTATGACATATATTATATAAAATTTTGTAGTATAAAAGCTAAAAGTTTTTAAAAATAAATAAAATTGTATTAGTAGAGCGGTATTGTAAAAATTATTGATTAATCGAAATAAATAAAAAATCACATTATCTTATAGCGTAGTCCAAAAAGTAAACATAAAGAAGTAAAGTCCGATAAAAATAGCTCAAAAATAGAAGTTATTTTTTTTAAGCTGACAGACTAGTTAATGATTAATAAAAAAGAATAAAGTATTTATAGGGTAACCCAAAAGTTAAAACATAAAAATTTAAACTCCAATAAAACAAATTAAATAAAAGTATTTAAGATTTTTTTTTTTAGTCTGATAGGTTATCTGCTGCGAGGAAGGTACTTGCATGGTAAATTATTTATAAGTAATATATATGAATAATTTAATAAGTTTCTAAAAAATATTATTTTTATAATATGCTAAATGTTAGTATCTTAATCTTAATATATAATAAAAGAGAGACATAAAATGCCACTTGGCAAAATAATAACCATTAGATGGGTTTGTAATTTTAATTTAGACCATTAGATCATTTTGATGATGTCATCATTAATAATTTTTTGTAACCCTTTTTCTTTAAATAATTTAACCCTTATATTTAACTAATAACGAAACAGAACAAATTAACCTTTCTACTTTAATTAATCTAACAATTATATTTTAAATTAATATCTAAAAAATACGAAACATATTTTTCCTCTTCATACAAATAAAAATTATTGGTATAAAAAGAAAAGAAAATTATATTATTATTTTACGTGTGTTTTGTATATAAACGAAAAACATATCATATGAAAAAAATTATGTTTTTTTTTTCATCTTCCTATTTACGCAATATGTTTAGTTTTGATATATTATAATTAGAGAGAATGTCACAAATCGTCCTTGTGGTTAGGCTGTTTTTCACGTATCGTCCTTTTCGAGAAAAGTTAGCATAGATTATCCTTTTGTTTTTTAAATTTATCGTATGTGATCCTTCCGTCCATTTTCGTTAGATTGTCTCCGTTAAGTTACCTCACATGATAAACATGTGAGGGTAAATGAGTCATTTCCTTCCTTTAATTCTTAACCTAACACCCTGCCTCTTCTTTTTCTTACAATTTAGTTGGTTTTTTTCACACACTTAAAACACACAAGACACACACACTCATACTTCAAATCAACAAACAATTCTTAATATTCTCACCACAAATTTAAAAATACAACTCGATTTTGTTTCTCATACAACCACCATTCATTAATTCGCTAACGAAGACGGAAGCTCACCTGAGAAGTCGTTCGAAAACAGAATTAGTTTCACTAAACTGTTACCGAGACATAGATTAGACGGAATCGGACCGGAGAGCGAATTAGAAGAAACATCAAGTCTCTGTAGCTTCGAAACAGAAATTAGTTTCACTAAACTGTTACCGATTCCTTCCGGTATGTTTCCGGTGAGTTTATTGTTCCATAGAAACAGAAATTCAGGAAGTCCAGCCCCACCACCAAATCCAGGTAAACCAAGTTCAGGAAATAACGGTCTGCCACCATGTGAAATCCTATTATGAGAAATCGTGGATTGGTCAAAAACGGAATCCACGAACTGAAATCCACGCAAACGGAAAACGTGGATTCGTCAAAATCGGCGTCACCAGAAAACGTGGATTTCTCATAAACGCATAATCTGGATGAGGTGTGATTAGCTCCGATTAGGGTTTGGTGATGGTTAATTGTGAAATTGAGATGAAATTGTTGAAATTGAGAGGTGGAATAGGAGTAATTAGGTTTCATTGTTGATGAATTGAGATTTTCATTGAAGAATTTTGGGGGATTTTGCCTGGAATTGAAATTAGGGTTTATGGTTCAAGGAGAAATTGGGGGAAATGAAGAAGAAGGTGACCGGTTCATGGTGTACTTCTTTTTGTATCTATATCTATATATCTATATCTATATATGTATATGTATATGTATATCTATATCTATATATGTATAATTAATTATATCTATAAACATATAGGAATAAGAATGCCAAATTACACATTTACCCTCATGTGCCAGGCACATGGGGCCACTTAACGGTTTAATTTAAACGGATTTGGACGGAAGGATCACAGACGATAAATTTAAAAAACAAAAGGATAATTTGTGCTAACTTTTCTCGAAAAGGACGATACGTGAAAAACAGCCTAACCACAAGGACGATTTGTGACATTCTCTCTTATAATTATTTTATTTGTAATAAGGTTTTTCGAGAATTAGGCATTAAAAGTTTTCTTTATCTCCACATTTGCTAATCTAATCATTTTGTGTATGTCACTAATAGCTTTCTATTAACCTTTTTATATACGTTATTTGTTCTTTTTAGTATTATATTTTTTTTGATATAATTGTTCGCGTATTACGCGGGTCAATAAACTAGTTAGTAATAGTAAACTAATAATAGTAATTAGTAATTTGACAAATAGTTACCATCATTTTATGAAGCCTTTGATTAACCTGCAAAGTCTTGTATTCGTGCCAAAGTTGATGTAGGGATAAAATAAAGTGGATAAATGTCAATGGCAGTTATTAGTGTCGATGTATTTTAATGTTTTGTATCACACTTTCGTATGAATTTTGATATAATTAATAGTGTGAAATTTATATATTAATATTTTATTAATGTTAGTTTACATATTCTCTAACTATATTCATTTTAAATATATAAAATATTAAATTAACTTATATATTGAATATTATTAACTTTACATATGGAATAACATATGTCGGTTCAACTATAAATTGATATGAATGAGATTCAATTTTGTTTAAACTTATATGTTGCACATAAAATTACTTTGAACACGTAACTTAAAATAACATTTAATAACAATAGTGGATATCTAACATATAATACGAGTAGTGGATATCTAACATTTGTTAACAATAGTGGATATCTAACAACTTTGTCAATGGTAGTTATTACTTAAATTCCACACTTTAACAATAGTGGATATCTAACAACTTTGTCAATGGTAGTTATTACTTAAATTTCACACTTTTTGATGAAGAGGCTAAAGAGTTTGGTCTTTTAAATATAACTAGATTATTGTCCCGTGATAACGAGAAAAAAAATAAAAATTGAATCATAAACTTTTAGATTTTAATTTATTATGAAAAAATAATGTTATATGTATAATAATACATATAGTTTTACGTTTATACATATGTTTATAATTGTAATAACATATATATTTTTACGTTTATACACATGTTGTAATATTTTTTATTAGGAGATTTTAGAAATAATAATAAGTTAAATCATAGTCTAACTTGAACGATTTTGTAAGTAAATTATAGTTATGTTTTTTTTATTTTAGTAAAGATAGAAAAAAAAAGAATGTAATTATGTATTGTAACAGGGTGTAAAATGAAAATAATCTTTGATAACATTATTAATTTGATCTAACGGTTGTCATCAAATAAGTTAACTCATCTAATGGACCTTAATTCGTCATTTGACATTTAAGACCCCTTTTTTATTATATACTAGCTTATTACCCGTGTGATACACCGAAATGTATAAATATATTATTTAATAATGGTTATAAAAACTAACGATACAATGATAATAAAATCAGAATTTTGCTACTAATCCTATTTCACCCTAAACAAACTCAAGTACTGGTTTACGGAGAAGTTTATTCCATGTCCAAATTTAATCATAACTAGAAAGTTTTCCGTACGTTGCACGGGATCGATTTACACAGCTCCAATCGTTTCAGATGAATCAAGTGAATGAATCGTCTATTGTTTTTGCTGAACTTAAGGGAAAATGTGAAGGTTGGTTGGAAGGAGGATCAGCAGCAGCCGAAGCTGGAGGGTTGACTCTCCAACATCGACGTCTGCTGATTCTCGTTTCAACCAACCTTCATATTTTTCTTTTACATATTACAAAAAGACAACTTTGTACACGCCAACTCTCAGTTCCCCAGCTTCAAGCGACGTCATCCTATGGACCTTGCTGAACTATGCTACCTCTTTTTGTGTTGCGTTTTCCCCGAGTAGTAGCTGATTAGAGTGTAATAAGTTAGAATGTGTGAAAATTTCACTTTTACAGGAGAGGCTGTTTTTTATAGATAAACGTAAAGCTAAAATATTTAACTGTTTTCTTATATTGGTACGAATTTCTGATTCGGCCCCGTCGTTCTAGCATCCTTTGGTTTCAGTTGATTTCATAAATCTCTTTACAGGGTTTTCATCATCTCGCCGTGAAAATGACAACAGGAAGTCCTAGTTAGAATTTCATTTAAATGCTAAAAGAAAATCGTAATATGCCAACCGCATTAAAAAAAATACAATTTTTAGATAAAACATTGTCCAGTTTGACCCATTTATAAGTAAACGGGTTGATCAGATAAACACTCTTTACAAAATGCAAATGAAATATCGTATTTACCTGAAATGAGATGCAGAATAACCTCGGAAGAAAACTGAAGTTTTTGTTGGGTTTATATTAGCATCAACCCACATTCCCCATGTTGTCATTGCTTTCCGGAATGCCTCTAAAAAGTTAAGCTGCTGGTAGACATTACTACCCTCTTGATAATAATCTTCCCTGCACATTTCATAACAATCAATGCTACAACAAAAACAATACTTTTAATGGAAAAAAATGATAGAATTATGTCAAGAGTACCCTTTCGACGTCTTGTCATGAGTCCATCAATGCCCAGTGTTAAACACAACAACATCCGCAGTTTTGTACTGAGGAGCTGAGCTACTGATTAAATCAAGTCTAAGCGTTTCCTTTTTCGTTCCATTTTTGTCTTTGGTTTCCCATTCTTGAACCAAAAACGGCGCCACAAACATCTCTACCGTGCAATTATAATCCTACCAATTCAAATAAAGCAAATTTCAATCAATCTAACGAAATCCATTTTAAATACTTCAACAATCTTTCGAACAATCATCACGAAAGAGAATGATATATACCTTAAACACAAAAACATATGAAGCTTCTGATCTAAAATGATGCCTTCATGATGCTTCATAAACCTTGGTTTTATCTTTAATCGAGTTTCGTAAAGTGCAAACTAATGACTCCCACATATTTCTATCCTCACGTGGACAATTCCCGAAAAAGTTAGAAGATGCTTGAACATTCAAAAACAATTTTACACAAATCACTAAAGTTATCATCAGTGAATAATGATAAGGACAGACGTTGCCATCCTAAGAAAAATATATATAATTATGATTTTAGGCTGTATCATACATTCATACTTACTCTATTGTTCACTTTAAGGAGATTGACTACATAGAAACTAACCGGAAACCTTAAATCATCTGTTTCAGTGTCACATCCCAATTCGTGATTTTGGTCTGTAATGTTCATCTGTGTCTACCTCCTCAATTTCCTGGAAAGCGAATTTTAGATTAAGACCAATAGTAGCTAATTCATAATTATTTATTGAATATTAGATCTTTCTTTCTTTGGACGACATCAATTTAGTCAAAAACCTTTTTTTTCACCAAAAATGGAATTTGGCGAGATTTGAACTTGGCGAAATGATGGCTATTTATTGAAATACGCAAAAAGTTACATTTTAGTATTTTAGTATTTCTTTTCCCCTAATATGTACCTGAACAATATCTTCTCCCCTAATGACTCGTCCAAAAACATTGAGCTTTGCATTTAGATCCGGAATTGGCGCAGTCGTAACGAAAATATCAAATCCTTCCTCACTTTTCGTATTGGATGCACCAAGCATAAAGGCTTCGTGTTTTAATCTGTATATGAAAAAGAAAATTTATTTTTCAAAATGTATTTCATGTCACAAATGACGGCTGGTGTGAATTAGAGAGACCTTTTCTCAGGTTGATTGTAGTGTTTTTCTCTAGAAGTCCAGTCCTCTATAACTGCGAGATTTTCAGAATCGCCTCCTTGAATTACAAAATGTTTCACCACTCGTTGAAATAACATCCCTTTAAAGTGTCCCTATTGGCTGCAAACAGACTCAAGATATTAATCAACATCACAAAATTACAAGTCTACTGGACAATAAAACATAGAGATGGAAGGATGGACGGGTCGGGTAAATAGTTTAGAATGGGTACGTGTAATTTAATTTTTGTGGCCCATTAATCAGAAGATAATATTATTGCAATCAACACTTTAGTCACTTCTAAGCCATGAGGCTCCATTGGAATAATGTCTAGTGCCATTCGTTGACTTGGTTCTTTTATTTCTATGACCTTAATGTCTTTTTTCATTTTAAGTATTGGTATTATAAATTTTAAAGAACTTTCCTAAAGTATGGTTTACTTTGGCTCAAACTTGTTGTGGACTTCAATCAACCAATCAATCAGAATCGCCCTCATCTTGTCATTGATTTCGGGCTGGGAATGCATATAGTCGTGCACTTTGCTTTCATTCTGTATCAATCCAACATAAAAAGATCCATTAATATCATATAATCTGAATACTCGTTAATATTACAGTTTTAAACAGATCAATGTAATCATATAATTCAATGTGTTGCAAATTAAATAACGAATATTAAAAAAGATTAAGATTGTAATGTACCTCTACGAGTTTGTAGAATTTGTATATATCTTCGACATATTCAACAGCAGCGAGTTCATTATCGACATCTAGAGCGTCAATATCAATAATGTTTTCTGTTTGGGTTTGTAGTTAAGGCCACAGGCAGCCTTGCTTCTTGCAGTGAGTGTCGAGGTAAGCGCCGATTGTGGTTTCTTGTTTCCATAATGCTTATTACACATATAGATTGCAGGTTTAGTTTTCTGTTCGCCGACAACACCAAGGACAGGTACAAGGCTAACATGAATGAGGCAGAAATTATGTGCTCCAGTACAGAAGAACAACTGGCGTAAAGCTTCGATGAAAGGCATAGACTCGATGTCACCAACAGTACCACCTAATTCAATGACGCAGACATCGGGTGGAGAGAGTTTGGCATCGACAGGAATAGAAGAAACAGACTCAATCCAATCCTTAATAGCATCAGTAATGTGAGGGACAACCTGAACAGTCTTACCAAGGTAGTCTCCTTTACGTTCCTTTTGAAGAACAGACTGATAGATTTTAACAGTAGTAATGTTGTTATCTCTAGTAAGAGTAAGATCTAGAAAGCGTTCGTAATTGCCAAGAGTAAGATCTAGAAAGCGTTCGTAATTGCCAAGATCAAGATCAACCTCGCCGCCATCATCAAGGACGAAAACCTCACCGTGTTTGAAAGGAGACATGGTCCCAGCATCCGCAAGCCTGTAGAACAACACCGATGCTACTTGCAGTCACTCCCTTCCCCAGACCGCTTACAACACCTCCCGTTAGAGATTTAAATTATTATGTGATCATAAATCATATTAACGAATTTGATATTTATATTTTCCAAATAGATAAAAAAAAATTGTTTGTAGGTCAAATCAACCCGGCACAGTCCATTCTGGCCGGTTTAATTATGACCTGTTTCAGTCCGAACCCATTTAGACGCGTTACCCGACCCACTCACCCACCCATCTTGCCACTTCCATTGTTTATCTATATTAGCCATGAACGACAGGGAAATGCATGCCTGAAAAACTCTTCTTTCCTCCAGCCACTGTCTTACGGGCATTACTTTATTGTCGGCATCTTTCCAGTCATTTGCCACTACAACAGCAACACGATTTGCTGGTCCAAGATCCTCTTCTCTTCCTACATAATGTTTAGAGCATCAGCACCAAATTCATAACATAAGTATTTCCATGTTGCAATAGGAACTTACGTAAACTGTTATTCCCTGAAAAGATAGAAATTGTTACATTTGTTTCTTGCAGCCTGCGCTGAAAATCAGGCACAGCATTGGCAGCAGCTCCACCAGCTAAAACAGCAGCTTCCTGCATAAAACACCAAAAAAGAATAAAGTTGTTATTACGCCTCTTAGGATCATAATTGCTTTTTTTTTTGTTGGTGCTGACATCCGAAAACCAATCGTATACAACTATATGCAGTATAAATCCATATAAGGAAATGAAAATAATATTTCTAGAAAATTACCTCCTGTTCCTTTGATGTCGTTTGTTTCAGACATTTTTTCTTCTTATTAACTTCCCAAGATCTATATAGAAAATACACGTTTAAGTAAATAGAGAACTATACAAAACATGAACCACGACACAGACACAGAAACCATAAATGTTGTGGAAACTAAGTGTGCCTAGTGCAATATCACAAATTTGGATCAGCAAGAAACAACACGATATTTGAAGACAACAAACAAATTCTGATTAGCAACATCATCCACCATCTTTGTTCCATATATATATAAACTGTTAAATATTACCAAAAACAAATATTAAATTCAAATAAATAAAAAAAACCCTAGTTATAAGCTTGATTATGAAATCGTAATGAGAATTTAGGCTAAATTAAAATCGTCGGTTAATTACTCGTGAAAACTCCTCGAACAACTTATCACACGGAAAATCCAACGACTCCGTTTATCACCGGCGCTAAACACAATGAAATCGAATTGTTGTTAGGGTTTCCGTTGAAATTAGGAACCTCAAATCATCGTTGTATGTGTGTGTGTGTCGCTGTATGTGTGTGTCTTCGTGGAAGACAACGACAACACGTCGCAAGACACGTATAAGAAATGGTGTATGTTACTGGAGTGGGGAAGTGGATTGGGCTAAGCAAAGGCCCATCAAAACCGGGTTAAAGCCATTAAGGGCACGAATTCATAGGTTTGTAGATGAATTAATATGGAGATGAATAATATACAAAAGAAAAGATCAAATTAGTCATTTTATTGGTTGTTTTTGACCAATATTTTACTTAATAGAAGCACATAACCAACAAAATAAAAAGTTCAAGTGAAATTTTTATTGGTAAAAAAAACAATGAAATGAAAGATAGGTCCCTGAGAGTCCTCGCTTCACAGCCAGCTCTTATACAATTCCAAAGCATTCTTTACTGATTTTATGATTTTTGACATGATCAAACTTGTGGTGAATACATAAGGATTACACTTAAATCTTAATCATCTGGTTATTTATTATAGCATGAATACATCGACAATTATTAACAATCTATTAAAGATCACTCTTCATGAGTATCAAACTTTATCGAGCATGATTGCAAATCTATTTGACCTTCAGTTAAGCTTCTATGCTTCTTTTTTGTCTTTTCATGTCGAAAATTCTTGTAATTAAAAAAAATTAAACTCTTTAGATAAATCGAAAAATTATAAGCCTAATTTGAAGTCAAACCCAATCAAGTGAATCAATTAATTCTTAGGGTGCTTGGATGTGTATTTTCAAAGTGATTATTTGATATTTTAAATAGAATTCATGTGTATTCCTTCTGTTTAAAGTTGTATAATGTTTTTGAATTGGGCATTTGAACAAATTTGATTATTAAAGAAACTAAAAATTATAAAATGTATTTACTATGACGTAAGGTTAGAGAGAAGGAGAATATGTTGATCAAAAACTTAGAAATTGATCATTCATAGTTACTTCAAAAATGCAAATCTAAACACTCCTTTGCAGGAAATCAGTTATGTAACTAATAAAAATGAATGATTTAATTTTAACTCGAACATGTTTTGACCCATTACTTGCCTGCTCGAATTGTGCCACTTGCCACTTTTCTGTAAGATCAAGAGTTTATCCATGTAAAAAAAATAAAAAAAAATAATAATGAACAATTATTAATGGGTCTTTACCTTTTGCAACTTATAGACCAATTTTCTCCTTTACAGCCTCGGGTAACAATTAGCAACTCATTCACATAAATTAAAATGCAAAAACACCTAAAAGATGTATTATTAACTGTTTATTATGTCTCAAATGCCCAAAATACCCTTAAAACAATTCTTTTGGACTCAAAGTTAATTTGATGATATATTAAGTATCTTCTTGGAATCTTTGTTCAACCTGTCCATATTCGTTGAAATATATATTTGTTTCATGCCTTTCCCAAGTAAAGTGCACGTAAACCTACACCAACAAAGAGAAGTTAATGTTTTTTCCACGGATTCTCACACAAATAAATGCACAAAAATTGGATTGGGGCTTTTTTTAAGAAAATAAAGACATATATGTTGATTGCAATTGCCGATTGCGCGTTAGAACCCGCTAGACCAACTTATGCCAATTCATCGTTGCGTTCAATCTTGTTTTGATAAAACTAATACCCACTTGAAACTTCATATAAATATGTCACACTCTTAATGAAGATACTGATTACCGTTCCTTGTTTCTTTGCAGTTTCGTAACTATTACAAGCATAAACAAATTTTTTTTATGAATAATTGGCAAGCTACGTTGCACGGACACGGACACGGATACGGACACGGCCACGACCACGGACACCGCGACACGGCAAAATCTAAAATTATAGGACACGGACACGGCGTGGACACGGGAAATTATATATATATATATATATATATATATATATATATATATATATATATATATATATATATATATATATATATATATATATATATATATAATATAAATATATACACATATGTTATAAAAAAAACAAATACCATATTTCATAAGTAATAATAAAGTCATAACATAACATATCATAAGTAAATAAGTAATCCTTCCAGCCGTGTCCGATCGTGTGTCCGAGCACCAAAGGTATGATACCATTATACACAAGTATATTCCCACATTTATCCACCAAAGGTTGTGAAATAGGATTCACTCCTCGTAACTGCAATGTAGCACCAACAAATAAAATCTTCCCAAACAAATTATTATTCAAAAACTCAGAGTCTTTCGTTGCCTCTTCTTCCTCCACTAAAGATCGTATAGTTCTCCCCTCGTCTGCATGAAGTAATATAGACTTACTTCCTAAGCTATCAGGACCTCTTTTCCGTGTCCAACCCTTCCAGCCGTGTCCGATCGCGTGTCCGAGCCCTTCAATCCGTGTCCGAGCCCGTGTCGAAATCAAAAGTCACGTGGGACACGGCACGTGCGTGTCGGACACGTGTCCGAGCCGTGTCCGTGTCCGAGGTGTGTCCGACACTGCCACGGTGACTACCGAGCCGTGTCCGTGCCCGAGGTGTGTCCGACACTACCACGGTGATTACTTGCCAAAAGTCAGATATGATGTCAAAAAGTATATTAGTTCAAAAAAATCTAATCATTAAGGAGGTTTTATACATTAAGAAACACTTTGGTAGACTGTTAACCCATCTTACCCGTTTTCGTTTTAGCTACTTTTTACCCATTTATAAGTAAATTGGTAGAAGAAACGTTATTCAAGAACATATATCGAGACTCATATCTTACCAACAAAATTCATAGTACAAGGAGGTGAGCATGACATGTGCATACAACCATGATTTTTCTAAATCGGCTGCTTGCACTTCGGACAAGGCTTAGAATTCGCCAGAATCCTGTAAGTTGTCACATGACAATCAATCAAGAGAATAACGTTTTAAAATGAAATAATGTGAATTAATATCAACTTTTAAGCATGTTTAACAGTCTTTTTATCAATTAGTGTTTTCAGACTCTGCACTATTTCTCAATACCCAGTTTGACACGGTTTCACAGTCCACAGGCCGGTGAACTTTTTCAGTACACTGCAACATTAGCCAGCCAGGTAAGAAGCTATAAAATATTTGAACTTTTAAAGTATAAATTTCTCTCTCGAAATACTTACATTCCAACAAAATCTGTATGAGCAAGAGCACATCATAGATTTCAGCCCCGACCTCAAACTCAATAGCAAAATCACACCCAGGAGCAGGACACCACTTTGTCTATTACATTTATAAAAAATGCATTGAAATCTTGAAATCCAGAGAGCACAAAAATTGCGATATGAGGACTTACATACATGGGAATAATATACATACCTTTTTATTGCCCTCAATATAAGATCTAAGAAGGTAACGATGATATTTCTTTTTGTCTTCGTCAGACGCTAAAATATTGACAATGCTTAAGCCAACAACAACATCACAAGAAGGATGGGGGCATCTTAATGACAAGCATCCAGGACCGTCGTTTAGGCATTTACCCAAACAACTGACATAAGAAATCATTAGTGACTAAACCACCAACATCTAACCCTTCAATCACAATGCTAAAGAAATGTGTGATCGCAAATGAAAAAACAGAAGAAAAATAGAAAGATTAAGAAAAGTGAATAAAAAAAGCTAAACGAAAAACTCACCTTATACTGATAACTGACTCGAATTCATAGCTATTGTAAATCAAAATCTAAAAACAAAAGAAGCAACAAAGAGGAAGATGTATCGTTAGTTTTCAAAGAGGATTTGAATTTCAAAATTTGGCTAGTTTTATTGAAACGTCGACCTACGTCTTATCAAAAAAGAAGCGTAATCAAGAAGCCCTTGAAGAAAAGATTTAAAATTTTTCCAAGAAAAAACAATTTAGAATCTCAAAGATTTAGCATTCCAAGACTTTTTCAGGCTTTTTAAATCACAGTCTGTATTATTATTCTTTTTACTTTTCATTTAATAAAAATATTTTTGAAAAATCTATAAAAATAACACCTCATCTCATGACATCATCATGGAAGCGTGGATAGCCTAAGAGGGTGACACCTCAGCAAAATGAGGTCAGCCACATCTCCCAATTATTAGATATAAAAGATATAAAAGATTAAAGATGTCCTTTTATTATTATATTAAACATTATTTATTTTTATTTACTAAATCTTTATAAACTATAATTGTATATGATTCATTCGACTTCAAAGATACTTTTTGGTGAAAAGCCTAAAGATTTTGGACATGTTGATCAACAAGTTGTTAATGAAGATTACTATTTTTTTATATTAAATAATGTTATTTTGGTCTAAACTTTTATTCATATATAGGATCTATGTGACTTTGAAACACTTTTTGGATTTGGGATTCCTACTTAATTGGAAGATGATGTTGAAGATGTTATGTCAATGGAGAGTATTAAGCGTAAAAGAAGAAATGAGATTAAATTGTTGAACCGCCATAGAGTTTATAGAGTTTATAGCCTGATAGATGAAGCTACCGACGAGGATGAAACTACCGGCGAAGAGTGAAATTAGATGTCTTTAGTTACTATTTTTTTAATTTAAGGTTCTTTATATATCCATTTTTGTAAAGTTATTATGGTTATCATCATTTTTATAATAATACATTACGGTTTGTTAACCTATATCCAATTGGTCTTAAAAAAATATTGAAAAATTGAGTGAATAATTAAGTTTATTGTTGAAGTAAAAAAGAAAAAAATATATTGTATTATAATAATTTATATAGTTTCCAAATATATAGAAATTACAAGAATTAACACTAACAAATTTTTTGTGGGAAAAATTAAATTAAAATTTTAATATTTTGTCATTTTCATGTTATAAACATTGCAAAATCCAAATTTCCAAATTATTATTCGTGCCTTTTACTAGCAACATTACATTGTTGTACACTGATAAACATTGATTTTACATTTCACCTAAGTTTGAAGAACTATAGGGATTTCACATACAAGTTTTTATTTAAAATTCAATTCAAGAATGCCTCATATATTATAAATAAATGATAACTTTTTATTTTTTAGTCATAAACTTGAACACCTAATTAATTCATAGTTATGAACGTGACAACAAATTAAATGATATACATGTAATTCTTTATTTTGTTTGGCTACAAAGTCACTTGACATATGTAGTTAAGATATTAATACTTATTATAATCTTATAATATAATTATATGATAAAATAACGGTACGAGATTGATATGTAAAACTTTTCAGTTAAACGTCATTGATGCGGAAATAGCTGTTGGTCAACATGTTGGAAAACGAGTATTTATTCCCAGAATTCCGCTATGCCCTTCTGACAGCGACATGTTTCCGTTCAAGCTGAAAAGAAAACAATTTCATGTCTGACTTAGCGTTGCTATGACAATTAACAAAGCTCAAGGACAGACAATTCCAAACGTTGGCGTTTACCTGCCAGAATCGGTATTCTCCCATGGACAATTTTATGTGGCGCTATCTAGAGGGATTTCACATGGAAATACAAATGTATTAGTAAAGGATGCCAGAAAATTTGATGGAGGTGGAGTATACACTTTGAACATAGTGTATCAAGAAGTTCTACATGACGAGTAGTTATTGCATACCACAATTTATGTTTTCTTATAGATTTCATATATAATTTTCTAGATCCGTATACTACATTAAAATTTCTGACATTATTATTACTGATCAATAAAATAAATATCTGTAAAAAGGGGAGTGTGAAATTCTTTTATGGTAAAAAATTCATTTATTTCAATTATTTTGCAAGAACAAGAAGAAAACAAAGAAAACAGAGGATCTGTTGAATTTCAAGTAGTAAGTTTCACCAATAAGATACGCAGACTTACTTCACATTTGGAATTGCACAAAAAAGACTATTTATCTCAGAGAGGTCTGCGGAAAATTCTGGGAAAACGTCAACGCTTGTTGGCTTATTTGTCAAAAAAAGATAGACCGCGTTATAAAGAATTAATAGGGCAGTTGGGTATTCGAGAAAGAAAAACTCGTTAATTTGAAGAGTTAGTTTTAATTATTCGCTTAAAGTTTGATTAACTTCTTTTCGCTTTCAGCAATTCATGGAAGAATGAATCAGGAAAAACCTATGACTGTACCAGCTAGAAAAGACCTCATGATAGTCAATATGGGACCTCACCACCCATCAATGCATGGTGTTCTTCGACTCATTGTTACTCTAGATGGTGAAGATGTTATTGACTGTGAACCAATATTGGGTTATTTACACAGAGGTATGGAAAAAATTGCGGAAAATCGAACAATTATACAATATTTGCCTTATGTAACACGTTGGGATTATTTAGCTACTATGTTCACAGAAGCAATAACTGTAAATGGGCCAGAGCAATTAGGCAATATTCAAGTCCCTAAAAGGGCCAGTTATATCAGAGTCATTATGTTGGAGTTAAGTCGTATAGCTTCGCATTTGTTATGGCTTGGCCCTTTTATGGCAGATATTGGGGCACAGACTCCCTTCTTCTATATTTTTCGAGAAAGAGAATTGATATATGATCTATTCGAAGCTGCCACCGGTATGCGAATGATGCACAATTTTTTTCGTATTGGCGGAGTCGCTGCTGATTTACCTCATGGCTGGATAGATAAATGTTTGGATTTTTGCGATTATTTTTTAACAGGAATTGCTGAATATCAAAAGCTTATTACACGGAATCCCATTTTTTTAGAACGAGTTGAAGGAGTAGGCATTATTGGTGGAGAGGAAGCAATAAATTGGGGTTTGTCGGGACCAATGCTACGAGCTTCCGGAATACAATGGGATCTTCGTAAAGTTGATCATTATGAGTGTTACGACGAATTTGATTGGGAAGTCCAATGGCAAAAAGAGGGGGATTCATTAGCTCGTTATTTAGTACGAATCAGTGAAATGACAGAATCCATAAAAATTATTCAACAGGCCCTAGAAGGAATTCCTGGAGGGCCTTATGAAAATTTAGAAATACGCCGCTTTGATAGAGTAAAAGATACTGTATGGAATGAGTTTGACTATCGATTCATTAGTAAAAAACCTTCTCCGACTTTTGAATTGTCGAAGCAAGAACTTTATACGAGAGTCGAAGCACCAAAGGGAGAATTGGGAATTTTTCTGATCGGAGATAAGGGTGTTTTTCCTTGGCGATATAAAATTCGTCCCCCGGGGTTTATTAATTTGCAAATTCTTCCTCAGTTAGTTAAAGGAATGAAATTGGCTGATATTATGACGATACTAGGTAGTATAGATATCATTATGGGAGAAGTTGATCGTTAAAATGATAATTGATACAACAGAAGTACAAGCTATCAATTCTTTTTCTAGATTGGAATCCTTAAAAGAGGTCTATGGGATCATATGGATGCTTATCCCTATTTTTACTCTTGTATTAGGAATCACAATAGGTGTACTAGTAATTGTTTGGTTAGAAAGAGAAATATCTGCGGGTATACAACAACGTATTGGTCCTGAATACGCAGGACCATTGGGAATTCTCCAAGCTCTAGCAGATGGTACCAAATTACTTTTCAAAGAGAATCTTCTTCCATCTAGAGGAGATACTCGTTTATTCAGTATTGGACCATCTATAGCAGTCATATCCATTTTATTAAGTTATTTAGTAATTCCTTTTGGTTATCACCTTGTTCTAGCCGATCTCAGTATCGGTGTTTTTTTATGGATTGCTATTTCAAGTATTGCTCCTGTCGGCCTTCTTATGTCAGGATATGGCTCAAATAATAAATATTCTTTTTTAGGTGGTCTACGAGCTGCTGCTCAATCAATTAGTTATGAAATACCATTAACTCTATGTGTGTTATCAATATCTCTACGTGTGATTCGTTAAGACATAAATTTCCGCCTACTTCTTTTCTTTCTAGGAAGGAAGTGTCATGAGTTGAATATATATTTTATTTTTCATTATTAGCGGGTTGATGAAGAAAACCAGATAGTTATATGAGTGAAAGAAACGGCTTAGAAATTTGCAGTAACAGATTGAATCTCATTTCCTATGTACAAGAGTTAAGAAAAGTAAACATAAGTATTAGAGACAGTTTACCCCAAGATTGATTGATTAGTCATCATTACTTGAAGCGGGTTCAAAAGATCAACTTTATGAGGTTTTTACTATCTATTAATAATTAATTAATAATAATTAATTAGCATATTTACCCGAAAGTAGATTTATAAAAATGAGTGGATAGACAGGAACACTAAGGTACACAAAGGATTCGTAATAGAGATTATGTAAGTGTATTTTTCTGTGTATAAAAAGAATTTTAATTGGGACTTTAAATTGGTAGAAATTATCAAGGAGTACTTCCCAAGATTCCGATCCAGAGTATACTAATATTCACCTATTAAGTAAATAACTATCAAGAACGAAGTAATCCTTTAACTTTGTTTAAGGTCCCCTTTTTTTGAGAAAGGAGAATAGGAACGAAAAAAATTGAAAGACTGAATGGAATTGCACTAGAAAAAAATATATATATTTTTTTCTTTCTCTATATAGAGATAGAATTCTTGTCATGGTTCGTGAACTAATGCAACGTCTAATTGGATTTCGTAATTGAAAACGTTAGGTTGAAATATCTATTGATATTGTTACAAGAAACATTTTATTCAAGGATTGAGTTATTACTAAACAAAGAAGAATTTAAATTATTAAAAGATAAGATGAATTCAGAAGCACTTTATTATTATAAATAAATATATATAGCAGACAGAATTCCAGTGTCTAATGGGGACCTTACAATGGATTAAATTTTATCTCTATCTATCCTACAAACATAAAACATATTAAGAAAAAAATGGACCGGTCCTTAGATTTATTTGTGACCTTTGAGGAGCCGTATGAGATGAAAATCTCATGTACGGTTCTGCAATAGGGATGGGAACAGTGATGTTATTATCCACTATGATTATCTAACAGTTCAAGTACAGTTGATATAGTTGAAGCGCAGTCAAAATATGGTTTTTGGGGATGGAATTTGTGGCGTCAACCTATAGGGTTTCTGGTTTTTCTAATTTCTTCCCTAGCCGAGTGTGAACGATTACCTTTTGATTTACCAGAAGCAGAAGAAGAATTAGTAGCAGGTTATCAAACCGAATATTCCGGTATCAAATTCGGTTTATTTTACGTTGCTTCATACTTAAATCTACTAGTTTCTTCATTATTTGTAACAGTTCTTTACTTGGGGGGTTGGAATCTTTCTATTCCGTACATATTTGTTCCTGAGCTTTTTGAAATTACTAAAAAGGGTAGAGTCTTTGGAACAATAATTGGTATCTTTATTACATTAGCTAAAACTTATTTGTTCTTGTTCATTTCTATCGCAACAAGATGGACTTTACCGAGGCTGAGAATGGACCAATTATTAAATCTTGGATGGAAATTTCTTTTACCTATTTCTCTAGGTAATTATTATTAACAACTTCTTCCCAACTTCTTTCACTGTAAAAAAAATACTTCTATATTCATGACTTGTCTCAAACAAGAGAAAGAAACAAGTATCCTATTTTTTATAAATATTCACGATATGTTCCCTATGGTAACGGAGTTCATGAATTATGGACAACAAACAGTACGAGCCGCAAGGTATATTGGTCAAGGTTTCATGATTACCTTATCACACGCGAATCGTTTACCTGTAACTATTCAATACCCCTACGAAAAATTGATTACATCCGAGCGTTTCCGCGGCCGAATCCACTTTGAATTTGATAAATGCATTGCTTGTGAAGTATGTGTTCGTGTATGTCCTATAGATTTGCCCGTTGTTGATTGGAAATTGGAAACTGATATTAGAAAGAAACGATTGCTTAATTACAGTATTGATTTTGGAATATGTATATTTTGTGGTAATTGCGTTGAGTATTGTCCAACAAATTGTTTATCAATGACTGAAGAATATGAACTTTCTACTTATGATCGTCACGAATTGAATTATAATCAAATTGCTTTGGGTCGTTTACCAATGTCAGTAATTGACGATTACACAATTCGAACAATTTTAAATTTGCCTGAAATAAAAAGCTTAAGAACTCATTTTGATCTAAAGGAATTCCTATTTTTGTTTGTTGAATAACTACAATTATATTCAGAATTCTATTTATCTATTTATTAGGCGACGAGAATCCCGTTGTAATATATTTTATATTAAAATTTAAAATATATGTCGATAGTTTATATTGAATTGATAATTTATAGATTCAAATTATTCTTTCGAGAGATTAGGCCAATATCCATCAATCCATATCCATGAAAATGGAATTTATTTAATTTAATAATTAATTTTAATGTTTGGCCAATAAATGGAATGGATGAAGCTATGGAGTCTTCTGTGTGTTTGAATAAAGATGATTAGTTCGTGGAGAGTCCGAACTGAAATGATCAAGAATAATACGAAGTGAAGTTTTCAGTTCGGGGAACAAGTTAATTCAGATACTCTAAACTAAATGAAGTTCCTCCGAACTGAAAACAAGCTAAGGTTTAACTTAAGTCAACAAAAGTCAACATTGAAGATAACAATTCGAAGAATGAAGACTTTGGTTCAGAACTGAAGTGAACTCCCCGAGTTGAAATTAAGATAATGATAATGTTGTATAAGTTTTGTTTGTAGCGTGTCTGTTTGTTAGATTTTGTCTATAAATAGTGTGATAGGTTGTTAGAGTTTGTTGTATTTGAACCTTGAACTCTCACAAAGAGGTTCCTTCGAGCTTGAATGTCAGTTGTAACAAGCTTGATCCAAAACCAGTCACTACTATCAATGAAATCTGTTAAACAGTTGCACATTTTGTTGTTCTAATCTGTTCTATTAATTACTCAATTACAAATTCGACTTCATGTTTCCTTCAATTTTGATTCCAAACTTAGGTCATGAGATTCCGCATCATGACCTGTTTTCAATTCGTTTTGCTTAGACGAAATTCAGGACATGTCAATTGGTATCAGAGCCAGACAAATCAATTGATTGAATTCGATTGAGTCTGGTTCATCAATTTGACTTGATTCGAAAATTAGGTCAAACTACTAGTGAATCGAAGTAGTCTGAAGTGAAATTAAAGAAGTCCGAAGTGAAACTGAAGAGATATATTTAAGAATCTGTTTAGATTTCAAGGTGTTCATGGTGGATCTGGTGTTACACATATGTATTCAAAGACGGTTGGTGTATGGAGCGAAAACACGAGTTATAAATTTGAGAGAGGGTTGTGTTTGTTGTGCTTCCGATCTGAAATCAGATTGACAAATCAAGAGATCCTGCTGGGAGTAAAGATGATAAACTTCATCAACGATTAATTCTTCATCGGTAGAACTTTGAAACAATGAAGATTACAAAGATTATAAGATGAAGAACAAAATGTTTTCAACAACATGTTTCTTCTAATTTAATAATATTTTAATAAAATTCTTGTTCCTGAAGAATGATGAAGATCCAAATGCTAAAGTCAGAAGAATTCTTGATGATTCTGGTTGAATATTCCGTAAGAAAAGTGGAATTCATGTTTATCATGAATCAGAGGCACATCTAAGGCCAATCATCTTCTCTTCAACATAGGTCTATAAGATCAGTGATCAATATGCTTTCAAGAAAATCAAACGCATGCCTATGATAAAGAGTAAAGATAATGTGTTGATTGGAGCTCACCATGGAGGTTAACTTATGAAGATTGAAGACTCATAGCATCATCCAAGGGGGCGATTGTAGGGCCAAGAAATGGAATGGATGAAGCTATGGAGTCTTCTGTGTGTTTGAATAAAGATGATTTTAGTTCGTGGAGAGTCCGAACTGAAATAATAGAGAATAATCCAAAGTGAAGTTTTCAGTTCGGAAAACAAGTTAGTTCAGATACTCTGAACTAAATGAAGTTCCTCAGAACTGAAAACAAGCTAAGGTTTAACTTAAGTCAACAGAAGTCAACATTGAAGATAACAATTCGGAGGATGAAGACTTTGGTTCAGAACTAAAGTGAACTCCCCGAGTTGAAATTAAGATGATGATAATGTTTTATTAGTTTAGTTCGTAGAGTATGTGTTTGTCAGAGTTTGTTGTCTTTGAACCCTGAACTCTCTCAAAGAGGTTCCTTCAAGCTAGAATGTCAGTTGTAACAAGCTTGATCCAAAACCAGTCACTACTATCAATGAAATCTGTTAAACAGTTGCACATTTTGTTGTTCTAATCTGTTCTATTAATTACTCAATCACAAATTCGACTTCATGTTTCCTTCAATTTTGATTCCAAACTTAGGTCATGAGATTCCGCATCATGACCTGTTTTCAATTCGTTTTGCTTAGACGAAATTCAGGACATGTCAATTGGTATCAGAGCCAGACAAATCAATTGATTGAATTCGATTGAGTCTGGTTCATCAACTTGACTTGATTCGAAAATTAGGTCAAACTACTAGTGAATCGAAGGAGTCCGAAGTGAAATTGAAGAAGTCCGAAATGAAATTGAAGAGATGTATTTAAGAATCTGTTTAGATTTCAAGGTGTTCATGGTGGATCTGGTGTTACACATATGTATTCAAAGACGGTTGGTGTACGGAGCGAAAACACGAGTTATCAACTTGAGAGAGGGGTGTGTTTGATGTGCTTACGATCTGAAATCAGATTGACAAATCAAGAGATTCTGCTGGCAGTAAAGATGATAAACTTCATCAACGATTAATTCTTCATCGGTAGAACTTTGAAAGAATGAAGATTACAAAGATTATAAGATGAAGAACAGAATGTTTTCAACAACATGTTTCTTCTAATCTAATAATATTTTAATCAAAGTCTTGTTCCTGAAGAATGATGAAGATCCAAATGCTAAAGTCAGAAGAATTCTTGATGATTCTGGTTGAAGATTCCGTAAGAAAAGTGGAATTCATGTTTATCATGAATCAGAGGCACATCTAAGGCCAATCATCTTCTCTTCAACATAGGTCTATAAGATCAGTGATCAATATCCTTTCAAGAATATCAGACGCATGCCTATGATAAAGAGTAAAGATAATGTGTTGATTAGAGCTCACCATGGTTGTTAACTTATGAAGATTGAAGACTCATAGCATCATCCAAGGGGGCGATTGTAGGGCCAAGAAATGGAATGGATGAAGCTATGGAGTCTTCTGTGTGTTTGAATAAAGATGATTTTAGTTCGTGGAGAGTCCAAACTGAAATAATCAAGAATAATCCGAAGTGAAGTTTTAAGTTCGGAAAACAAGTTAGTTCAGATACTCTGAACTAAATTGTAACAGCCCAAGCACACCCGTAGCGTGATATTGTCCGCTTTGCTCACCGGCGCACGGATTTGTTTTTGACACGAAGCTCGTGCCAAAACGCGTCATGCTAGGAGAGGTATCAACCCCCTTATAAAGAAGGATTTGTTCCCCTCTCCAACCGATGTGGGACGGTTGTAACAGCCCAAGCACACCCGTAGCGTGATATTGTCCGCTTTGCTCACCGGCGCACGGATTTGTTTTTGACACGAAGCTCGTGCCAAAACGCGTCATGCTAGGAGAGGTATCAACCCCCTTATAAAGAGGGGAGGATTGTTACATCCGTCCCACATCGGTTGGAGAGGGGAACAAATCCTTCTTTATAAGGGGGTTGATACCTCTCCTAGCATGACGCGTTTTGGCACGAGCTTCGTGTCAAAAACAAATCCGTGCGCCGGTGAGCAAAGCGGACAATATCACGCTATGGGTGTGCTTGGGCTGTTACATAAATGAAGTTCCTCAGAACTGAAAACAAGCTAAGGTTTAACTTAAGTCAACAGAAGTCAACATTGAAGATAACAATTCGGAGGATGAAGACTTTGGTTCAGAACTAAAGTGAACTCCCCGAGTTGAAATTAAGATGATGATAATGTTTTATTAGTTTAGTTCGTAGAGTATGTGTGTGTTAGAGTTTGTTGTCTTTGAAACCTGAACTCTCTCAAAGAGGTTCCTTCGAGCTTGAATGTCAGTTGTAACAAGCTCGATCCAAAACCTGTCACCACTATCAATGAAATCTATTAAACAGTTGCACATTTTGTTGTTCTAATCAGTTCTATTAATTACTCAATCACAAATTCGACTTCATGTTTTCTTCAATTTTGATTTCAAACTCAGGTCTTGAGATTCCGCATCATGACCTATTTCAATTCGTTTTGCTTAGATGAAATTCAGGACCTGTCAATTGGTATCAGAGCCAGACAAATCAATTGATTGAATTCGATTGAGTCTGGTTCATCAATTTGACTTGATTCGAAAATTAGGTCAAACTACTAGTGAATCGAAGGAGTCCGAAGTGAAATTGAAGAAGTCCGAAGTGAAATTGAAGAGATGTATTTAAGAATCTGTTTAGATTTCAAGGTGTTCATGGTGGATCTGGTGTTACACATATGTATTCAAAGACGGTTGGTGTATGGAGCGAAAACACGAGTTATCAATTCGAGAGAGGGGTGTGTTTGATGTGCTTACGATCTGAAATCAGATTGACAAATCAAGAGATTCTGCTGGCAGTAAAGATGATAAACTTCATCAACGATTAATTCTTCATCGGTAGAACTTTGAAAGAATGAAGATTACAAAGATTATAAGATGAAGAACAGAATGTTTTCAACATGTTTCTTCTAATCTAATAATATTTTAATCAAAGTCTTGTTCCTGAAGAATGATGAAGATCCAAATGCTAAAGTCGGAAGAATTCTTGATGATTCTGGTTGAAGATTCCGTAAGAAAAGTGGAATTTATGTTTATCATGAATCAGAGGCACATCTAAGGCCAATCATCTTCTCTTCAACATAGGTCTATAAGATCAGTGATCAATATCCTTTCAAGAAAATCAGACGCATGCCTATGATAAAGAGTAAAGATAATGTGTTGATTGGAGCTCACCATGGAGGTTAACTTATGAAGATTGAAGACTCATAGCATCATCCAAGGGGGCGATTGTTGGGCCAAGAAATGGAATGGATGAAGCTATGGAGTCTTCTGTGTGTTTGAATAAAGATGATTTTAGTTCGTGGAGAGTCCGAACTGAAATCATCAAGAATAATCCGAAGTGAAGTTTTCAGTTCGGAAAACAAGTTAGTATACTCTAAACTAAATGAAGTTCCTCAGAACTGAAAACAAGCTAAGGTTTAACTTAAGTCAACAGAAGTCAACATTGAAGATAACAATTCGGAGGATGAAGACTTTGGTTCAGAACTAAAGTGAACTCCCCGAGTTGAAATTAAGATGATGATAATGTTTTATTAGTTTAGTTCGTAGAGTATGTGTGTGTTAGAGTTTGTTGTCTTTGAACCCTGAACTCTCTCAAAGAGGTTCCTTCGAGCTTGAATGTCAGTTGTAACAAGCTTGATCCAAAACCAGTCACTACTATCAATGAAATCTGTTAAACAGTTGCACATTTTGTTGTTCTAATCTGTTCTATTAATTACTCAATCACAAATTCGACTTCATGTTTCCTTCAATTTTTATTCCAAACTCAGGTCATAAGATTCCGCATCATGACCTGTTTTCAATTCGTTTGGTTAGACGAAATTCAGGACCTGTCAATTGGTATCAGAGCCAGACAAATCAATTGATTGAATTCGATTGAGTCTGGTTCATCAATTGACTTGATTCGAAAATTAGGTCAAACTACTAGTGAATCGAAGGAGTCCGAAGTGAAATTGAAGAAGTCCGAAGTGAAATTGAAGAGATGTATTTAAGAATCTGTTTAGATTTCAAGGTGTTCATGGTGGATCTGGTGTTACACATATGTATTCAAAGACGGTTGGTGTATGGAGCGAAAACACGAGTTATCAATTTGAGAGAGGGGTGTGTTTGATGTGCTTCCGATCTGAAATCAGATTGACAAATCAAGAGATTCTGCTGGCAGTAAAGATGATAAACTTCATCAACGATTAATTCTTCATCGGTAGAACTTTGAAAGAATGAAGATTACAAAGATTATAAGATGAAGAACAAAATGTTTTCAACAACATGTTTCTTCTAATCTAATAATATTTTAATCAAATTCTTGTTCCTGAAGAATGATGAAGATCCAAATACTAAAGTCAGAAGAATTCTTGATGATTCTGGTTGAAGATTCCGTAAGAAAAGTGGAATTCATGTTTATCATGAATCAGAGGCACATCTAAGGCCAATCATCTTCTCTTCAACATAGGTCTATAAGATCAGTGATCAATATCCTTTCAAGAAAACCAGACGCATGCCTATGATAAAGAGTAAAGATAATGTGTTGATTGGAGCTCACCATGGAGGTTAACTTATGAAGATTGAAGACTCATAGCATCATCCAAGGGGGCGATTGTTGGGCCAAGAAATGGAATGGATGAAGCTATGGAGTCTTCTGTGTGTTTGAATAAAGATGATTTTAGTTCGTGGAGAGTCCGAACTGAAATCATCAAGAATAATCCGAAGTGAAGTTTTCAGTTCGGAAAACAAGTTAGTATACTCTGAACTAAATGAAGTTCCTCCGAACTGAAAACAAGCTAAGGTTTAACTTAAGTCAACAGAAGTCAACATTGAAGATAACAATTCGGAGGATGAAGACTTTGGTTCAGAACTAAAGTGAACTCCCCGAGTTGAAATTAAGATGATGATAATGTTTTATTAGTTTAGTTCGTAGA
Organism: Senecio squalidus; assembly: GCA_910822075.1. Lineage (NCBI taxonomy): Eukaryota > Viridiplantae > Streptophyta > Magnoliopsida > Asterales > Asteraceae > Senecio > Senecio squalidus. The sequence goes on along the minus strand of CAJVGC010000432.1, from coordinate 19,961,332 downwards.
GTGTCTGTTTGTTAGAGTTTGTTGTCTTTGAACCCGGAACTCTCTCAAAGAGGTTCCGTCGAGCTTGAATGTCAGTTGTAACAAGCTCGATCCAAAACCTGTCACCACTATCAATGAAATCTATTAAACAGTTGCACATTTTGTTGTTCTAATCAGTTCTATTAATTACTCAATCACAAATTCGACTTCATGTTTCCTTCAATTTTGATTCCAAACTCAGGTCATGAGATTCCGCATCATGACCTGTTTTCAATTCGTTTTGCTTAGATGAAATTCAGGACCTGTCAATTGGTATCAGAGCCAGACAAATCAATTGATTGAATTCGATTGAGTCTGGTTCATCAATTTGACTTGATTCGAAAATTAGGTCAAACTACTAGTGAATCGAAGGAGTCCGAAGTGAAATTGAAGAAGTCCGAAGTGAAATTGAAGAGATGTATTTAAGAATCTGTTTAGATTTCAAGGTGTTCATGGTGGATCTGGTGTTACACATATGTATTCAAAGACGGTTGGTGTATGGAGCGAAAACACGAGTTATCAATTTGAGAGAGGGGTGTGTTTGATGTGCTTCCGATCTGAAATCAGATTGACAAATCAAGAGATTCTGCTGGCAGTAAAGATGATAAACTTCATCAACGATTAATTCTTCATCGGTAGAACTTTGAAAGAATGAAGATTACAAAGATTATAAGATGAAGAACAAAATGTTTTCAACAACATGTTTCTTCTAATCTAATAATCTTTTAATCAAATTCTTGTTCCTGAAGAATGATGAAGATCCAAATGCTAAAGTCAGAAGAATTCTTGATGATTCTGGTTGAAGATTCCGTAAGAAAAGTGGAATTCATGTTTATCATGAATCAGAGGCACATCTAAGGCCAATCATCTTCTCTTCAACATAGGTCTATAAGATCAGTGATCAATATCCTTTCAAGAAAATCAGACGCATGCCTATGATAAAGAGTAAAGATAATGTGTTGATTGGAGCTCACCATGGAGGTTAACTTATGAAGATTGAAGACTCATAGCATCATCCAAGGGGGCGATTGTTGGGCCAAGAAATGGAATGGATGAAGCTATGGAGTCTTCTGTGTGTTTGAATAAAGATGATTTTAGTTCGTGGAGAGTCCGAACTGAAATCATCAAGAATAATCCGAAGTGAAGTTTTCAGTTCGGAAAACAATTTAGTTCAGATACTCTGAACTAAATGAAGTTCCTCAGAACTGAAAACAAGCTAAGGTTTAACTTAAGTCAACAGAAGTCAACATTGAAGATAACTATTCGGAGGATGAACACTTTGGTTCAGAACTAAAGTGAACTCCCCGAGTTGAAATTTAGATGATGATAATGTTTTGTTAGTTTAGTTCGTAGAGTGTCTGTTTGTTAAAGTTTGTTGTCTTTGAACCCGGAACTCTCTCAAAGAGGTTCCGTCGAGCTTGAATGTCAGTTGTAACAAGCTCGATCCAAAACCTGTCACCACTATCAATGAAATTTATTAAACAGTTGCACATTTTGTTGTTCTAATCAGTTCTTTCAATTACTCAATCAAAAATTCGACTTCATGTTTCCCTCAATTTTGATTCCAAACTCAGGTCATGAGATTCTGCATCATGACCTGTTTTCAATGCGTTTCGCTTAGATGAAATTCAGGACCTTTTATTTAAGAACTATTGTAACAATTCCACTGACTATTAATGTCATATGTATGTACAGAAACATGATTCCTTTCTTTGATATAAAAAGTGAAGGTCTATGTAGCATTGACATCAGATATCCCTTCATACAACCCCTCAAAGTGTTTTTCAAAATTCTCTTTATCTATTACTTCTCCAAACTGATCAACGACTCTAAATTTCTTGGTATTCTTTTCAGCTTCAACGCTTTCACTTTCATCTTCATCACTAGAGTTAATAAATCCCTCACTCTACTTAAACTCTTCTTCACCAGATTTATCTTCTTCATCACCACACTTAAATTCTTTGTCATCAGAGTTAAACATCTCTTCACCAGATGTAACATTTTCTTCACTAGATGTAAACTCTGTGACTTTTCTTTTCCTTTGTAGCTCCCAACCTTCTCCAAGTCTTTCTCAATCTTCCCCACAATTGATAGATCAATCTCAACCTCTTCATTAACACTTTCACTACTCTCCAATCTTCCTTCTACTTCAGTTTCAATATTTTCTTCATCCACCACCATTCTATCCTCAGCTTCAACTTCAACTTCAATCCTGGTTTTATCTCCCCCTATTTTGGATGCATCGTCCATAGGAAGAGATTTTAATCTTAGCTTTAAATGGTCTCTAATGACTGCATTTGAAGCATTTTTCCATCTTAGCTGATTGACTGGTGACTTTTATCTCAGAACCAGTTGCTCCAATGTCTCATTCTTCTTAGTCAATTCTATTATTGTCAACATACCAATTCATGCCCCCTTTCTTTCTTGAAGTATAGACACTAATAGGATTGATTGATGAAGCATCCTTCTGAACATTTATCACAGGGGTAGACACAGGTGGAACCTCAGGAGTGAGAGTATGTAAGGCAGCCAGATTAGGCAGAGCTTGGCTTTCCTCAACTGTATATTACCAATCTCCTCTTTCACCACTCCCTTGGGCTTGCTGAGCAATAGGTGATTGAGGTGGAGGTTATGGAATAGGAATAACAGGTGATTCAGGTTGATCAACCTCCACTTGTTGTTGTTGTTGTTGCTCTTGTTGTTGTTGTTGTTGTTGTTGTTGTTGTTGTTGTTGTTGTTGTTGTTGTTGTTTTTGTTGTTCTTGCTGTTGTTGTTGTTGTTGTTCTTGTTGTTGCTCATTCTTTCCCCACTAGCCTTGTAGCTCTAAAAACATTTGTATAGCTACCCTTTCCTGATTGATCATTGGTGGGAAGAAAGGAGTAAACTGTCCTGAGAAGACCACTCTTGCTTTAGGAAAATATTTTCTCATGTTGTTCATGATCTTCCAGTTCATATTCTCATCCTTAAGTGTAGGACCTTGTAGCATCAATCCTTGAACTTCAGATTGCAAAATGATTTGAAGGAATCTTGGATATAGAAGAAATTTATGTGAACTTCCTTCAGCCATTCTCTGCATACATTCCGTGATGAATTCAGAGAAGTTGAACTTCCTTTGAGTGATCATACATACAAAAGCAGAGGCCAAGGTTTGATTCATCTCATCAAATCGTCCAGATATACAGCAAACCAGTACATTAACCAAATATCTCCAGTTGAATGAGACTCCTGTCTTTTTCACCATACTCTCTGGGAAATCACCCTCATAACCAGCTTGTCTACATACAACCCTTATTTATTCCATCTCCAATCTCTCACACCATTAGCATCATCCAACTGTAATACTCTCCTTAACACATCTTTAGTGATAGTAACGTTCTCCATTTGTACAGTTGATGTAATAGTCCTCACACCATTTACAACATCAAACCTTGCATTTTGCCATAATTTCAGTAATACATTTCTATACAACACAGGACTCTTTGAAATAGCAAATCTCATGTTTGAGTTGATCAGAAATCCCAAAATAAGCTTCCAATCCTCATCACCTTCAGAATGGCCCATATCCAAAAATGCAGCAACAATATGTTTTGGTTTATAAGGGAAAGCCATATTAATGAACTCAGAAAACAGGAGAAAAATACTCAAAAACTGGAAAAAAATCTAAAATCTATCTCAAATGTGCTAAAAATCTATAGCAAAGGCTCTAAAGGAAATCGTCAGTGAAAGGAAAAGGTAAGAAATTTTATTGAGATTAGCAATTTTGATCCGGATAAGAGATGCAATTTGCATGAATTAAAAAAGATTATATTAATATTTAAAAGTATTAAAACCAAATTAAGAATAAATATTATATTTAATTTCCTACCAAAAAGTCACCCGACCTAAGTAATAGTGTCCCAGAGTTAAACTTAATCAAAAATTATAATACGACCTAAAAGTTAAAGAACCCGACTTAAACTTATGGTCAAACTAGTCAACTCAAGTATCAGATTTAAATCATTCTAATACCCGAGCTAAAAATATGGTCAACATAGTCAAAGTCATTACCAGACATCAATTAGATTAATACCCGACTTAAAAATTTATTACCCGAATTAACTTAAATCAAAATTAACTCATTTAAGTCTTTCTAGGTTAAATTCTTAACACCAGAATTGAATCATTTCAAACCATAAATTAATCTTGAAATTGTTTAAAAATCAAAATTTCATCAAAAACATATATTCTAGGACTTCATAAATTAGTTCATATGAGCAAATTTGCTTCAGAAATGAAATGTTTAGTAAAATGCAGAAACTTGTATTTTTATTAGAATTCAACTTGTGTCAAAAATTCATAAATTTCAGGTTTTAATAATTTAAATATGACATGATATACAATCAAACTTATTCACATCTTATCAAGTAGAAATAAATTAAATTAATATTTTACTTAAATATGGAATATATACCTTATTGTCACTAAAACAAAGCAGTTTTGGGACATAATTTAACAAAGGAATTTATATGAACACATGAATAATCTTCAATATTTATTGAGAGTCCCCAGAATATGATTTCTCAACCTTATAAACTGCTTTTTCTCTCAAGATATTTTTGATTATATGCATGTTTTTATGTTCAAAATTAGACTTAGTACTATTGTTCAACTCATTCCCCTGTCTTTGCCGTTTATCAAGTTAGCATCAAGGATCTAAGAGGACAATATACTAGTTTATTAAAGAATTTGGACTTATTCACATGTCTCTTCCGATTATCAAGTTAGCATCAAGGATCTGAAAGTCAATAAAGTATTAAAAATCACTTTAAAACTTTATAGTTTTTATGATAAATAGATTTAAATGCCATTATTTACTGAAAATATATATTTTCTTTGTTTTTCTACTTGACAATCACTGATTTCCCATTTGACAGTTATCAGTTTTAATGACTTTGACAGATTTCTCTCTACACTCAGCGAATCGAAATGAAACAGGTCATGATGCGGAATCTCATGACCTGAGTTGAATCAAAAGAAGAAACATCAAATCGAAACTGAAATTGAAATTTAAGCTGATATCAGACAATGTATGCGCAACTAATTAAGATTTCATTGATAGTGTGAACAGGTTTTGGATCGAGCTTGTTACATCAGACACTAACAAGCTCAACGGAACTCAAACTGAGTTCCGGGTTCAGAGACAACAAACTCTAACAACCTATCACACTATTTATAGACAAAATCTAAAACACTACGAATTAAATATTACAACATGTCATCATCTTAATTTCAACTCGGGGAGTTCACTTCAATTCGGAATCATAACCTGTCTACCACCAGAACCTATCTCGTTATCATAATTCACCTCTGGAGCAGCCATAGCAATTGCAGACATGATGATTGATTTTAAATCGGATTAACACACTTTAATTCGGATGAACTGACTAACACTAAATTGATACTAATTCAACCAAATTTGCAGAAATCTTATCAACTAATCATTATCAACACCCGCTAACAAACAGAATCACTTAATACAGATGATTAAACCAAAATACCTCAATAACGACTTTTACCGAATTTCAAACTTATGAAAAACTGAATGGTCGTTGATCTTACTGCTCTAATCCTTATAACTTTTCTAAACACTTCTACTGTAGCTTACAATCTTCTGATAAACAAGCTGAACCAAATTTGATTTGATTTCCAACTCTGATACCACTTGTCAGGTCTGATCAATCTTCAAATTCAAACACTCAATATCTAGAATCAATAACAGGTTGCGGAATCACAAGTTATTTATTAAGCTAATGAAATTAGAACAAGGAATTCAACAATGGAAGTTATTATGTTCAAAGCCTTAAATGGCGGGAAAGTTTGTTACAGAGATATTGATTCTTGAACTCTTACATCTGAACTCCTCTCACGACTATTTATAGGCTAAGCTATCTAACTTGTCAGGTCTTGAAGTCCTCAAAGCTTACACAATCTATGTAAGGATTCAATAACTAGTGGCGAAATAACATGTTATTGATCAAAGCTAAACAGAATAAGAACAAGGATTCAACGAATTGAGAGAATTTATTTCAAAGCCTTTAATTTGCGGGAAAGTTTGTTACAGGAAATGATCTTACAAACTCACACTTTCTGCATTGCTTTCGCCACTATTTATAGGCTATTCTTCCTAACTATTACATTACAAACATCCTTATGTTTATTTAAAAACACTTCGGGTGAACTATTGAATTAAAACTCAGTTAACTTTAGTTTGGGTGAACTTTAACTTAACTCTAGTGAAGAGTTATGTAAGGATCAAATATATTGAATACACCTAAAGTTTGCCTAAGTAAGATCTTGATCTATCAAAGAAGTTCAGCAGCGGATGAACACTTTGATATTACAAGTTTATCGAATCAAACAATATTGTATAATGAAGAACAGTTATGAACAATAAGTTTGCCGAATTATAAGCCTCAATTATATTAAATAATGAATCAATACAACGTGTTTGTTATCAATCTACAAGGATCTATTTATAGACCTTGAGGCTAACCTATCAAATTAGGAAACATCTACTAAAAGGAAATACAATCTAACTCTAATTGTAGTTCTAATCTAAGCTTGCATATCAATTTTGTTGCAGTAGAAACGATCATCCGCAGTAATGAGAATGTTGCAGTAGTAATGTTCTCGCAATAGTAACTTGTCTTCCGTAGTAACTGTCTGTCTTCAGTATTAACTGTCTTCAGTCCGCATTAATGAATCATACTTCAACAGCAGTATTAATTGAGCAGTATTAATGAAATTAAAACTATTTTAGCTAAGTTTCAATCCCAACAATCTCCCCCTAACTTGAACTTTTATTACTACTGAAAGTACAAGTTTTTACACAAATTTTAACTACTTTATTACAAGACATTATCACTACTTCTTTGAACTTGCATCCTCTTCTTATGCTTCTGTTGCCAACTCTTCAGTGAGTTGAATCATGATACTCCACACCAACTCATGTCACATTCTGGAAGCAATTAGACCAGATAGTCTCACTTTGATTAGCTCCTTAAGTGTCCTCAACCCCAAGTCATACTTTCTGTCAACTAGACAAAAATTCCATGGCTCCATGTTTTCTAACTATTGAGTAAGTTCCACTCATTTCATATAAGTACCACTTGATAACTGGGTTGTTTACACCTCCTTCCTTGAATGTTGGACTCACCTTTTCTACCTCAGGATTAAACATCCCATTGAGAAAATCCATCGCCATGTCTGTTCCTGAACAAGTACCTCTGAACTTAGAGTACTTAATCAAAAAATATCATACGCGCTCTGGAGGTCATCTCTTGAGAAATCCCTGATCATTCTGTAGAAAGCAGGTAGAGTAGTCTTTGACTTTTCTACTCTAGTGACCATATAAGAAGTTTTGGTTGGTCCTCCTACATACTCCCAGTCAACAATTTCAGGTACCTCAACAGCCAAAGGTGCAATCCTTAGTCCTTCTTCATGTGCAATGAGATCTGAACATTCATCCTCTGAAATTTGTATATCTCCTTCCTTCTCTTCTACATTGACTGGCTCTTTCTTGATTGGTACAATTGGAATACTTGGACTTCCTTGAGCAGTAGTAGTTGAAGTAGGAATGTCAGTTAGTCTTTGTTTCTTCAATGGAACTCTGGTAGAATAAGACTTCTTCCTCTTCAATTGCCTAGGTGGACTTGGCTTGACTAGAGCAAATGGGTTATGAATTTCGTTACCTTGGGCATCAAACATTGCTCTCCCAGTCTCTTGAGCTCTCTTCATGGACCTCTCTAACTCATATTGTTGTTGCTCTTGTTGTTTTGTGAGTTGAAGTTTCTTTTGAGAGTCCTTTTTCTTTTATTTTTCAACTAATGCAAGCAAGTTTCCAATCTTCATAGGGCCTAATGATTTCCCATTTTACCCCTTGGACTTTAAGTATGTCATAAACTTTTGCTTGTCATCAGCTAGCTTCTCTTGTGTGGATCGTTTCTTTGTAGCTTTCCTTTTCTTCTCTTTTTCAATTTGAGCCACCTCCTTTTCTTGCTCAGGTAGCAAGAATGCAGTTTCTTCATTTAACTTCTGGATTTTTGCCATTTCTGCTATTTGAAGTTTGGTGTGGATGTCTTTAATTGTAGCAGGATCAGACCCTACATCCAACTCTTCATAAGCTAATTGAAGTTCAGTTAGCTCATCCATCTTCTTGATTCTCTCATTCTTCTTCTTTTCTTTATCCTCCTTGCTTGTATCCACGACTATCTTCTTTCCCAAAGCTTTCTCAGTTGGTTCTACTTGTGTTGTTGGCTTGGAATATAAGATCTGTGAGGAGGAATAATAGGTCTCATACCTGAAGGTCTTGAAGGATCTTGGACAAAGTCAACTCCTTATACCAATTTAGTACTGTCAGGTGCAACGGGTATTTCAACTCCCTTCTGTTTAGGCATTGAAGCTTGCTCAATCTTTCTTTGTTCAAGAATCTTTCTCCTTTCTAGCCTTAGAAGTTCTGCAGCATCTGCTTCTTCATCAACAGTAGGAATTAAAACTGATGAAGCTGCAGTAGAAACCCCTTCAGTAGTAACATCAGTTGTAATAGGAGCTATAGAAACTATATCTTCAGTAGAAACCAGAGGGGCAGTAGAAACCAATTCTTCAGTAGTAACAAACTCTGCAGTAGAAATGACAAATTCTTCAATTGTAGCAGTAGTAATTACTTCTTCTTGATTCTTTTCTATTTCCATCTCCTGCTCCCCCTCAAATTTATGCTGCTCCTCCTTATCTTCTTCATCAATAACCATCTTTTCTCCCTCCACCTCTTCATCAATTTCTTTTTCTTGTTCTGAGGTAGCAGTAATTTGTGTGTCCTCACTTCTTCTTTCTACCTCCTCCCCCTTAAGATCAGCATCCTCTTATGTTGACAAAATGTCTTCTATTTCTTTCTCCCCCTTTTTGTCACCAGGAGGAGTGTCATCTAAAGAAGAAGAGCTGGAGGATTTTGGTGATGTGCCAATACTTCTTGTTTATGGATTCTTTTCATCAGTTGAGCTGTAAGAATCTCTTGTTGCTTCACCAGTTGATGCACTAACTGTGTTAAAGTGGAAAGTTCCTCCCCTTGTTTATCCACTTTAACTATGACATTTTCGTACATTTCCATCAGTTCAATATTAGAGTAAGTATTTCTATCCTCACCCCCTGCCTGTTGAGTACCAATAGGTGGTTGATCATAGGATGTAGAGGGACCCTTCTTCCCTGTAGAAGCTGTTCCCTCCTCCATGGTTTCTTGGCACCTGGGACCACTTTCTAAAGATGCCACAAAAGCACCATCAATGGTTTGTGTTGCCTTGGGTTGGGTCTTAAAGATGTTTATACTGTCTTGTGCCTCACTATAAGAGGTAAGAGCAGCAGTAGTATAAGTTGTGATGACCCATCAATTTGAGATACTTGAGTTACCGTTATTATTTTTAAAGTTATTCGCAATTATTTTGACCCTTGTGTTTCGCTTTGTTTTACTCACGGTTTACTGTTATTGAGAATCGGGTTTTACGTATTTGTTGGTTCGTCCCTCGAGACGTAATAATTTTATTTATCTAAGTGCCAATTAGTTAGTATTCTCATAAATATAAGTTAGAGTGTTTATGCCAAATTTGTCGGTTATCGTATCCTCTATCATCGAGATATCGTGCTTTTGCTCTTGTTTATCCTTTATCGAAATCGTGCGTATCTCGGAATCGAAAGTGAAAATATAACATTTAATGAACCTAATACAAAGAAAATCATAGTATGAACTTTCCTAAGTTCATCGCAAAAAGAATCGGGAGCTTTCGACGAACGAAACTACTTAACGATCGCGCAAACGAAAAACTGGAAAAGCTGGAGTTTTGGTCCATGGCACATCACATGGCACCCTGTGCGGCGCACATGGATGCTGATCAGACTTTTTGTTTTGTTGTGTGACTCATTTTTGCATGTATTGTGGTTGGGCACTTGTTCCAAACGAGTAAGACATGATTGTGGGTGCAGGGATGTCATATTTGGGGTCGTTCCAAGACCATCAAACACATCCTAACATCACATACACCTACAAACACTTCTCTCTCTCTAACTTTCCCATCACATTTCCTTTGCAAACTTCTCTCATTTCTCTGTCAAACATAACTCTTTTCCAGAAACTTTGAAGGAGAAAACACCCATTTAAAGAAGGATTCAAGTCCAAGATCATCTAACTATTATTCTTTTGCATTCCAAGCTATTGTCTTCCATTTTTACATATCATTTGGGAAGATCCATCTAGCTTTTCTTGAAGGGAAATTTCTTTGATATTGGTACGTAATCTTTTACCGAAAATCGCTTCGAAAACGTTATTTATCATCTCGCAAGTAAAGATCTAAACTAATGGAGGATATATTTGTGTTTTGGAGCTGATTATTTCTCATCAACACACCACCAAAAGTTTGCTTTCGGGTTTATTCATTCTCAAGCTTGTAGATCTTTGCGGTTGTTATCGGTAAAATCGATATTTTTCTCTAATTCATCTTTTCATATATTTCCTTATTATTTTCCATTCATATTTCGGTTTTAGCCTTGAAAATGGTTAGGAATAATTTATTAGACCAACACATTGGAATATTTTGGATATGGACTAAATTTGGACTAAAAGACATAAAGATGTGATTATTACCGAAATTAACATATTGTATGTATTAGTATGTAAAATGATATATTTACATATATGTAACACTTGCTTGGTAAAGGTATTTGGAACAGAATATAAGTTATTAACTGTTTGCGTTTTTTACCAAAAAGTCTTTAAACGAACGGATTTCGGCAAAACAACAAAACGATGCTTGCTGGAAATTGGACTTGTGCGCCGTCCTGGGCCGTCCTGGATTGCCCAGGACGACGCAGCGGGCCAAATTCCAGCAAAATCTTCGTTTTGCTTGTTTAGCCGTCTTGACGTTTTGGTTCCGTAAATTGTCGTTTCAAAGCCTCCAATCTTAACTTATGTTTATTAACCAATCTAAACACTTGTATAAACATACTAAAATACATAAAAGTAACTTAATATGATAAAACATCTTCTTTGGACTCAAAGACGCCAACGCAATCCAAAATGTCTTAACATTCATTAAAGCGGACGTTTTACCTACATTTCGATAAATAAACATATGTTACAAAATGCGATCGTAATCTAAAGCCGTCAACTTTTATATATTTGCTAAACTTTGTTAAGAACATTATATAAAGTCATCTTACACTATATTTTTGAAAAGTAAAGGCTTTAAACTCTCTAAGCGTCAAAGTTATACTTTTACGTCAACTTCAACTTTCTTTCAAATTTAACTATGATTCAACCTCAACTTATTGATTTTAACTTTTACAAAATCAACATCTTTGACATTTGACTTTTATAAGTCAACTTCCTTGACTTTGACTTCTATAAAGTCAACATATGTGACTTTGACCAAGTCAACTTCGTTGCCGTTGACCTTGGTCGATCTCGATAAAACTTGAAACAATATTCCTTTCAATCAATATTCCTGGTAGTCGTTTCGACTCGGAATATTATTCTTTTCGGATTGTCTGTTATGACGTGAAATGTCGATATCTTTCCGGTCGGCCCTTTTTGGCACAGAACATCGTCATCTTGATTTAACAGATTGATCAATGGAAAATTTTATTAAACTTAATCTTAACCGACAAGGCTAAACCGGACTAGACTTATAGAGATACTGAGACTATGTTATTTACTGTTTTAGGGCACTTAGACGGTGGAGTTGTAACCCCGTGATTAATTACCCGAGATTTGCTGAAGTTGTACATTGAGTTATTCGTAGCCCTTGTCTTAAATATTTTTGGGCTGTAAAGCGTATTTTTTAAAATTGTCTGCATGTATGCGGGATTGTATTGAATATCTTGTTTACCTAGTAGAATAGGTTTGCTTAGACTAGGTGTCTTGTACATTCGTTAAGCTTTGTGCCCAACTGTATCATATATATAGCTATATGGGTTATTGTACCTAACCCTCATTGCTCGGTAGGATGCTCCTATGAGTGGATGTTATGAACGGTAATTAATTTAGTTGCCTTTGGTTGACACGCCTTAGGATTTGGGTCTTTTGGACTGGTCAGGTTCGGTGTATGACTAATCTAAGCATGGTATCCTCGCTAGGGTTGTGAAACAAGATGTGGTATTTGAATGTAATGTTGTTGAAACTTATTGATTGGGTCAACTTTTACTTAAAATTGCGAATAATTCACCAAAATGTTGTTGACGTCGTTTTAACGTTTTGCAGGAGTTTGACGATTTCATTGATCATGCCATGTTGTTTCGGATCGTGTATTTTTTGTATTTGGAATTAGTTGTGTTGGATGTAATTCCGTTATGATCCGTTTAATGATTTTGTAATGTATTGTATTTGGCGGTCATCGTTTTTGACATTGTAATGTACTTTGTAACCCTTTGGCATGATTAATGTTATTTCGATGTTTTGTTTATTGGTTGTATGTTGTAATCCTTGACTCTTGATATTGTAACTGGAACACCTCGTGTTTCCGCTCTAAGCGGGGTGTGATAGAAGTTGGTATCAGAGCCAAAGGTTATAGCGAACCGGGTGATTTAAACTGAGTAAATCACTTGGACTATGACCATAGGCTTTTTAAATCGATTTTTTTCTCTGATTGCATTGTGTGCACTATTTTTCATACGTGTTTATTTTCGCGTTTGTTATTTTGGTATTTGGCCTTGTTTTCGTGTTGCACACATTTGCTGATCGAGTTTATTTCCCTTTTAATTTAGGACGATGGCGCCTAAGAGGAGAGTTGCGACACGAAGTTCCGCGAGACGTGCTACGGCTAACGCGAGAGCGTATACTGTGAATCCGAGAGCGAGTGCTAATAACGCGAATTCGAATGCGAGAGGAAGCAATGCTGGAAATGATACGACACCCGACTTCGGTCAGATGATCGCCCAGCAGATTGCGGCTATGATGACCGAGATTGTGGCTCAACTGAGGCAGGGCATAGCCCAAGGAACTGGTGGTTCGGCTCCTGAAAATCCCGAGCCGATTGTTAATAATGATAGTCCTAAGGTTGTGATTAATGAGTCTGGTGAACCCAAAACTGGATCGGGTGGAGAAGAGGGCTCAGTTCGAAGCACGGGATGCACTCTGAAGACTTTCATGAGCTGCAAAGCCCCAGAATTTAAGGGTAACGAGGGAGCGACTGGAACGCTCCAGTGGATGGAGAAGTCGATGAGTCACAGTTGTTCTACGAGAGCGATTCCGAGAAGTTCGACTCCAGATTTTAATCCATCACCTTGACCCGACTTAGTAATCATCGGTACGAAACCAAACCATAATCAAGACCCTTCGAAAAATCATTTCGTGAACTTTTAAACTTTAGTGGATAAATTCTGTAAATGCATGGTTCATTACGAACTACGCTTAATTTGGCCAACTACGCCTAGTTTGGAATAAATTATGCAAGAACGGAACGTAATTGCTATTGTTAATAATTTGAGTCGATAATTCTCAATTCTACTGATTCCCGATCTTAGTCCGTCTTTCGAAGAGTTCTTATCGGATGAGTCTAGGACTATGTTTTCTTTTACGTCTACGCTTTCATGACTTCCTCTGATTAGAGCTAGCTGACGGTGAGTTTTTGCGTGCTACTGTTATACCTTCTGCTCGTAGTATTAGTTTCGACGATCATTCTTTTTCCCGAGCGACTTGATCCCGGTTACCTTTGGCAGCTTCGATGTTATTATCGGTAGAAATTGGCTGACGAGATTATGGCCAGCCATGGCATTCAAGTATCCGTCATTTCTGATCGAGGCGCGCGTGAGTTTTAGACTTTGGCGTGGGTTGAGATCGATCTTAGCCGCGAGAGATCGCCAGAAGAAATACGCGGTTCTCCGTCGGAATCCCTTGGAATTCAAGGTTGGAGACTTGGTGTATTGGAAGTTTCTCCATGGTAGGTTGTGTTTCTCTTCGAGAAATGCAGCGGAAATATCCCATCTCTTTTCTAGCAGCGATGCTCAATAGTTATTTCGAGGACGAAATTCCTTTTACTGGGGGAGGTTGTGATGACCCGTCAATTTGAGATACTTGAGTTACCGTTATTATTTTTAAAGTTATTCGCAATTATTTTGACCCTTGTGTTTCGCTTTGTTTTACTCACGATTTACTGTTATTGAGAATCGGGTTTTACGTATTTGCTGGTTCGTCCCTCGAGACGTAATAATTTTATTTATCTAAGTGCCAATTAGTTAGTATTCTCATAAATATAAGTTAGAGTGTTTATGCCAAATTTGTCGGTTATCGTATCCTCTATCATCGATATATCGTGCTTTTGCTCTGTTTATCCTTTACCGAAATCGTGTGTATCTCGGAATCGAAAGTGAAAATATAACATTTAATGAACCTGATACAAAGAAAATCATAGTATGAACGTTCCTAAGTTCATCGCAAAAAGAATCGGGAGCTTTCGTCGAACGAAACTACTTAACGATCGCGCAAACGAAAAACTGGAAAAGCTGGATTTTTGGTCCAGGGCGCAGCACATGGCACCCTGTGCGGCGCACATGGATGCTGATCAGACTTTTTGTTTTGTTGTGTGTCTCATTTTTGCATGTATTGTGGTTGGCACTTGTTCCAAACGAGTAAGACATGATTGTGGGTGCAGGGATGTCATATTTGGGGTCATTCCAAGACCATCAAACACATCCTAACATCACATACACCTACAAACATTTCTCTCTCTCTCTCTCTCAATTTCCATTCACTTCCATTTGCAAACTTCTCTCATTTCTCTCTCAACCACAACTTATTTCCAGAAAATTTGAAGGAGAATACACCCATTTGAAGAAGGATTCAAGTCCAAGATCATCTAAGTAATAAGTTCCTTTTGATATCCATCAACTTTTGGTAAGATTTTCTTTAAGTTTCCTTCATTTTTCTTCCATTTTCTCTACTTTCTTCTTCATTTGTTAGAGAATCTAACACCAACTTTTATTCTTTTGCATTTCAAGTAATTCTCTTCCATTCTTACATATCATTTTGGAAGAATCCATCTAGCTTTCTCAAGGAAAAATTACTAGATCTTGGTAAGTAAACTTTTACCGAAAAATCTCTTCTAAAACGTTAATTATCATCTTGCATGTAAAGATCTAAACTAATGGTGGTTATATTTGTGTTTTTGGAGCTGATTATTTTTCATCACCACACCACCAAAGCTTGTTTCGGGTTATATATTATCAAGCTTGTAGATCTTGCGGTTGTTATCGGTAAAAATCGATATTTTTCTCTAATTCATCTTTTCATATATTTCCTTATTATTTCCATTCATATTTCGGTTTTAGCCTTGAAAATGGTTAGGAATAATTTATTAGACCAACACATTGGAATATTTTGGATATGGACTAAATTTGGACTAAAGGACATAAAGATATGATTATTACCAAAATTAACATATTGTATGTATTAGTATGTAAAATGATATATTTACATATATGTAACACTTGGTAAAGGTATTTGGAACAGAATATAAGTTATTAACAGTTTGCGTTTTTTACCAAAAAGTCTTTAAACGAACGGATTTCGGCAAAACAACAAAACGATGCTTGCTGGAAATTGGACTTGTGCGCCGTCCTGAATTGCCCAGGACGACGCAGCGGGCCAAATTCCAGCAAAATCTTCGTTTTGCTTGTTTAGCCGTCTTAACGTTTTGGTTCCGTAAATTGTCGTTTCAAAGCCTCCAATCTCAACTTATGTTTATTAACAACTCTAAACACTTGTATAAACATACTAAAATACATAAAAGTAACTTATTATGATAAAACATCGTCTTTGGACTCAAAGACGCCAACGCAGTCCAAAATGTCTTAACATTTATTAAAGCGGACGTTTTACCTACATTTCGATAAATAAACATTTGTTACAAAATGCGATTGTAATCTAAAGCCGTCAACTAATATCTTTGCGATAAACTTTGTTAAAAACATTATATAAAGTTATTTTACACTATATTTTTGAAAAGTAAAGGCTTTAAACTCTCTAAGTGTCAAAGTTATACTTTTACGTCAACTTCAACTTTCTTTCAAATTTAACTATGATTCAACCTCAAATTATTGATTTTAACTTTTACAAAATCAACATCTTTGACATTTGACTTTTGTAAGTCAACTTCCTTGACTTGACTTCTATAAAGTCAACATCTGTGACTTTGACCAAGTCAACTTCGTAGTCGTTGACCTTGGTCGATCTCGATAAAACTTGAAACAATATTCCTTTCAATCAATATTCCTGGTAGTTGTTTCGACTCGGAATATTATTCTTTTCGGATTGTCGTTATGACGTGAAATGTCGATATCTTTCCGGTCGGCCCTTTTTGGCACGGAACATCGTCATCTTAAATACGTCATCTTGATTTAACAGATTGATCAATGGAAAATTTTATTAAACTTAATCTTAACCGACAAGGCTAAATCGGACTAGACTTATAGAGATACTGAGACTATGTTATTTACTGTTTTAGGGCACTTAGACGGTGGAGTTGTAACCCCGTGATTAATTACCCGAGATTTGCTGAAGTTGTACAGTGAGTTATTCGTAGCCCTTGTCTTAAATATTTTTGGGCTGTAAAGCGTATTTTTTAAATTGTCTGCATGTATGCGGGATTGTATTGAATATCTTGTTTACCTAGTAGAATAGGTCTGCTTAGACTAGGTGTCTTGTACATTCGTTAAGATTTGTGCCCAACTGTATCATATATATAGCTATATGGGTTATTGTACCTAACCCTCATTTCTCGGTAGGATGCTCCTATGAGTGGATGTTATGAACGGTAATTAATTTAGTTGCCTTTGGTTGACACGCCTTAGGATTTGGGTCTTTTGGACTAGTCAGGTTCGGTGTATGACTAATCTAAGCATGGTATCCTCGCTAGGGTTGTGAAACAAGATGTGGTATTTGAATGTAATGTTGTTGAAACTTATTGATTGGGTCAACTTTTACTTAAAATTGTGAATAATTCACCAACATGTTGTTGACGTCGTTTTAACCCTTTGCAGGAGTTTGAGGATTTCATTGATCATGCCATGTTGTTTCGGAACGTGTATTTGTGTATTTGGAATTAGTTGTGTTGGATGTAATTCCGTTATGATCCGTTTAATGATTTTGTAATGTATTGTATTTGGCGTTCATCGCTTTTGACATTGTAATGTACTTTGTAACCCTTTGGCATGATTAATGTTATTTCGATGTTTTGTTTATTGGTTGTATGTTGTAATACTTTACTCTTGATATTGTAACTGGAACACCTCGTGTTTCCGCTCTAAGAGGGGTGTGACATAAACCCTTCCCAAATGGTCTCCCCCTCCTTATTGACCACCTCAGTGAGTACGGGAGATTGCTCAATGGTTTCCCTTTGAATATCCTTCCCTGGAAATAGTTCAGAGTGGATTTTTGAATTTTGAAAGTGGGGAAGTTTTAGACTGAGGAACTCTCTTAGCCTTTCTAGTGAATGTTGCAACTATGGGAGGTGTTTGAAGAGGTGTAGAAACTGGTGGGGTTACAGGATCAGTCACAAAATTGGTGACTATGGGTTCAGTTAATACTGGAGGAATGCTCTAAGTAGAAACTGCAGAGGTACTAGCAGCAGGAAGAGAAGTAGATGGGGGTTGAGACAGAGGTGAAGTCACTTGTCTCTCATCTATAGAACTTGTTCCCACCATCATTGTAGAGAACAATGGGTAAACATTTGCAGAAAATCCTTTGTTTACCCTTCTCATAATTGCAAAAACCTTTTTAGTATGAGAATGGGCAGGAAAAACATTTTGAGATCTAGTTAGATCCCTGATTTCACAATTTATGATGTGTTGTAAAAATCTTGGGTACATTAAAAATTTGTGTTTAGGATTGGCCAAGTTCTACAGCAAACCGTCAAAAATAAGGGCCGAAAAATTGTATGTTTGTTTAGTGGCAAGACAGACCATTGTTGTTGCCAAGGAAAGACTTGCCTCATTCCACCCTGTCCGTTTTTGTGAAATGCATTGTTGAAAATTATGCATCAAGTATTTCCATTGGGTGGACAATTTTGTCTAAAGTTTTCAAAAAACAGTTTCACTAGGTAAATCACTTATACCTTCGTCATCTTGAAAGTGAAGATGTGTATGGATTGTAGCCTCTGAAACTGTGACTTCTTTTCCATCAATGGTGTCATTTAGAACTGGTACTTCTCCCTCAGAATTTACCACAACAGTCTCCCAAAAAGCTCGTATGTGATCTTCATGTATCTCAAGACTAACTGTTAGAGCAAATTTGATGTGAGACTCTTCAAGAAGTCAATAATTGGGTAAAAATCCGTGTTTTCTTTGTTCTTTATGAAACAAGCAACCATGTTGTTGGGTTGCAAGGAACTGAAGATCAGCCATTGTTGTTAAATTTGAAGAATTTGATGAAACAGTGGAAGAAAACTTAGATTTTTAATTGCAACCGGTAAATTTTTAGAAATTAGGGTTCTTGAGAAGAAAAGGTAAGTAATTGAAAGATTAATCTTAACCCTATTTATACGCTTAAGATTATAACAACTTGGCGAGTTGGATTAGACGCTAGTGATGATTAAAAAGGATGGTTCAATCGTGTGTTGCCACGTGTCATAAATGACTGAACCCGCGCCGAAGTTTAAATTTTGAAGGTCCAATCACAAAACGCCACGTGTTAAAAGTTAGTTGCAACTTGAGGTTTGACTTGTCAACGCAGTATTAACAGAGTAATCTTATTAATTAAGAAAACTTTGTAGTACTAATCGTTGCAGTATTAACAGATAATGACCGTAGTAATGAGGTTAATTACAGTAGTAATGACGGGCCTTATTAACTGGTCTGGCAGTAGTAATGGGTATTACTTCCAGTATTAACCAGAGGTCCGTAGTAATGAGTTTACTAGCACTATTAACCATTCCAACAGTATTAACAAAACTAAGGGCAGTAGTAGTTAAACCTCCCGTAGTAATGAAAAATTTGCCGTACTAATAGAACTTTGGTCAAAATTTGTTTACACTGTTAATTTTGCAATAGTAACATAGTACAATACTAAAAAGAAAGGCACTTGATTTAAGTTAAGGTTACTACTGCTTTACTCGAAGGTAATTAACATGAGATTTTTAAAAGAGAAATTAATTGGTTAATCCATGTTGATCATGCCAATACTGGTAATCAAGAATGTAAATCTTCCCACATCAAAAGCTTTTGTGAGAAGATCAGCAAGCTGATTATCAGTATGAACTTTTTCAACATGTATTAACTTCTTTTCATTACAGTCTCTTATGAAGTGATAGCGTATCTCAATGTGTTTGGTCTTAGAGTGCTTCACCGGATTGTTAATGATACTGATTGTGCTTTTGTTGTCTATGAAGATGGGAGTGTTCATGAATGCATATCCATAATCCATCATTTGATTTTGTATCCACAATACTTGAGCACAACAACTTGCAGCAGCAATGTATTCAGCTTCTGTTGAGGAAGTTGAAACTGTTTTCTGCTTCTTGCACTGCCAAGACACCAACCTTGATAATAGGAATTGACATCCTCCTGTTGTGGATTTCGTGTCTAAATTTTCACCATCATAATCACTGTCAGTATAAGCAGTGAGTCTTTAGGATACCCTAGACCTAGGTTAGGTTTGCCTTTCAAGTAAGGAAATATTCTCTTGACTGCAATGAGATGAGACATCTTCGGTCTGGTTTGATATCTTGCACACACACAAACTCCAAACATGATGTCAGGTCTTGAAGCTGTAAGGTACTGTAGTTGTGAATGTCTACATCCTCCCCCTCAAGATCTGCACTCGGTTGTTTGTGAGTTTCCACAGGGGTGCTTGCCACTTTTGCTTCTAGGAAACCAAACTTGGTGAGAATATCTTTCACATATTTGGACTGGCTGATGAAGAGTCCATCAGGCTTCTGCTTGACTTGGAGGCCTAGAAAGAATGTTAGTTCTCCCATTGAACTCATTTGAAACTTAGTATGCATCAGTTGTTCAAATTCTTTACACAAAGCATCTTTGGTGGAGCCAAAGATGATATCATCCACATAGATTTGTACTAGAAGGATATCATAGTGAGTATTTTTGAAGAATAGGGTCTTGTCAATGGTTCCTCTTTGAAAGTTGTTCTTGAGAAGATAATCAGAAAGGGTATCACACCATGCTCTTGGTGCTTGATGAAGCCCATAGAGAGCTTTGTCCAACTTGTACACCAAGTGAGGATTTTTAGGATCCTCAAAGTCGGGTGGCTGTCTGACATACACTTCCTCTTCTATCACTCCGTAGAGGAAAGCACTCTTCACATCCATTTGAAAGACTTTGAAGCCCATGAAAGATGCAAAGGCAAGAAAGAGTCTTATGGCTTCTATTCTTGCTACTGGAGCAAACACTTCTTCATAGTCTATCCCCTCTTCCTGAGTGTAACCTTGAGCTACCAGTCTAGCTTTGTTTTTGATGACTATCCCTCTTTCATCCTTCTTGTTTCTGAAAATCCATCTAGTGCCAATTACCTTCTTCCCTAAAGGTAATGGAACCAACTCCCAGACACCTTGAATTTTAAACTGAAGTAGTTCTTCTTGACAGGCTTCAATCCAGTGTGGGTCTAGAAGAGCTTCTTGAATCTTCTTGGGTTCCATTTGTGAGAGAAAGCAAGCAAATAAACAAGTGTTTATATCCTTCAGAGGGTCCTTTTTGGGCTTGGTTTGACTCCTAGTCTTCGTAGAGATGTCATATTTTCCAATGATATGAGATGGTGGATGATTTTTGGAAATACGGGAAGATGGAATCTTCTCAATTCTTAAGTAAACACCCAAATTGGTATCATTAAGATCTGGAAATCCATAGCCATGGAAATGATCAGTATGTGGAGTAGTACTTGTTGGAGTAGTCATTTCAACATCATTATCTTCAATTTATTCAGTGACTATCTGTTCAACTCCATCTTCGTCTTCCTCTACCAATGCTGGAACTTCATTTGGTCTCTGTTCCTCCTCTTTTTCAGTTGTTGTAGCTGGAACCTCTTCATCTTGTAAGGGTTGATCTTCCTTGGTTTCTTGTTGATGTGTTTCCTCTGCAACTACCTTGTCAATAGTATCATAGAGGTTGAGAGGGTCATCGGTAGAAATTAGGAGGTAGACGTACTTCATTACATCTAATCTGTCAGTACCATTGATTGGAGTGTTAGCAGTAGAAACAAAGTCAGTATTAACTGGCACAGTATTAACGGGTTGAGCAGTAGGAACACTATAAGTAGGAATAGATGTGAGTTGATTAAAATCAAAGTGGAAGTCCAAAGATTTAGTTAAGGCATCCAAATCAAACAGCCAGTTAGGTCCTTGACCCTTAGTATCTGGGGTGTTTTCATTGAAGGTAACATTGGAACTTTCTTCAATGATGTTGGACTTGTGGTTGTAAACCCGATATGCTTTACTCTGTGATGAATATCCAACAAAGTATCCTACATCTGCCTTGCTCTCAAACTTTCCAAGATGATCCTTTGAGTTCGTAATTATACAAGGACACCTGGAAGCTCTTAAGAAACTTATTAGAGACTGTCTCTTGTGTAGAAGCTCATAAGGAGTCTTGTTCTGTGACTTGACTAATAGTACTTTATTCTGCACATAGCAAGCAGTATTAACTGCTACCGCCCAAAAGAAGATGGGTAGGTTTGAGTCTGCCAACATACTTCTAGCAGCTTCAATTAGGGTCCTATTTCTTCTTTCAGCTACTCCATTTTGTTGGGGGGGTTCTTGCAGCACTGAATTGTCTTTCTATCCCTTTCTTCTCACAGAACTCATTCATCACTTGGTTTTTGAACTCTGTCCCATTATCACATATGATCTTCTTCACCTTCAGATTGATTTGATGTTCAACTCTTGTGATGAAAGATATGAGAAGCTGACTGGTCTCATCTTTAGTGGCGAGGAAATACACCCATGTATACCTTGTGTAGTCATCAGTAATGACAAGACAATAAGATTTCTTCGCAATTCTCTTCACGTTTGTAGGACCAAATAAATCCATGTGGATCACGTGTAGAGGAGAATTGTTGGTGTTGAGTTCCTTGGACTTGTGAGAAGTCTTGTGTTGCTTTCCCTTTAAGCATGCCACACAGTTATCATCTAGAGAGAATTACTTGTTTGGCAGTCCTCTAACTAGATTGGATTTCACCAAGGCATTGATATTCTTCAAGTTTATATGACATATCCTTATGTGCCAAAGAGTGGATTCAACCAGAGTGGCCTTTGATACAAAACATGCTTCAGCTGCACTTGGTTGGACCTTGGTCATATTAAAGCAATATACATTGTCTTTTCTTGGTGTTCTGAGTAGAACCTTGCTCTCATCAATCCAGGCGCCATAATTAAACATTCATTTGCAGTGAAGATGGTAGTGTTCTTCTCATCACATACTTGAGAATCACTAAGCAGATTGTATTGCAACTGTTGTACATAGAAGACATCCTTGAAGCTGATTCTTCCATTGGTCACAGTCCCTTTCCCAGTAATCTTTCCTCCTTTTGGATTTCCTCCAAAGGCAACATAACCTCCATTGAACTCTCAAAATTCCGAAGGCAAGCAATGTTTCCTGTCATGTGCCTGGAACAACCACTATCTACATGCCAATTTCTCTCATCATCTGTTGTTGGCTGAACCTGCACATAAACAAGCAGTTAGTTTCTGGTGGGGACCCAAGCCAAAGTTGACTTGGGTTTGCCCATTTCATCAAAGTAACTCACCTTCCTTTGGACTAGGTTTGAGAAATCATGTGTACTAGGTGGTTGAGTTACTTTGACCTTTGGTTGCCATACTTGTTTAATTGTTTTAGCTTTTGGAACATTAGCAGTATTAGAAGGTTTTGATTTAACAGTAGGAACAGATAATGGTTTAACCGTCTTTTGTTGTGCAGTATTAACACTAGAAGTATTAACACCATTTCGTTTAACAGTATTAACACTGACAATATTAACACTATTATTCTTAACAGTATTAACACGTGCAGTATTAACAAAATTTTGTTTAGCAGTATTAATCATGTTTCTATTGTTGGTTAAAGTCTTTTTGTTAACACTTCTGCTGCTTGAGCCAGTATTAACAGACTTACTCTTTGCAGTATTAACTCTATTACTACTGTTCAAAGCAGATTTTCCTTCAAGTACGGGTTTGCTTTTCTTTTCATGATGTTCAACCTTGCTTTTGAAGCATTTTCTTTTGATTTTCAGGGTTATAATAGCAGATTTTAGCGTAATGATTAGATTTTCCACAAATAAAGCATGCTTTGACTTGTTTCTTAGGAATTTGACCCTTTTGAGTTTTCAATTGGTTTCTGTTTCGTTGATTTCCTCGTATTCCTATATGAACCCAATTCTTAATCTTTTCCATTTCGCCATCAGTGTTCTTACAACAGTTACATTCACACTTCTTTGTTTTATTGGACTCTAATGACATTGGATTTTGTGATGTTTGTTGTTTAACTTCTTCTTGTTTGGTCAAATGTTCTTCAACCTCTAGGTCACTTTCTTCATCTACATCCTCTATTAGAACTTCATCATAGTTGATTGGATCAACTTTGAATGATTCTGTTGGAGGTGTCTGTGTGATTGGGATTCTAGGTGCATCTAAAGTTGGAGGGATATAGTTTTGATTAAATGGTGGGGCTACTTCTTTATAACCTGATCCAGCCTTTAATTTTCCATGGATTTGTTGTTGAATTAGGTCATTAACAGATTTTGAAGCATGTTCTAGTTTCCCTACATTTAATGCAACTTTATCTTTTTCCTCCATTAATCGTTTAATTTCTTCCCTAGCATCCTGAAGTTTAACTAATAGATCATTTATCTTCCATTCAACCAAATTAATCTTATCCTGATAACTGATCTCATTAGTTTTATAAGACTTAATTTGATTTTCTATATTTTCTATCCCCCTAGCAGTTGACCTCCTTTGTTCTTCTAAAGTCTTAATGGAGTCACATAACAATTGATTATGACTTCTATACTTAGACATGACTTCTTTACATTCATTAGAACAAAGTTTGGAATTGACCTCAGCCATGGGTGATGAGGTTGCTAGATCCTTTGAGGAGGAATCAATGGCCATCAATGATTTGGTGAGAGATGATTCTTCAGTTTTTGCTTGTGTGTCTTCATCCCAGTCGTAGCCTAGAACATATTCATCGGCTTTATGATGTGTATTTTATAACATAAAATTATTTAAAGTTTAGAAAAGGGTTTTACTAAAGTAGACTAACACACAATACAGGCAGTGTACCTGATCGTACGATAATATAGATTTTAGTAAGTCCGGATCGAACTCAGGGAACGTGTATTTATATTCGTTATCTTAAATTATATAATTATACTAATAAAGCAATTAAAATATAGGGGACGTTTTAGTTATGTGAGAACATATTTCAGAAAAATAAATAACTAAAATAAAATAGCAATTAATTTAACTAAATGGAATTGCGGATGAAAAGATGTATCGAAAAGACTTTACGATTTGATCAGATATAAAAAAGCAGTGATTACATGGAATTACGTTTAACTTGGATCATGGATAATAAGAATATGTTTGATTGGTTAAACTGTGATTTCTATTATAATTAGACTTTCTGTTAGAGTTATCTAATCCTACAATTTTAGAGAAAGATCATACGAATGATCGTACATCAAGAGTTATCTTAGATTATCCACTCTAAATTGTGCTTTAATGTCACTATTATTAACAATTTAATATATCGACTACGAATTAACAAAAGTCTCAATTATTCAATTTTGATATAACTGTCATGTTCATTCAATTTATTAGATTACTATTATCTTAGCCTGTCTCAATTAAGTCTCAAGTTACAATTATCTAACGAATTATATAATTGTAAATAACCGATAAACCTATATGAACGTTAGTTATGGTATAAATTCATCAATCACGCTAAGTAGTAATTTTAATAACTTTGAATAAACATGGATTGCGATTAAACGTACATAATAACTGTTGGGAAAAACAATGATCTATCCCAAGATTAATAAATCTGTTAATCAAAGTCTCAGTCTGAGTGACATGAGTCTGAGTGACTAAGTCTGAGTGACTTGAGTCTGAGTGACTAAGTCTGACTAACTCAGACTCATGAGAGAAGTCAGGCGTGATTTAAGGCAGTCTAGTTAGTCAATATCTTTTATGTGTTTAAAAGATCTTCTTAGATTGATCCTTATCAAACTCACTATAATTGTGTATAAATAGTGAGTTTGAGTTTTGTAATCGTTGCACCTTTTTAACGAAATATAACTGTGTGTTATTTTCACTGTTTCTATATTATAATTCCGCTATAATATATATTGAAACTGAGTATTAAACTGATATATAACAATTAACGTCTAAATACTTGTTTGTTATTGATCTGCCATTGTTTGAGATCTTAGTGAGACCTAACAACTGGTATCAGAGCAAATAATATTTACATTTTAATAAATTTATAAATCTTAAACGATCAATACTTAGAATCTGAAAACAATGTCATCATCTTCAAATATAACTGCAATGGCTGGTAAAGGAATCCCAGTATTCAATGGTCATAACTTTGCCCATTGGAAGCTTAAAGCTGAGTGGCATTTATCAGGAATTCATGAAGAAATGATAAGAATCATAACTGAAGGACCCATAATTCCAGGAAAGGTCATTGATGAAGTCAAAGAAGGTGATAAAGTTGTCCAACGTGCCAGATGGGTTCAAACCACCAAAGCTCAATGGACAGATCAAGATAAGCTGTTGTACAATCTTGATCCCAAAGCCAAAAGCATTTTAGGCAATGCAGTATCTGAACAAATATTTTCAAAAATTGCTGGCTGTAAAACTGCTAAAGAACTCTGGGATACATTAATTGTGTCTTATGAAGGAGTCCCAGTAGTGAAAGAACAACGGCTGAACAGTCTCATAAGAAATTATGAAAACTTCTACATGAAAGAAAAGGAGACTTTGGCTGATGTTCATACAAGATTTCAAATCATGTTAAATGATATGTCAGCTCTGGGAGTGACAAAGGAAGATGATGAAATCTGTAAGAAATTTGTTGATATTCTACCTAACAAATTTGAATCTATTATTACATCTCTTGTAGTGAGTGAGAAACTGTCCACCTACAAGCTGCCAGGACTATTTGACTTATTGTTGAATTTTGAGGAATCTCAAGAAAGAAAGAAGATCATCCATAGGCGAACTGCAAGAGATCCAGAAGCTGCACTAGTTGCAACTAGCAAGAGGAATAAAGAAATTTATTCTAAAGCTGACTCATCTGAGTCTGAGTCACACTCAGATTCAGAGTCTGACGATGAATCAGAAGTGATGAAACTGAAAAGTCAGCTTGCCCTGTTGACCATGAAGCTTGAACAGAAGACTGGGTACAAGGGAAAGAAACCTTTTGATCTGAAAAAGGTAAAATGCTTCAAATGCAACGAATATGGTCACATGGCTGCCGATTGTAAAGTGAAGAATGCTCAGACTGAGCATATGGATGAAGTTGCTGAAAGAGCTCAAAGATACAAAAACAAGTATCTTAAATATAAGAAAGGCCATAGTTCAAATTCTCAAAAACCTCAAGCTGAACAGAAAGCCTTCTTTGCTGAAGAATGGTTAGATGAGGAACTATCATCTGATGAAGAGGAAGTAGAAGACAAATGTCTGATGGCGTTGGTGGAAGAAGTAACTGAAGCTGAGAAATCTGCTTCTCAGTTCGAAAAGGATCTAAAAGAAGCAGAAAGAATGAGTTGCAACTCAGACTGGAACAAGTCAAAACTCTACAAGGTACATAATTTCAATTCTTATACAAATGAACAAAAACTCCAAATATTTGAGTACATTTATATAGACTTGACCACAACTTTAGAGGAACAGACTGAACTCAAACATAAACTCAAAGATCTTGAAAACAATTTAAAAATTAAAGATGATAAAATTATGGAATTAGAAAGCTATAAAGTTCTTTTAAATACTCAGACTGAAGCTTATAATGATCTTGCAAAAGAAAATCACAAGTTTAGAGAAGAAACTGAGCACTATAAAAGAATTTGTAAATCTTGGTGTATTTCATCTTTAAAAAATGAAGATTGTTTGAGCAGACAGGTACCTAAACAAGTGCAAGCAGTGTTGGGTGAAGGGTTTAGTTTGAAGACATACATGACAGAAGAGGAAGAAGAAGCTGAAAAGGCTGAAAGAGAAAAAATCATTTTTAAACCAGAAATTCTTCCAAATACTTTCACCTATGTGAAAGGAGATAAAATAATGATGTCAAATGCATTTGTTAAACCTGTAATTGCTCAAGTTTTGAATAAAAATGATCTTTTGCCTTCATCTTCTTCTAAATCTGACTGTGTTGTTTTATCTGAGACTGATATTCAGAAATTGACTCCCTTGAACAAAGTTTCTACCAAAGTTGTGAGCAAACCAAAGGGTAAGGCTCCAGTCAGTTCCAAAGGATACAACAAAAGTTCTGAATCAAAAACAATTGATAAATTAGGAAACCAATTACTGGAACTGACCAACATTGTAAAAACTTTAGTCAGGGATAAATCACCAAATCAAGCGAGGTCCAAATCTCCTCCCAAGAGAAATTGCTATAACTGTGGTGAAAAAGGGCATGAAGCTATGTTTTGTAAATTGTTGACTAGGTCTAGACTTAAAAACCCTTATGCTCAAAATTCAGTTTCATCAAAACATTGGTCATCTTCACATCAGTCAAGGTCATCAAAATCCAGATCTGCCTCATCAAAATCAGATTCATCCTCAAGAAACACTTCTCCACCAAAGACTCCTTGTGTACAATCTTCCAAAATTAAGTCAGTCCCATCTAGAGTCAGTCTTAAAAATATTCCTTGCAAGTATTG